>KK118745.1:95063-112023 GCA_000611955.2 Stegodyphus mimosarum | reverse complement strand
TAAGAATAAGAAACTTGGAGATTTTTGCTTGGGGTTATTGAAAAATGTTCATGCATTTTAGGGTACTCACAACGCGCCCTGTTTTAGCAAATGTGTACTAACCACTTATTAATGATACTTTGAACATGTTTTAAGATAGAATTTGTTATGACTTTTAGGTGCCAGGACAGTTAAATCTAGTGCTTGATTTTTAGTAGCGGAACTGATTGATTGGTGTCTGAATATTCTGGTGCTTATGAGCACCAGAACTAGCATGCTTGCCAGCAGGAAAATCGCTGAACACTGGTAGTTAGGTCGAACTTCCGAATCCCTGGGAGCGCGTGGGTGTTTTCGTGATTTCCGGCATGTGCCGTATATATATATATGCATAAGGGAAATAAGCGGGCGTCCCGGTGAATAAGCGGGCGCAGCCCGCTAATCGGCGGGTTTGCAACATAGAAAATCTTAAACACTGGTAGTTCTGTCCAACTTTCGAATCCCAAGGAACAAGCGGGCACAGCCCGCTCAGCTGGCGGGCTTGCCCGCTAGTTATATTATTAAAATCAGGATATTCAATTTGTTATAGTGCTCACTCGTAATAAAGCCCTTTTTCCTTAGCATACGAGAATTTGTTACAGCGAGTTTCAGCTAAGCATTTAATGAATTCCTAAAATTTAATGGTTGGTAAGCTAGACCAAATCTTTTACGTTAAATTTATTCTCTCATTATTTAACCGCGTTATTACTTTATACAGATGATAATGGATTGGTATTAGATGTGGCAACAAACAATACTATAAGTGTAATAAAAGGAGCAATTCGCAGATTAATCAAATAAAACAGATTTTGGAATTAAAAATAACAAAATTTTGCATGCGATTTAAAAACATTTTAAAGAATATAAGACTTTTCTTTATTTGTTAAAGAATATATTTCAACAATAGAATATGCAGTTATAGGTTTTCTTTATTTATTGTAAATATCCTATTTTTTCAATAATAAATCAAATATTTATCTACTTAAATCCAGGCACACCTTCTTGAAACAACGGCAGTCAGTAAATATTTTTGGAAAGATACTTATTAGTTTGGGGAATAACAAAACTGAAATTATCTACAAAGAAGCAAATATTCTGAAAGTCCAAAGGAATTAAATGTACATGTCTGGAATTCTTAAAACAAATAAAAAATAATGAAGATGCTGATGAAGCTGATGAAATACGCTTTCAAAAATGTATCGCTGGGAGAAGAAGAAAATCTACATCCCATCTCTTTAATTCCTTGTAGAAAGTAAATGAAGTGTTGTAACCGCGAAAAATTTCGGGCATTATGTTCCAATGAAAATATTCATTCCGATCACTCTTGAATCTATTACAACTATTGTTTTAGGGGAAATTTGTACATATGAATAGAATAAAAGACTCTTTTCTTTTTATCCAGAATGAATTGTAAATGACGTCTGTACGTGCTTATTTACGTATGTATCTCGCATAGCTCAAAAACGATTAGTCGTAGAATTTTGAAATTTTGTATATTGCACTGCTATAACATCTAGTGGCATGCCTCTTTTTAATTACAATCGACCTCACGAAAAGTATATATATATACGCACTCTCTTACCCGTCTGGGTGAGCTCTGCTCTTTTTTATTTTGATATGTTGGTGAAGTTTTTTGCCTTAAAAGTGGTGTTATTTTGTTCCGGTTAAGTTTTTTTTATATCTTTAGTTAATCTGTATGCAATAGTTGTAGAATTATCATTCATCTGAAAGCGTGATTTCCGCTAGTCCTAGTGTTGTGTCTTTTTGTTACATTTGAAGCTCTTAGTAGTGCAGTGAATTAAGTCAATTAGTGTACCAACTGTAGTGCCTTTTTGCCTATAAGGACCTGGAGTTAACTTAAAATTTTGTGCACTGAAAATTTTGTCTTCATGCCTTTTAGTCAAATTGTTTGTTTTTGCCTAGAAATTCTAATTTCATTCCTAACTTTTAAACTATACTTCGTGTTTTAGGTTTTCCTGTAATTTACGATATTTAATCAAGATATATTGAATTTCTACGTATTGTTGCGTTATACGGGTTCGTGGATTTGAGAGTATCCGATGAAAACACGATACAGAACAAAAAAAAGCACAATTTATTTACAAGAATCACTATTTACAGCACAGTTCCAAAATTCCCTTTAAAAGCGTCGAAAATCTACAATAAATACGCTGAAACAATCAGCAACACAGCTTCAGGCTGTAACTGTAAAGGTAGCTTCACGGCAACACTAAACTTATAATAAACACCGTGGAACAATCCCCAATACACTGTCAAGCTATACTGTAAAGGTAGCTTCACGGCAAAGCACTATCTCAAATCGCTTTCCGTTCACAAAACTCTCGCGTAGCTTAGCACTCACAGTAAGCAGCTATTCTCACAATGCCGGCTCTCAGAAACGCAGGGGTTTATATAGCTTTTCCTTAGGTTCCACACGTTTCGAGAAATATCTCGACAGGAAGTTATTCTAGAAGCTTCCCGATTGGACCATGGGGTATTGCCGATTTGGTCGCCAAATGGGCGATAAAGTCGCCAATCTGGCAACCCTCCCATACACTATTTTATGGCAACCCTAGTGCTATGCCGGAAAGCTTACATACAGGCGCAACCGCCGAATTTTTCGCGACAGTATTTTTGCCTTGTAGCGAAGTGACTACTGAACTGATCGAATGAGAATAATATTTGTAATGAAACTCTAGGAAATAAGATTAATGAAGTGCAACAAAAAATATATATAAGTTAATAGGCCGTAGAAATAAGTCGCGTGGTATCGTAACCAGATTTTTTAAGGTTTAATATATGAATACATTTCTTTAAACTATGATTTGTTTGACACAGATGTAGCGCTATTATTGAGCAGATAACAAAGCGGTAATGACAGAAGAAATGTATTTATATTACTTTCTTTGCTAGAAATCTATCACTATGGACACACTTTTTCTATCACTATGGAAAATTGTTTTATTATTATTTTGAATAAAACTCGTGACGTCATTTCAATATTTGCCCTTATTTCTCTGCCTTGACCAAGACTCGAATTCTAAATAATTTAATTTTCAATAAATGCTAGTATAGATTTTAAACCTAAATTTTATTTAAGCTTAGGGTTTGCGACTTGAATGAAGGTTTCATGTATCTGTCTAGCGGAAGCATAATATGTCACCCGCAGTGCCAAGGTTTTGAATTCTCTTCCTGAAAAGTATTTACTTATCATTTACTTATTATTGCAATTTAGAGTGAAGGTTTGTGAACAGTTTGTTCAGGAATTTCAGTATAATGAAGCATGATCCTATTGACAATATTTATCTGAGAGGATTACAGAAAGTGAACTTTTAAAAGTAGGCTTCTCATTTAAATTTTGACTTCAGAGTTATTCGTATGAGTTGTTTGTTGCTTTTAGTACTTACATTATTTGTTAGATCTTGCCAGTGACAGGTTTATATTTCTGTTGTAATGAATAAGACTTTAAAGAAAGCTTGTTGTAAACCTTTGGTTTATTTCAGAACATTAATAACTTCCATGCATAGTTTGAACCTAGATTACAAGTTTAGTTATATGTTCCATTAAGAGTGAGATATATTCACTCGGAATGTGAGATTGGGTAAAAAAATCAATCTCTCATAGTAAATCATTATTGGTAACTTAATCATGTATTTATCTTTCGTTTTGCTGAAATAATACAAACCTCTCCTTCAACTGGTGTTGAAAATATAGAGCCATCAGGATTGTTTCGGAGCTGGAGACATGAAAAATGAGCAGTGCCCTCTGCGGCATTCAAACTTCGGATCTCCTGAATACTCGTTGAGTATGCTTCCAAATACGCCACGAAAGCATGCGGAAAGGAGGGAGAAATTACTCTAAATATTTGATTCTGTGTACTGAGCTTGTTAAGAGATTACAGTAATGTTTTATTATATAATCAAAATGTGATATTTTATTTTCTTTGTATGGTCAGTTTACCTTTACTGTTTATTAATAAATGCTATGTTAAAAATTATTTCTCTTTATTATTATTTGAAATTCAATTTAATTTAACGGCTTATTGTGCATTTTCTTCAATTAGGTAGCTACGTTATCTTAGATCTTTTCATATTTAGTTGACAATTTTATGTCTAGTTCATATTCTTACATTTTTGAAAGGCCTATCTCATAATTTTAGTTCCTTTGATTTCCATTTCTCGAAATAGAAAGCGCCATGCAAGAGCAGTGCCATACTTCTTTTGCAAATGAAGCAAGCTCCATTGATAGAACACAGCAAAAACTTTATTTAACACATAAAATGGCGACATACAAGCAAGAAGAGAAAACGAATTCTAAACTATTTTGAAATAAATACAATTACATTCTTCGTGCGTTTAAAAACGTTGCCATTCAGATACATATTAATTTTCGTCTATTTAAATTGTACAAATGATTCGCAATAATATTTAAAACTATTCTTCGTGCATTTAAAACGTTGCCATTCAGATACATATTAATTTTCGTCTATTTAAATTGTACAAACAATTAGCAACAATATTTAAAACCATTCTTCGTGTATTTAACACGTTGCCATTCAGATACATATTAATGTTCGTATATTTAAATTGTACAAAAATGAAAAACAATATTTAAAGCTGTTACAGCAGCTATTCTGGCTCTTTATATATCTTATTACACGCTATAGTATGTACTCTTCTTGAAACTTTGCGACCCAGGGAATGGAGAGCTGTTCCCTAAAATATCTTATATAAGACAGAATTCTTATAATATATAAGCTTAAATTTTGCATTAATAACTGATTTAGTTAATTGTTCTGCTTGCTTTAGTTTCTTGCACAGAGTGATAGATAACTAAACCGTTATGTATTATATATTCAGCTCAAAATTTTTATATTCTCCCGAAATGTGATCTTGTGTTGTTTCACTTTTCATTCGAGTCTGTTGCCATTCTGAAAATGCAATGTATTGTTCATTGATGTTAAAATTTACCTGCCATTAATTAACAAACTGTCGTTGAGATGGGAAAGTGGGTAGTGACCCTGACAACCGTACCTAAGAGTCCGGATTCAGATCCCGGAGAAGACATGGATGCAAATTGTTTGTCCCTACATAGGAGGAAACGGAGTCGGACCTATTAAGTGCCTGCATAATAAAGCGACCACCGCTTCCGCCCTTAGTATTGGCCAATGCGTATAACGGCTAGTGCCCGCCACTGGAAAAAAAAAAGAACAATCTAGAGTATTTAAAAGCAATAGATACATATTTTAAAATGTTATTCTTTTACATTTTAATCCGATAGATTTAAATAAAAATGGTTTCAATTCATCACATATACATATAAAAACAATAAATATTTTCATACAATCACAACATACTTTTTCACTTTTTAAATAGACACTTTTAACGTTGCTGTATTATGATAAATATATATTTATGTAATATGTTATAAAACGATTAGCTATTCTACCTGGGGCAACTCTACAGATATTCCCTTCTGAAAACCCATATTATACCTTAAAAGAGCTCTTTTTGCACGATCGTTAAGATGTGAATCATTTAAGGTTATTATTTTGAGCCCAAAAGAGCGTTAGCCCAGGGTGGGTTCACTATAACCGGCGTATCACTTTTTAAATTCTTGCCACCAAATATTATCGCTCTATATTATAATATTTAAAGAAATTAAACAATGAAGAAAATGCATGAATGTATGTATGTTTCACGCACTGTGAAAAAATAAACGATACCTAGAGCCATGAAATTTTGAATAACGTAGTCCTCCACTAAAACATGGGCACCAAGAAGCCCGAACTTTGAATTATGTGTTTGTTTCATTATTTATTTCAGATTTTGTAAAACTCTCAAATTTTTGGTTAACAGACTCAATGACTTCAAAACGAGCAGTACCAACACCGCACGAAAAAAAAATATTTTTATCTCCAGTGTACGAAACTATTTATCGGAAATTCTAAGGATATACTGTTTTTAAATATTTCGTAATTTTTTTTTTGTTGAATCAAATGTCATGTAGCTTAAATGCCAACAATGTGATATTTAATATATGAAGGTGCCATATAAAACGTTAAAGAAATGTCCCTTTGGGTGTAATACAAAATCTGAAAGATATCATATTTTTATTTTTTATTTTATTTTTTAAACCAAAAGTGCTGTTACTCTCTAAATCCTATTTTGTGTTGTTTCATTACAGAACATTAAATATTTTTACAGAATCACATTACATGTTTTTTTTTTTTTTATTTTAAACAGATTTTGCGTAGGTTCATTTTAAATGTGCTGCGCTGTTTCACTTTTCATTCGAGTCTGTTACCGTTAAGCAGAATATAAGATATTTGTCTTTCAAAATTTTTTGTTATTAATTAACAAACTAAACTTTTAATAGATGCAATTGTTGATAATATTATTGTACGAACATCGAATTAAATCACACTCGCAAATAAGATTCATGAGATTCAAACACAAATGTAGCAGACTGTATAATCTTTAATGTTACTTCTGTTAAACAGAAATTACACACACAAATAAGAAACTACACATATTTTAATCGTACGGACACTCTTGACACCCGGGTTTAAAAAAAAATAGATTGTATTGTAAGGTCTACTTGTCTATCTTTTATGTGAAATCTGAAGAGTAGTGACTGCACAGAAGAAGGGTTAAAACTACCCTTTATTACACTCTTTAATTATTTATAATGCGTCAAGTTGACGCTAATAAACTACGCCTCTGCTTGGGCAGTAACTGAAACAGTAAGAACTAAACTCAAAATTCGAAGCTATAACAAGTAGGACACTCACTTCCAAAAGTTAAGCACGGACAGGAAAATGCTAATTTCAGAGCCAATCAGAATTGAAGAGGATGCAATTCGCTGCAGAGGTAGATGGCAGTATGCAAATATGTTAGGTAACAGACAATCTCGCTCTCATGTCAAGAAATATGCAAAAAAGGCAGTCTTATAAGAAGCTAGCTTTATGAAGGGTTACAGAAGTTGATTGTAAATGCTGATAGAAGGTGCTTAAAACTTTCGTACAATTTGTTTTCAAGACATACGTGTTTCTATGATTTCCAGAGGACGAATGGAAGATTCTGAGCGCTGGCGTGCTGTGGGGCGCATTGAAGCAGGACAGTCGATCGCAGATGTCGCTCTTTTCTTCGGCGTTCACCATTCTGTAATTTCACTTTTATGGAAACAATTCCAAACCACACAGACAATTGTCCAAAGGCCCGTATCCGGTCGCCCAAGGATTACAACCCCCGCGGAAGATTGATATATCGCTATTATAGCCAAGCGAAATCGCAGAGCGACCTCCACACGTGTGACATCTATCATTACAGCGTCCATTGGTAAGGCGATATCTGCAGCTACTGTACGCCGAAGATAACACATGAGCAGACTATACGGCCGGGTACCTCGAGTTTGTGTTCCTCTATCCGTCCAATCAAGAACAGCACGTTTACAGTGGGACCGGGTACATGTCGATTGGAATGTGTCTGACTGGGACAATGTCATGTTTACTGATGAGTCAAGATTTGAGCCAGACGACAGGCGTAGAAGGACATGGCGTGAACAAAGAACACGCTATCAGTACCAAAACATCACGCATTCCGAGGCGGAAGCATCATGGTGTGGGCAAGGATTTCATTAGGATACCGCCCCGACCTGTGCATCTTTAAACGGGGTACTTTGACGGCTGTCCGGTATCGAGATGAAGTCCTAGGACCCATTGTAAGATTGTACGCTGCAGCAGTTGGTCCTACTTTTGCTTTAGTGGACGATAACGCACGTCCCCATAGAGCTGACATCAGTGATGACTACCTGGAGAGTGAAGGGGGTGTGCGTAAGGCGTGGCCAGCATATTCGCCCGACCTTAATCCCATTGAAAATTATTGGGATGCTCTCAGACATGCTGTATCTTCACGTTTCCCACCTCCAGCCACTCTTATTGAGCTGGAAACTGCTCTACAAGAAGAATGACGATTGCTTAATGCTGCGGTGGTTGACCACCTAATTGAAAGCATGGTTACAAGGTGTAAACTTTGTATACAGATGAGGGGGATCACATACCCTATTAATGTCCGTTTTTGTTTCATTTTATGCTGTTTATTTTCACTTTATACACAATTCTGTTTAAGTCTCCAGTATGCCGTTATCTGATAACTTAAAAAATTAATATTGTTTTCATTTCTGTATATAATTATTGATTTTGTTTTATGTATAAATATATATGCTACTTTCCTGCCGAAGTTTGTGTCAATCAAAGCAGTATTTGTTGATTTTTTTGCATTTTACATCTTCGTGCTTAACGTTTGGGAAGTGAGTGTAGAATTAAGCTATTGGGCTCAGACTATCCTGCTTCCTAACAGGACGTTGACGATTTAGTGGCAGCAAGGTAATAGCTGTTACGCCACGTTTAACCAGCAATAAATACTAACACGAAGCTCGTGTTGCAACAAGCACATATAGAGAGTTTTCACACACTCTCTAACTTTCCCTTCTAGAACTTGATACTTAAACCTTTTCTCCCACTAGTAGAATTTGCCTTACTTCACGCCGCAACCAAATTTAAATATTATGACATCGACAATTAGGGATTGAAGGCTTAGAGGAAAGGAGCTTCAAATTAAATTAAACTGGTTATTTAGAGCAAATACGAATCCCTACATTTGCGCATGCCAGAATTTAGAAGACTTGGCTAAAGATCCTTAAGGACCTGTTACAAACTTTTAAATTCTACAACTAGCAGGCCCTGAGCCCCGTTTATGCACAAGTACTAAAGTTTAAATTATAACAGAAGCAAACCTTTACCTCTTTTTTTTTCTCCGGGAAACTGTCTTCATCCTCATAGTTTTGAATAGGGGATTCATTCTTTTCCTTTTAGTCATCTGGAAGGTATACTTATGAATACATTTTTCTATCAACCGATAAAGAACATTTTAAGTTCACAATACGTTAGTTATTTTATTGAGTTTCTAACCTTTTTTCATTTATCGTAGCTTTCTCAATTTTTTCGGACATCACGGTTTTTCGGTCACATTTTCTCATTTCACATTCATACTTAAATTTTAAACGTTTGGCTCTTCCCAATGTGTGGTGAAAACGCAAATGTAAAATATCACAGTGAACAAACGCTCTACCTAAACGCACATCGACTCGTTAGCACATAACAACCTTCTCAGACACACCCTAAATTCATTCTCAATTCTCCATGAGCAAACATGGCAATTAACTATAGTATCGGTGGAGAGCCGTACAAAACACATCCATACCAAATAGTTTCCACATTTGGCTTAAACACATGGAAGGTTTCTTTCAAAATCGCATGATTTGACTTAACTAACATTTTGTTTACTTGAATACATCAAATTTTAAATGCATTAGCTTTACATTTTGAGGTTTTAGCACTAAGTACTTATTATATATGCTCTTTTGAGCTTTAAACCTTCATTAAAAGTATCATCTACTTTGACGCAACACATATTTTCACATTTTACAAACAAATATTTTTACCGCAGTAGAGAACAAAATCAAAATTTTACCTGAATGAATCCTTTTCTCGCCAAAAGTGCGAACCTAAAAAGAAATTTTCATTAACAAGTACTAATCCGAAGCTGCTTGTATCAGGCCAGATCTTTTTGGCGTTTTAACATAAATAGTCTTTCGAGAAACAAAACCGAACTACTAGTTCTTTACATTAACGTTACGTTTCTACCATACACTATAATGGTGGCATTTCGCGTTTCTTTCTCTTGCTGGCCGTAAAACCGGTTCTTTGATAGTCGGTCTTAGAGGACTCTTGCCTGCAAACTCTCGGTTCGGTTTTTGTTGTGGGCCTTGAAGTTCGGCAGATCTCTTCTTCATTTTACCGACCTGTGGTCTTGTTTGTATTATTATTTCTGTACGCCGCCTCCTTGAGGTATCCTGGGGTTGTATGCTGCGAGAACCTGTCATAATACGGCGATCCTTGGTTCTAGCCCGGACCTTTCCTTCACCCTTGATTTTTTATTTTTTGGCTGGATCTTCCACGTGTTGAGGGATTCTTTTCTCGGGAATTATGCTTCTCTGATACTTTGTCGTGGTTTGTTTTTTGTTTTTTTCGCGAGTGAAAGTTCTGGTGGGGTCGAAGTCGCCTCTGGGAAATCCGCCTCTTGTGATTCGGAAGCCTGTAAGAAATTATTAAACACATCAAAGTCTTTACGTTCATAGTATAATTTTAGTTTATCCAGACTAGCCTTTATGCGTTCTCCCGAATATGAATTTAAATAAATCATAGCTCCAACGATCTGCTATACTGCATAAGACACCTTCAAGTTTATGGGCGAATTTCGATATGAAATTTTCTCGTGCACTAGAAAAAGTGAATTTGCTTTTCAACACCTTATCCCAAAGTATAAAATCTGATTCGCGGCGTCTTCTGTCAAAGTAATGTTTCTGCCACTCTCTTGCTACATCGGAATTTTTCAAAACTTCATCGATCAGCTTTTGAATGTTTGCCTGTTTGAACTCTGGTTCCCGCTCTTGGACAAAAATGTTCGTCTAAAGGTGTTGAAATCTTCCTGGCCAAAAATAATTCAGCCGCCGCTTAACCCATTGTATCATGCTTGGCAGTTCTTAAAGCATAGGCTAGTTAATCAACGCAGCCATACCAGCGTTCATGATAGTTTTTAACGTAATTTCTAATTGTTTTAACAATGTTTTTATTAACTCTTTGCGCGATGTTTGCTTGCGTTCTGTACGGGACCATTTTCATAAGCCCTTTACACAGGTTATCAAAAATTTGACTAACAAATTGCCTTACATCATCGCTTATTACTTTTAACGGTGCACCGTATTTTAAAATATACTTATGAAAGAACGCATTTGCAACTATTTTATCTGACGCTTTCTTTAAGGGAATTATTTTTACCCACTTAGAAAAATGGTCTGCAGTCACCAAAAGATATCGGTTTTTATTTAACTCACTTTGGGGAAAAGTGCCAAGAAGGTCTATTTCAAGGATCCCGTTTAGAAAACCCGCGCGAATACTATTTAGATACCCGGTCGCGTTATAATTAACGTCGTTAATTAACTGACATAACTTACATGACCTGACATATGCTGTTACTACCTTCTGTAGTTGCGGAAAATACACCGCCTCACGTAATCTACGCACCCCCACGTTTTCCTCACCCCTAAGTGACGGTCTGTGGGGGCGTCATGAAGTTCCTGCAAAATACTGAACCGTAGTGTGAATGGGATGGCTGGTTTCAACTTGTGTTTTTTATTTATCGATTTAGTATAGAACAACAGATTATCAATGATCTCGTAATTTCGGGCCTTATTTCTAAGTGCAGCAAGATCTGCATGTTCAAAATTATCTGGATCCTTTAAATAAGCATATATATTGCCGAATGCTGAATTCTTTAGCAATTCAGCTATAATTGTTTCACGGAAATCTAAAATTTTAGATGTTAGCATAGCACATTTTTTTGGTCACCGTTTTTATACAGTTTAATTCTTGACAAGGCGTCGGCCTCTGTGATTTCCTTGCCGGGAGTGCTTAATTATTGTTTTCTTGTAACTGTAAGGCCCATCTAATTAATCTAAGAGTTCAATTCTTTCCAGATTATAATCTGCCTACGGCCGCGTAATCAGAGTAGTTTGTAACTGGGGCTTTTCCAAAGGAGACCCTGAACTTCTGAACTGTCATTAACACTCCTAACGTTTCCCTTTCTGTCGCTGTGTAGTTCCTTTGAGTCTGAGCTAAGGTTTTGCTAAAAAATGCCAAGGGGTGCCCTTTTGTGTTAAAACCGCACCCACGGCATAATCTAAAGCATCCGCCGCGATCTCTAAGTTCACGTCCCCTTCCGGGAATTTTATCACCGGCATTAATTAGAGCTGCTTTCAATTGTTCAAAAGCTGTGTTTGCCTCCGCTGTCCATGAAAACTAAGATTTCTTCCGTTTTAAAACTAACAGGGGTTCAACAATATCGGCAAAATTTTGGATAAACGAACGGTAATACGAGCACATGCCAATAAAAGAAGAAAGTTTCTTCGCCGTATTTGGCGGAGGATAATGTTTTATTGCTTTTGTTTTAGAATCCTCAGTCTCGATACCCTCATCTGAAATTTTGTACCCTAAATATCGCAATTCTGTAGTTGCGAACTTACATTTTGCAACATTAATATTTAACCCTGCTTCTTTTAATAATGGAAAAATTTCGTGGATATCTTCCACTTGTTGTTCAATCCTGTCACTATTTATAATGATATCATCAAGATAAATCAAAGCGAATTTTTCGAGGACGGGATGTAAAATTGTGTGCGTAGCCCGTTCAAAAGTTGGCGGAGCCCCGCAATGCCCAAACAACATGCGTAAAAATAAATAAGTTCCCGATTTTGTAATAAACGCCGTCTTATTCAGATCTTCTGGTTTCGTGGTTATTTGAAAGTAGCCTGAGGTAAGATAAAAAGTGGTCATAAATTTTGTAGACCTAATTTTTCGTATTATTTCTTCTATTACCGTTAAAGGGTAAATAGGGAATTTAGTCATGCTATTTAGTTTCCGGTAATCAGTGGAGAAATGATAAGCTTTTGGATCCGACGGAGGCAAAGTATTTCTCTTTCTGCAAAGAACAACTGGGCTAATATATTCACTATTGATGGGAAAGATAATTTTATCATTTGTTTTTTGTGATGTTTAATTATTGCTTCTTTTTCCTTATCATAATGATAAGGTTTTGCTTTACATGATTCACTTGATTTTAATACAATAACATGGGTAACAATTTGTCTATTCCCTTGTTTTTCTGAAAATAACGTAGAATATTTATTCAAAACTTCCTTATCCCTCATGTGCTGTTGTTGATATCCCTCATGTGCTTTCCCGGACACAGTTACAGCCGAAAATATTGCGTACGAAAACGTCGCTGAGAAAACAACGCAAGGCGAAAAAGTCGTGGTGCGAAACATCGTGGGAGAAAAGAAAGCAAAGGAAAAACATTGCAGTTCTAGACATCGGGCTACAAATTACCGTGGTCGAAAATAAAGTGGTTCAAAATCTTCGCAATTTAAAAGCATGGTAGTCGAAAATATCGTGGTAAAAATAATGTACATACAAATAATCGCACGACGATCACATCGCACACTTGCGTTTTTCAGGTTTTAAAAGTTATAACTGCATTTTCGCATAATGGTTTTAGAGTGTAAAAAGAAAAGAGAGAAAGAGAATGAAAATGTTAACTACACTTTGAGAATAAACGGAAACAAAACAAGACATAATTTTCACTAAAACAATAACAGATTAAGGACCATGAAAGAAAATAATTTGATAACTAACTAAGCAATTTTTATAGAGGTAACCCCTCGCTGTTATATATCTTCCTTTTTCTAAACATTTTTCTAAAAAATTTAGACTGTATTTTTCATGAAAAATTATCAGTAAAATTTTATAAAAGAAGATTAATTTACTAATAACCTTTGTTAATTAACTATGCAAATTTAAATTTCTATTAAGCGCTATATATTTGCATTAATTTTTTAAGTTTAAATGCTTGAGTTTTTTTTTTCTAGTTTTTCAGCAAAAATTTATTAGTTAATTCGAAAGTATGAAATATAGGCGTAAAAACATCCTTTTTTTCTTTCCGTGCTCCCAGATCATTATTCGAAAATGCACTTATAATTTTTAAAACTCAGAAACACATACGCGCGATGTTATAGTCATGCGATGGTTTGTAGGTCATTTATTTTTTACCACGATATTTTCGACGACGTTGTTTTTAAACTGCATAGTTTTGAACCGCTTTATTTTCGACCACAATGTTTTAGAACTGCGATGGTTTCGCTTTGCTTTCTTTTCTCCTAAGACTTCTTTTTTTTTCTCCATTTCTCTCTCCACGTACTACAGCGTTTTAGCCTTGCGTTGTTTTCTAAGCGACATTTTCGTCATCGATATTTTTGCCGCGATATTTCCGGCAGCCCCGCCGTACACAAATACCCTCGCAAACACTCCGACATTTGGTTACTTAAACGATTCAGAATAGATGTAAAATAGGATACGAAATGTGGAATATTGACCGGATATGATTTTTTGATTGAGCTTCATGTCTAGAAGCACTTGATATTTGTCTATTTTAATACTTATAATGATATTTCATTGAGTTATACAGAACAACTTTGGCATTCATTCAACCCTTTTTCCCTCTTGAATTCGATGAGTAGCCTTTCATTACACTAAAATAAATTAAATATTTAAAAGTAACCATTTCCGTTGTTGTGCTAGAAAATATTTCGCAAGATTTATCACCGCCAGTCGCAAATGAAAAAGTATTTGTGGACTTCCAATACATATTCTTCTTGAAACAATCATAATTAACAAAATCCGAAAACAAAGCATTGAAATGACACAACTGCAAGACAATTTTATTGAAAATTTCAATGGTTTGTTTTTTTAATGAGATTGCGGCAAACCCTCGAGGTCTATCTGCCTAAGGCGAGGGATGCTTTGTGACAAGAGAAACTGGCTCGTATACACGTTATGCGTGGAGGAAAACCACTAAATCGTTCATGCAGTTCGCGGGATTCGAACCTAACTACCAGTTATCAGCGATTTTTACCACTCGGCCGCTGGTGGACCTGAGGACTTTTTTGAATGTCCAAAGACATTTTTTGGCATGATTTTCTCGATTTAAACTGAAACAGAAAATAGAAATTTTAAAGTGGAGTACTTTTGGAGGGAATCTTATTAATGCAAAACGAAACTACAATAATAAATTACATATTTCAAAGAAAACCGTAGTTCCAGTTTAATTCACATAAACGTAAGCTTTGGACACTACTGTCGTAAATTAAAAAGTGTAAAAATATTTTTATGAGAAACTATATATATATAGTCAAAAAAATTATAAATTTTAACAGAAAATCATATAAAGAATTTTCGCGCATTATGCCGCTGAAAATTAATCAGTAAATACATAAAGAAGGGGATTTAGAACAAGGTTTTTAACAAAGAGATCACAAATTAATTCACTTAATTCTTTTTATGTTATAACTCAGGAAAAATTAATTTAATTTGCATTTATTAACTTTCAAACAATTTCTGGTGAAAATCGTTTAGTTTCATACGCACAGCATTATTCATTTCTTTAAATTTAGTAAATATTCTTTGTTTTTAGTGTTTCTGTTCGTATTTTCCCATTACCATTTAGAAAATTCCACACGCGAAGGTACTTTATTTCAGAATTGAACTGCTTTGTTATTTTGTAACATCATTTGGGGCAGCTTTGGAAGCAATCAACGTAGTGCGTTGACTAATCTAATAATGCAATTTGGCTTTCACGTGAAACTCTTAGCAAACTACCAAGAGTTTCAGAAACATGTATGAAGTTACTCAGTTGTAAATACCTCTCGGTTTGCTACAAAATTAAATAAAATAACCAATTTAAATTGTGCATTTTATTACGTGCGGTTAGAGTTTAGAATAATAAAGACTGTTTCTAAATCTGTGCAAAAGTAATTCTTAAAACAATCAACATTATAAAAATTATTTTCCTGTAAATGTTAGTTTTTAAATGGAGGGTTCGAAAAGATTCCGATCAGAATAGAGATTCTGAAAAACCACAAATTTAAAATAATAATGTCGATTTAATCTGCATATGCTGAAAATTTTCAATAGCTTCTAAAAATTTTAAATTATGTGTTTTAATCATCAGATAAATTATGTCTTAGGTTATATTAACGCATAAAAACGAAATCTATCTAAAAATAGGAATGTATTCCTGATTTACCACCAAGAGGAAACTATTTGTCTAGTTCGTATTCAACATTATATGTGAGGAAAGAAAAACATGTATCCAGTTTATCTGAAACCTGACCAACTATGGACATTCAACATTTTAAACCCTTGGCCCTTGTTGAGGCATCAAATGAAAGGTGATTATGATCTGTATAATTAGGAAACAATGCGTCTTACGTTCGAATTTGGGCCAAGACAACTGAAGACGTAAAGATGGAAGAGACACAAATCTCAAATCAAAAGAAAAGGTATCTTATGTAAATTACATTACGTACAAAAAGTACAAGTGTTCGGGATAAGATCTGCAGCATTCATAAGTTTTAGAATCGCAGCATAATGACTATAAGAATTGCATTGCAATCGTGTATTGTTAAAGTGTTGTTACAAATGCACAAAAGTAAGCTCTTCTAGAAAATTCAAATAACGTATGATACTTAATTTTTCAGAGTATTAAATATTGCACATGCAGTTTAAATCCAGTTCGTATATTTTATAGTAAAAGGTTTAAAACGATATTTGTGAATGTTTAATAATCTCGAAAATGTTACATTTGACCATTTGCAGAATGCGCAAGAAAGGATTTTTTTTTATTTTACTTAAAGAGAAAAATAATTTATTTCAGTTATTATGGTTGTACTTCAAATGATAAAACAGTTTCTTCATAATGTGCCAGAAATGGACTAAAAACAATATTTAATATATATTTAAAAAAAAAATCTGATAACAACATTTTCCTAGCAGGTATCGTTTCTGATTAATCATCTCCTTTTAGAAGCATTCTGTACAAACAAATTTTAATTTATAAAAAAGAATACTTTTATATGATTACATTTTGCAAAATTATGTCCATAAAATATTATGGAATGTAATAAAACCCAAGAAAATTGCATGCTAATTTATGTGTCTGAGATAATATAGTCAGAGATAATTAACTTAAGCGCAACTTCGGTTAATTTTTTTCTATATTTTATCTCTGATGCTTCCTTCTTTTATAATCCAAAAGAAGTCCCCTAGTATTTGTTTCCAAGTTTTTCCAGGACTTTTGTACACTTGTTTTCATGGCACGTATATCTTTAAAATGGTATTATGCATAATCATCTCATAGGATAATTAAGAGAACAGTATTTTAGGATCTCAAAGGATAATTAAGAAAGAAGTTCACAAATTTAATCGTCATAT
>KK118745.1:74730-88888 GCA_000611955.2 Stegodyphus mimosarum | reverse complement strand
ACGTACAGTCATGAAAGTAGGTTCATAAGAAGGGTAAATTTTTTCTCTTTAAGAGGTATAAATTTCAACCATGTGAATAAAAAGGAAGTATTTTTAAATTTAAAATATTACGCAGAAACAACCGATTTCCCATTGTCTCCTTCTCCCGAAGGCTTATTACCAACGAACGCGTAACGTAAGAACGAGAACTCTGTTTAACTCGCATACAAATAATTGATTTAATAACATAAGCAATACAATTCGTGAAGAAAAATTTAGAATAAGCATAAATTAATGCATATAATTTACTCACTCAATAATTAATTAACAAATAACTGCAATTAACTACACATTAATCCATAATTCTAAACTAACCAAAAATCACTACATAACACCGGGTATTATGGTATGGGGCGGTATTGGATATCACTCTCGCGCTCCTCTAGTTCGCATTGCTGGTATTTTAAACAGCCAGCGCTACATCTCCGAGATGTTGGAGCCAGTTGTCCTTCCTTACCTGTAGGGCTTGCCCACAGCCATATTTCAACAGGATAATGCGCAACCACACGTGGTACGTTATCCAAGGGTTCTTCGTCAATCGCCAGATTGAATTACTTCCCTCGCCTGCTCGCTGTCCGGATCTTTCGCCGATAGAAAACATGTGGTCCATGGTTGTTGAACGGTTGACCCAGATTACATCCCAAGCTCTCACACCAGATCAGCTTTGGCAACGTGTGGAAGCTGCTTGGTCTGCTGTACCCCAAAAACACATCCAAAGTCTCTTTGAATCAATGCCGAGGCGTGTGACAGCGGTGATCTCCAACAATGGCCGCTACTCTGCCTACTGATTCTAGAAGGAATCACACTTCACAGAAGTCTATAAATTTAATTACTATTTTATACTTTGTCAACGTGTTATCTACTAAATAAATTCTGTTGTGATAGCTCATGTCTTTCTTGGTATTCCAATTTGGGTGGCCAGCAGTGTATATATAATACTAATGATACATATATAATATAATATAATAATTATAATATGCATATGTATATAATAATGATAATATATATATATATATATATATCAGTAAAGACATAAAGTAAGAAATTTAGAACTGCTTTTTCACAAAGACGAAAATTGAAATTCATAATTAATAAATTTCAAATAATCCAATAAATGCAACAAAGAACTTTTAAAATTGTTAAAATAACAATTGATGTGCCCTTTCACAATGGCAAATTGTGAGCTGTCTTTAGAACATTTTCCACTTTCCATCTTCCATCTACGCAATCGTCCTGTCCTCCTAGCATCTCTTGGTGATTCTGTCTCTTCAAATCTGGCTACAAGTTGGAATATCCTATGATTAGAAAGAATATATCTGACATTAAAATATCGTCAAAATTTTCTGAGTAGAAAAAATTCTTCTTCCATTTCCCAAATAAAAAAGTTATGATCTTTATCCTTTCTGAACGTGTTCATCCCCCACATCGAAACTCCAAAATATTTATTTAATCTAGAAAAAAAGGAACTCCGTAAATATTAATTTCGGAAAAAAGTATTGAAATTAAAATTCGTGAAACTACTTCTGCACGACTTTGTAGACATATACATACACACAAAGGGTTTTGAATTTTATGAACTTTCGTATTATTTAGTCTTAAGTCAAATTGACTCATTTTATGAATTATTGCAATTATTGTTTAATGCCTAGTATTCTAGTACTATTAACGTGCTTTCTGAAACATTTTGGGGAAGATTTTCCTGCATATTACTTCAGACAGATTGTTTTCAAATTAAAGTCAATCTGAAGAGGTTTTGGCACATTTTCTGAAGGTATCCGAAGGATACAGAAAACACACTTTTTATTCCGAAATTTATTACTTCTCTTTAAGACCAGACTATTTAACATATTTTTGTCACTGTTTCCAGTATTATTTCTTGGCAAAAAGTCAAAGTAATTATTATATTCGAGTTGAATTCCAAGAAGTAGGGTTACAACTTACGAATACTTACACGTAAGCTCTATTTTTACAAATTAAATTACCGATGAAATACGTCATATTTCCATCTGTCGTATTTACATTCTTAAATATTTACTGCATAAGGAAATAGAAATGTCTTTCCATTTGTAGCAGGAACCCTTCAAATTGGTTTTCAATACATGTTAGAAACATTATTCCGAAAATTCCATCTTTCAGAACTGTGGCGCTATCACATGGCATCGACGAAAAGCATATGTTCAATATTGCAAACTAAACATCTACAAACAAAAATATAAATAAAAAATAAATAAATAATAATAAAATAAAAGCACAGATATCTGGGACATTGAAATACGCATTTGCCAAATTTCAAGATTTTTCTTTTTATCCCACATTCAAACATTTGTTACATTTAGTAGAAATTATAAAATTTTTAATCTTATAAAAAATTCCATTTCTTTAATTTTTTTACACCTGAGCCTTATTCTTTTATAAATTAAAGCCACAACCAAAACCATTAAACACTAAAATTTGTTTACATTAGAGCTAAAAACAACAACAAAATTCACCTTTATTATTACTATAAATATTAGTAAATGTTTCTTCAGCAAAATCAGGTAAAATCTGACAGCGTATTCTGATGTTAATGGTTTTTGATAACCCATCTCTTGAAATACCTCAGTAGTGATCTCGTACACATTATAATTTCACATATGAAGTTGATTTTAGCTATTCTAAAGAAGTTTTTCTTTCCAATGAATAGGGTTTACAAGTTCTTCAACTAATATTCCTTAATAATGAATATTTTAGTACTTTTGCTTATTACATATAAAGAAAATCTCATAATAGAAAATTAGTAATAACTATGAAAAGTTTTCGAAGAATTTGAAGAAATTCTAAGCTAATATGACCTGCGAATTTAATTAGAGAAACCTAAAAACATTAAGAAACATAAAAAAACACTAATAAATCTTCAGTGTGCCAAAAATATTGAGTGCTTTTATTAATTGGAATTTATTTACTGGGATATTTCTAATGAAGTGCATGCCAGATCTCAAAAGGTTTGGATAATCAGGAACCCGGCAACCCAAATCTGTTGAGGATGGCAGATATGAAATTAGTTATCAAGTAAAATTTTCATAAAATTTCAGATCTCAAAAGTAGAAGAAAATGAAATGATATTAGAAACAAAATTGACGTCTGTATATAACTAGTATCCATCTAAAATGAAATTTCCAGATACTCGAAATTAAGCAGACCCTCTTTATTCTAAGAAGGCTGAAGAAATTAGAAGGAAAATGCACTAAATAGAAGAAAGAAAGATCTTTCTTATAAAACGTTTTATCATGAAACGCTTTTCTGTCTGCAACTTCAGTTATTAAACTAAGAAAAAATAAACTTTGCAACGTAAAAATGTTTCCCCGAGCTATCGGAGAATTAGTCTAGTAAAATAAAATTGGTCATTCGAATAATTTATACTTACGAAAAAAATGGTAGACAGAAAGAAATTATTACCTCGGTATGAAAAGAGAGAAGTGCAGTTCGAATCGAAGCAAATTTTTTGTAATATGTTATTCCCCTCAATAAATTGACTGCAATTAACGGGAATGAAAAGAAAACGAACCTCAAATGCATAGGATCTTGATTTATTTAATCAAGTATTGATTTTACCTGGATGTTACACTACATTTCCTTTTTTCCTATTTATTCTCTTCACAATTAAGATGAAAGTGGATTTTAAATACTTGTCATACGAAAACTAGAAGATGTATCCAAAACTTGGAAAAGCACACCTGTATTTTGTATTAAGTGCAATAGCATAAGTGGAATGGTTTATTAAATATGTGCTTTATAAATAAATAATTTAAGAATCTAATTTAGACAAAACTTGTTTTATCCTAACGTGATTTTTAAACTAAAATAAAAAAAAATTATAAGTTGGGCTAGTTAAAATCACATGTAATGTATGGGCATTACAGATAATCACACAAGCATAAATGGTTTCGGTTGTAAATTTATAAGAGTGAATAACATACAACTTAATCCATTTTACAGTGGCGCTGGTTTCAAAGGAATCTCCAATGTGTCATAAAGAAAATTACAAAGGTGAAAATGAATCGCCTTTAATCCGCAGAAACATTCTGCCTCTGAGTTGTATGCCGAGACTATATCTTTTAAGTTTGCAAATATAAGTAACTAACAGGATATTGTGATGTAACAAATGCAGTTTCAGTTACAAATATAAGGACGAGGAATGGAGTTTGTGAAATTAGACTTTCAAAATTTATGACAAAGATGGAATGGATTGAGAATCATTAACAAACGTCGACAAATTTTGACGATCATGTCATAATCCAAGAAAATCTGATTTAACAACAGGAGAAGAGATATCTAGAAATAAAAATTTATAATACTTCCTTTTTTATATAAAATAAATAATCTTTACGAATTAAAAGAAATTCAGAAACTATTTCCTCTAAATTTCATTTCATATTTGTGAATTTCGTAAAATGTATGTATTTTAATGTATTAATAATATATTCGAATATTTAATGCGCGAATTCGATATGAATAAAACTAAATTTTTTAGAGCTGAACTGATTCGAATAATTTTTATTTTGATAATTTCATATAAATGTTGAAACAGGTGCTCGATTTATATTCAGTTTATTAAGCGTCTTACATAACTTGTATGTGTAAATGGATATCGAGAGAGAAAACACGACTATGCAAAATAAAAAGTGCTTGCGCGAGAAAAAAAAATTTCAGGATAGCATGTAAGGTCTTTTTGCGCATTTTAAAATTCCATTCAAATATTCACAATGTTTTCAGGTATGGATAGTTTGGTTACTAATGGTAACATTATGGAACGTAACTTACACGCATTCGATTTCAAACTATTGCCAATAAGAGTAGATTAATCACTTCATCTTTCTTTTGCAGCAATTGTTTTCTTCACCAAGCCTATGAAAAGAGTTGTCTACAACAACAACTACAACATTGTTTTGACCCAGTTAGTTCCAAAGTTAATGACAAAAACGCGTGAGCAGTTTGCGCATGCGTGGGTGTCAGTCACGCCATTTCACTAGTTCAAATGAAAATAGTACTTAGTTGGGAATAAAATATAAATGAGAAAGATTAAATGATCCGGTTCACGTTCAAGAAATAAAGAATTCAAAGGTATATATTATTAAAGTCTCAGTTTCAAAATGTTTGCTTCTAAAAACTCATTAACATCTGTTTCTTACTACCCTTTCTCACGCAGTTGTACTTTAACTTAAATTAATAATACAAACCTTCGTTTTAAGTACAGAATTCGCCTCACCTCTTGAGAGACATAATTATACAAAGAAGTAGCGGTCCCACGTAATTCAAACTATTGTCCCAAGTGAAGAACAAACTTGATTATGAAGGCATATTCTAAGTGTACTATAGTTTATCATAATCAATAACAGTAAAAGCAGTCATTTGCACATTATTACTATTATCCCATTAGCTTGCTGCATACGTAGGAATCTTACGTGCAGAAATCTTTCGATCTCAATAATGTAGTCTAAAATTATGATGTTAAGTTTAAACCCCTTTATTTGCTACAATGAATGGGAATATTAAAATTGAGATAAACTTAAATAGAAGTCATGACGTATCGTGTTATCTAATTTTTCAATAAAGATAGGCATACAGAATGAGAGATTCTAACCAACATAAGATTCTCAACAGCACTAAATCATATTCTAATTAGTAATTAAGACTAATCTACTAGAAAGACTCACAATTTTTTCACACTAGAAGCCTTTTCTTAAACTTATATATTGTTACGCAGTGTCCAGGCGCGGAAAGAGAGCTTCCCCACGAAGCAAGTTTAGGGTTACCAGAAAATAGCAAGGGTATGCAGGGTTGCCACGTTTGGCGAGAAATCTCCCTTTGGCGATAAAATTGGCGATATGCTATAGACGCATGGAGAACCTTCTGGAACGAATTCTTTCTGATTTAGCCCAGAACGTTCTCGAACACAAGCCAAAAGCTATATAAACCCTGCTGGTACGCGGAGATCGAGTCAGTTAAGAGTCAGTGCGAATCAGCGTTTCGTCTAGCGATCTGATAGTCAGCCGGTGAGCAAGTGTCTCGTAGTCTAGTGCAGAGCTGGTCGTCGAGTGCATCGAGCGAGTCTCTTAGTGTATCGCGAGGCAATGCAGCGTCGAGTTTTATCTTAGAGCGTGTTGAGCTTCGAGAACGACCGAACCGAGTCGGGAGTTGTACTCCATAGTATCGTCGAGTGCATCGCGAGTTGTAGCGTGGAGAGTCTCGAGAGTACGTAGAGTTCCGAGAACGACTGAGAAGAGTCGGGAGCTGTACTCTTGTGCCTTGCCGTGAAGCTGTCTTCACCGTTATAGCCTGATATTCTGAAGGCTGTGTTGCTGATTGTCTCAGTGTGTTTATCGTAGTTCTTCGACGGCTGTAAACGTGATTTTGGAACTGTCTTGAAAATACTGGACAATAAAATGTGTTTTGTTACTTTATCAAGTGTCCTCATCGTTATTCTCTCCAAATGCACGATCCCTTTAACGTATGTAAGAAAAAAGTAGCAATATTATTTACAGTCTCATATATGCAAGCATTTTTCTCTTAAATTCGTATATGTCCCCCTAAATATGCTCCCAGGGACAGGAGAAACTTGTAAAAATTTAGATTTCGTACTTTGTACAAAATTATTAGCTCAAAGGGGCGTTAGCGAGAATGTTTATCGCATTGAACTACTTATGTGCTCTCCCATTGTGAAAAAAAAAAGGTTTGTAGACTCATCAAATTTTGAATAACATAGTCTCCCAATCCAAGGCTGTGCACCTGGAAGCCCGAATTTGGAAGTTGCTTTATTGCCTACTTCATATTTTGTAAAACTTGAACGAATTTTTTATTAAAAACTCAATACTTTCAAAGCGAGCAGTGGAAACACTGTAGCGAGCAAACATCCTTATCTTCAGAGCGCAAGACTATCTATCAGTTTGTGACAAACTGTAACAGCAAATGAATCATTAAGAAAACAACCAGCTGGTTATTATTAGAGACTTCCTGTTTCGGACTAACTTAAAGAAACTCATTTTTAGAGCCAGAGTGTAAGCGATCGGCCAGGGAGAATGTCCTGAAGGCTAATGGGTCTTTATCCCCTAATGCTTTTATGATGCCGACTTGTTCACGGCTGTTCGCTGCTCTTTTGTGAGAAGAGACGAAGCAGTGGAGTTGGATGAACATGTAGTCAGAAAGACTGTGGGAAACTCGTTCCTTCCCTTCTGTAAGATATAGCCATGTAACAATTTACGCTATTCATCATTTATTTAACCACGAATGAATTTGTTGTTGAGTTTTAAATAAATTTAAAAAGACAATCCTGTCTTGCTATTTTTCCATAAAAGCTCGGAAACGTTACAGCTATAATAATTTGGTGGCAGCAGGTATGATGAAAATCCACGAAGCAGTTTTAGTTTGGTCATCGAACGAGAACTCTTGTGCTTAACAAAGAAAGAATACGGACGTCAGTCCGGGTGAAAAAAAGGACCGTCAGGCTCCGAAATTCAACTCCGCGCTTTTATAAAGAAGATTCCAGACGTCAGTCCGGGAGAAAGAGAGGACCGTCAGGCTCCGAACTTCAGCTCTGTGTTTTTAAGTTCCAGACGTCAGTCCGGGAGAAAGAGAGGACCGTCAGGCTCCGAACTTCAGCTCTGTGTTTTTAAGTTCCAGACATCAGTCCGGGAGAACGAAAGGACCGTCAGGCTCCGAAAATCAACTTTGTGATTTATAAAGAAGATTCCAGACGCCAGTCCGGAAGAAAGAAAGGACCGTCAGGCTCCGAAATTCAGCTTTGTGTTTTTCTAAAGAAGATTCCAGACGTCAGTCCGGCTGAAAGAGAGGACCACCAGGATCCGAAATTCAATTCGCTTGAAGTTTAGTGGGACAGCCATTGTCCGAAGATTTTCAGCATCTTTAAGTTGTAGGACTATCAGTGTCCGGAAAGTGTAGTGTGGTGATATACGTTTGTGTGGTAATTTAGTGCATGTGCCTTCAGCGTCCAATAAAAGAATTAAGTTGTGAGATTCAACACTTTCATGTTCCAGGCTTCAATCAGAATTTCAACTCTACAGTCCAGGCGGGTAAGTACCTTGGATTTTTTATATTGAGGCAGTGAGGTTATTAGTTATAGTATTTCTATTGTGTCATTTATGTCACTTCAGGTAAATGTTTTCTAACAAATATTGGTTTCGTTGAAGCTTGCAAATGCGTTGATTGATATTTATGTTTCAGATAAGAAAATATATTTAAGAATTTAGGTATAAATTTAGAAATTTGAATTCAGGAATTATAATTAAATAATATCTTAAGAATTTGAAGTTGTATTAATAGAGTGAATTGTTGTGAGTTTTGCTACTATTATGCTTCTATAATTGAAGAGTAAAATTGTAATATTTCTAAAGATTCTATCTTTTAGAGGGTATTCTGAATTATCAATTCTAAGTCGTCTTGAACGTTATAATTATTAGAAGTAAATGTAAACTGTTATGGTATGTAAGAATTATAAGTTTGTAAGAATGTATTTCATGTAAGAAATATAAGTACGTAAGAATTATAATTCCAAAAATTTTCAGTTCATTGTGTTAAAAATGAAGATAAGTAAATCTTGGTAGCTTAAAATTAAACTGTTGTTTATTTGATTTTCAGTACAGAATATGAATTATCATTTTGTGTAAGAATTATGAGAAGTGAAAATTTTCAGTTGAAAGTGTTAACAGAAAGTTTAGAAATCACTAATATCTTACGTTCAAACTGTGGTTGTATTGATATTTATGAGTATTTATACGTTTACTTTAATTTACTTTTGAATGCATACCTTAATATACTATGAAAGTTTTGATGATCTGAATGTGAATATTGTATTATCTAAAGCATATTGTATTATCTTAAATTCTCAATTTAACTAATTGCAACTGAGTGCATCCTGTTCACAGTATAGTGTAAATTGTCTTGAATGTATGTTTAGAATACCAGAAATTGTTCTGAAAAAAAAATTAAGAGTTAAATTTTGAGCCTCAGAATTGTAAAATATATATATATATATATATAGAGAGAGAGAGAGATTCATTAGATTTAGAGTATAAGTTGAGGGTATATCATGGCATTCTTAGCAAAAGCTAGAAAAGAGGACCTTAAATCCTTGGCTGAAGAGTTAGGGGAAAAGGTTGGACCCCAGCTTAGGATATTAGAATTAAGACAGCTGATTATGGGAAATGAAGCCTACGAGGAGGAACTAGTTAAAAGTCTGTTGGAAAATATCACGTCAGTGAGACTCGAGAAAGAAGACGAAGAGAGGCAAGAAAGAATTAGGAAAGAAGACGAAGAGAGGCAAGAGAGAATTAGGAGAGAAGAAAGAGAATTCGAGATAACCAAAATGAAATTGGAGGCCGCTAAAGTTAAGGATCTAATTGATGGGAAGGAAGAAAGTATGCCTAGAAGAAACCATTTTGAACTTCAAAAAATGATCCAAAAATTTGATCCCGAAGAGAATGATGTTAGTTTGTACCTAGTCATGTTTGAGCGCCAAGCAAAGAGGGCGAATCTAAACCAATCAGAATGGGTTTCTGTTTTATTAACACTTTTGCCAACAGAGATAGTTCAGCTGATTATGCGAGAGCCAGAAGAACAGGCTTATGACTATGCTTACATAAAAGGGATACTTCTTAAAAGGTTTAAACTGAGCCCAGAAAAATTTAGAATCAAATTCTCGCAAACCCAAAAAAACGCTCAAACCACTTGGAGGGATTTCGCATTTGAATTAAGAAATTATTTTGAAGAATGGATCTCGGGCTTGGAAATTAATGATTTTGAACTTTTAAAAGACCTGATGATAACGGATCAAATGAAGCGTCGCGTAAATTTCGAAGTGCGCCAGCATTTTATTGATGAATGGTCCAAGATAACGTCCCCAAATAAATTAGCCGAGTTGTTAGAAGATTATGAAAACGTACGTGAATACCGGAAAAAGGTCTCTCCAGTTCATGGTTCGGAGTCGCAAAAGAGAAATAAAAATCAGCCTAATTTCAGAGATTCGCCAAGGTATAAACAGGCTGGGGAAAAAGTTTCGAAAAAAACAGAAACTTTTCGAAATCAAGATGAGCGTCATTTTGAAGTACGTAAACCTCTTAAGTGCTATACTTGTGGCTCAATCGATCACTTGAGGCCGCAGTGTCCGAAAGCTCAGAAAGACTTTAAATCTACGGCTGTTGTTAACAGGGTACAAGAGAATGAAGAAGATTATTTAGCGCCATACACTACAATGGCTAAGGTTAACGGGTTCGATCTTCCTGTATTACGGGATTCTGGAGCATCCATTGATGTGATCTGTAAAAAATACATTACCCCTTCAATGTTAACAGGAGAAACTGTTTGGGTAAAACAACCGTTCGATGAATCACCTATATGTCTTCCCCTAGCACATGTTGAAATAGAAGCAGAATTTGGACGAATATTAACAAAGGCCGCAGTCATACGAAATGAGCTTGATCAAGGACGTTATATATTAGGGAATCGGACGGCTGCAAAATTAGGAAAAAATCAAAATAAGGAATACTTTTTCCAAGTTAACGCAGTGGAGACGCGGGCTCAGAAACGCCGACAAATGATCAATAGCGAAGAGAAAGGCCTTCAAGCAGCAAAAGAAAGGGGTGAGCATACGAATATTGTACCCCTACCGAGTTTTCCCTCCCTCGCGAACGATTATACTTCCCAGGGGACGGAACAAGAAGAACAGGAAGACAGAAAGTCGCTCCTGCCCGTTTCGGAGTTCAATGACCTACCTCCTCTACTTTCAATAAGCAAGACTAAATTCCTTCAATTACAGCAACAGAGTGAAGATTTAAAGCCGCTTTTTGACATAGCGACAAGAGACTCTCAAAATAACTCTTCGACAAATATTTACAAGATAGAAAAGGGGCTGCTGTATAAGTGTCAAGAAGATCGTTTAGGAAATGTACGGAAATTATTGGTCATTCCTGAAACTTGTCGGGAAAAGATATTGAGTTTATGTCATGAACAAGTGTCCGGACATTTGGGCGTAACTAAATCCAAAGATAATCTAGCTAGATATTTTTTTTGGCCCAAATGTTATCAAGATATGGAAACTTATATTCGAACTTGTGATCCTTGCCAAAGAGTGGGGAAATCTAACGATAGAAAAAAAGCGCCTCTGAAATTAGTCCCTGTGATATCGGAAGTATTTTCAAAAATAAACATAGATACTTGTGGACCCTTGCCAACCACATCTAAAGGAAACAAATATATACTAACTGCTATATGTGTAGCATCAAAATATCCAGAGGCTCTTCCAATCGAAGATATAACTTCGGTTACAATAGTGGATGCGTTGTTAAATCTTTTCAGCAGAATGGGATTCCCTAAAGAGATTCAGTGCGATCAAGGAACTTCATTTATGAGCAATCTGACCACAGAATTTTTTGAACGTTTCGGTATCAAAGTTAGTCATAGTTCGGTACACCACCCTCAGTCTAATCCAGTGGAGAGATTTCATCGTACTATAAAAAGAATATTACGAGTTTTATGTTTGGAGGCTGATTCTGATTGGGAACAGGTGCTACCGGCGGCTCTTCTTGCTTTAAGAACTGTGACGCATGAAAGCACGGGTTTCACACCTGCGGAACTTGTCCACGGAAAAAATTTGCGTACTCCAGAAACGTTGTTATACGAACATTGGACGGATTCACCAGAGGAGGAACAACCAGTAACCGAGTATGTTTTTAGACTCATAAATCGCTTAAAAAAGTGTCAAGAGTTGGCAGTTGAGAAAATGCAAGATCAACAACTCAGGAGAAAAAAATGGTATGATAAAAATGCCATAAAAAGAGAATTTAAAGAAGGTGATCTGGTTTTAATTTTGGCCACTTCTAAGGCAAATAAACTTTCGGTTCAATGGACAGGACCGGGCAAAGTTGAAAATAAAGTATCCGAAACAAATTATATCGTATCCTTACCGGGGAAAAAAGAAAGATCCCAAATTTATCTTATCAACATGTTAAAGCCATATTATAAAAGACCTGAGGTAATTAATTACCTGTCTTGTAGCGAAGAGGGTTCTGACCAGATTGAGACTGAAATAGATTTTCCTAATATTGATACAAATCCAAACGTTTACGATTATTCTGAGGTTATTAAAAGTAGCAATTTGGAAGAATTATTAGAACCTACTCAAAGAGATCAATTGCAGAGGTTATTAAATAAATATTCGCAAAGTTTTTCTAACGAGCCGGGAATGACAGACCTCGTAGAACATGATATTGAAGTTATCAGTAATAAGCCGGTACGATCTAAGCCGTATCGAATGTCACATCGACAAAATGAAATTTTAAAAAGAGAAATTCAACGAATGCTTGACCTAAAAATTATTGAGGTGGGGGAATCAGACTACACTTCTCCTATGATTCTCGTAGAAGCTCCAAATAAGGACCCTCGACCTTGTGTGGATTACCGACGATTAAACGAAATCACACGTACCCAGTTCTATCCCTTACCCAATATAGAAGAACGGGTAGAAGAAGTTGCTTCTGCAAAATATATCACGGTTATAGATTTAGCTAAGGGATATTGGCAAATACCCTTAAGCCCTAATGCTCAAAGATATGCCGCATTTGTAACCAGTTTCGGCACTTACAGGCCATTACGGTTAAGTTTTGGTTTAAAAAACGCTCCTTATTTTTTTTCCAAGATGATGCAAGAGGTATTAAATGGATGCGAAGAATTTGCAGTTCCCTACCTGGATGATGTGGCTATTTTTTCAAAAACCTGGGAATGTCATCTCAAGCATCTGGAAATTGTGCTGAAACGTATAAGTAGAGCGAAATTGACCATTAAACCTTCAAAATGTCGTTTTGCTCAAAAACATGTCCTTTATTTGGGCCATGTTGTAGGCCAAGGGTACCGGAAACCGTCGGAAATTAAGACCAAAGCTATAAGAGATTTCCCAACACCCAAGACTAAAACGGATATAAGAGCATTTCTGGGATTAGCGGGCTACTATAGCCGTTATATTCCGATGTACTCAGCAATCGCCGCTCCGTTGACGGATCTTTTAAAAGGAAAATCAGTAAAGGGTGATATTCTGTGGAATGCTGAGAGCGAAAGGGCTTTCACGGAATTAAAAGAGAAATTAACAAGTTACCCAGTTTTATATGCACCCGATTTTACTCTTCCCTTTATTCTACAAACCGACGCATCTGATTATGGTATGGGAGTTGTATTAACACAGCTCACTAGTAACGGAGAAGAACATCCCATTATATTTCTGAGCAAGAAATTCTCCGAGGTAGAGAAAAAGTACTGCACCACTGAAAAGGAATGCGCCAGCATAGTGTTTGGTATAAAGAAACTTCACTATTATCTAGACGGGCAAGACTTTATTGTGCAAACTGATCATAATCCTCTAACTTGGTTACGAACTAATGCCAGTAATAATCCTCGCTTAATGCGTTGGGCTCTGGCTCTTCAGCCATACAATTTCACAATTATTCATCGTTCGGGGAAACTCAATAAAAATGCTGATGCTCTAAGCCGAAAAACTTGATATTATATTGATTTTATATTTTTTACTGTCTTGTATGGTTCTTCTGTAAATCTATATAAGTAAAAGAATGCATATTGTGTAATATTTGTCTAAAAAGGGGTAAGCTCTGTTTTGTCTGAATGTAATTAGTCATTAGTATTTTTTGTACACTAAGTATATTATATTTTTTGTACACTGCCCTCAATATAATTTCATGTTTAATCCATGGTACTTACACCTGTTTGATGTAAAAATGTGTGTTTACTATAATTTATTTTATTAACAATATGAATTCTAATGGTGGTAATTATGGTCCAGAAGACCTCCCCCCCTCGGGGAGGGAAGGAAGCTGTGACAAACTGTAACAGCAAATGAATCATTAAGAAAACAACCAGCTGGTTATTATTAGAGACTTCCTGTTTCGGACTAACTTAAAGAAACTCATTTTTAGAGCCAGAGTGTAAGCGATCGGCCAGGGAGAATGTCCTGAAGGCTAATGGGTCTTTATTCCCTAATGCTTTTATGATGCCGACTTGTTCACGGCTGTTCGCTGTTCTTTTGTGAGAAGAGACGAAGCAGTGGAGTTGAATGGACATGTAG
>KK118745.1:35092-74707 GCA_000611955.2 Stegodyphus mimosarum | reverse complement strand
TTTCCCTTCTGTAAGATAGAGCAATGTAACAATTTACGCTATTCATTATTTATTTAACCACGAATGAATTTGTTATTGAGTTTTAAATAAATTTAAAAAGACAATCCTGTATTGCTATTTTTCCATAAAAGCTCGGAAACGTTACAAGTTATTCGGAAGCTGTGCAGTTTTAAAATATTTTTAGCCCAAATACTCTCGAAACGCATACGTGTCTAAATAAAAAACACCCTCTTGGACACAATATAAAATCTAAAAGCTTAAAGATTTTATTTTTTCTTTGGCGGAGGGGAATTATTATTATTTTTTAAATGAAAACATACAAAAACATGAACCTTTGCGTGAATCATTTAAAAACCTTTTTGTAAGTTAAGATATATGTCTATGACCAGCAGTGGAGAAAGTAAAACCCGGGTAAAGTAAATGACTTTCTCTAATGGGGTGAGTGCATATATATATATATATATATATACAGTAAGTAAAAGGTAAACGGAGTAATCCAAACTTAAGAATAATTTGTGCTACAGCAGCAAAATTATTAAAAAATTATGAAATAATTTTCGGTTTATTTTATTATGTTAAAGCTCACAAGGGCTATCTGCCTAAGGGACGGGATGCCTTCATGGAGGACTCTCTAACGAAAACTGTCTAGTAAATATGTTACACATAGGGAAAACCACAGAACACCCTGTTGTGTGGTCAATTTAAGCATTCTAATTAATTAAAACGATATTAAGTATTACTTATCAGTTATTTGAAACTTCCACTACACAAGGCTTATTTTATTTAATCAATGTATTCTTCACTCAGTTTTATGAGGTGGGTCTTTTAAGCAAAGTTTAAACTCTGTTCTTCAATTATCCTTATCGCATAACTCAACGGAGGCAATGGCATCTGGTCAAATTACCGCGCAATTTGTGATTTAAAAATACTTAACATTATTGCTTATATTTGGAATTTGTACTAATTAAGCAAAAAATAAAAAGAGCTTTTTTATGAGCCTACTTTTATGAAGATAAGTTTATTAGATTTGGAGTTATACTCAATTAATTGTCTAAATTCTGTTAATCTAGTTAAAATTTTTCTGCGCGTTGAAATCGCCAATTTTTGGATAGTGTAAATGACAAGGTCACTTATTTCCAGCTCTGAGGTGAGGAAAATTGCGCGGGGAAAGGGTTTGCTCCTTTTTCAGAGTTAAATTGGCGAGTGGGGGGGACGAAGCGTGAAAATTTTTTGAATTGCTGAGGCAAAAAGTGGAATTTTTTGTACTGTTTTCTTCTTGGCGCTTTGGAGAGATGTTTCTCCCCAAACTGCGAGGAATTTTTAGGAATGTGGGGGTTCCTTGGATTAAAAGTGGATTTCAATTCTCGGTCTCTTACTCTCTCTTTTCCCGTTTCTAGTAATTGTATTTTTCCTCGTGGCTGACTGGAGCAGATTTCGCTCCCGCTGGTTAAAGAATAAAAATGATAGAAATAACTTAATGTAGGATAACTGGATACGTTCTTCGTGTGGTGACTGAGGATGATCGTCCATTCGCCGGGTTGCTTAAACAAAAAATATTACAACGCAATTAGTATAAGGTTATAGGTTGAAATCAAGTATTGTGTCTTCACGGTTTTTTAACCACTCAGAATGACGCTCGTATCCACTGTTACGGGAAACCCTCATTTTCTTTTCCTTAAGGTTACTACTTAAGTTGGTTAGATTTAACCACTAGTTATTTAAGTTGTTAGTGCCGGTTAACACGGTACTTAACATTTGGTGCCGTGTGAATTCAGTATTGAACAGCCTACTGAGTCATCCTGTTCGCCGAGATTCAAAATTTAGCCCAAACTACGAGAGTTCAGAGATATTACAGCTCGTCCGCTATTGGGCGTTAAACAGTTTTGAAAGAAACTTCGAAACCACCCCAGGAAACCAATATAAATTATTCAAAAAAATAAGTGATAAAAAATAAAATAAAAAACTCTTAGCTCTTCAATATCTGAGCTGTGAAATGCTTTTAAGTAACTTAAATAAAATAAAAATAAAAGGAATGAAATGTTGATGCAAAAGTAGAATAATAAAGATTGCTTTCAACGCCCTCTCCTCAGAGAGAAAGTAGTTTAGAATAGTCTTTATTAATGTTTTCTTGCTGTTGTGACTTATCTCACTTGTCTGGCAATAACATCAGAACAAGCCCACGGAATACATCATGGCAAGGATAGCAAGATTGCGCTTGTCGTTGGCAAGAGATTTGAGCACCATAATAGGTGACAGTAGGACATCGCTCAGTTCCGCCCGCAAATTTGATGGAGAGTACATCGGGAGGAGGTTAACTAATCTTAATAAACAAAAATCTGAAAATAACTTTTTGTCTCACCTTCATGAATTATCGTGTCTAATTTCATCATTCATTATCATTTCATAGCGTGTACAGAAAGAAATATCTGTACTTGCATTTTACAGTATATTGCAAAGTGGAACAATATACTAAAATCTGCAATAGAAACTTGTAAATAATAGTAAACATCTAAAGTTTTCAAGTAATGTCCAAAATTATGAAAATCAAATTATTTGATATTCATAAAAATAACTGGCAGTCACGAAATCTCAGAAAATTATAATGTACTGCTCGGTATTCTCAATAGCAAAAGCGGACATACGAACCACAGGAGATTTATTAATAATTATTTAATAACAACCCGACCTGCAAATCTACTAACTTCACATAATTTCTTAATTGCAAATGCAATATGCGTACAGCAGTTAATTGTAAATGCAAATGCATTTAGCATTACCGTAATGCGTTTCTCATGCATTCATTTCATGCGTTAATTTAGCATTAGCGTAATGCGCGATGCATTTTTTGAAGCAGGAGACGTGAAAAATGAACGGTGCCCTCCCCAGGACTCAGCACGGACCTCTCAAATACGCGCTGAGTGTGTTGACCATTACACCACGAATACATGCTAAGAAGACGGGGGAAATACCTTATGTATTCCCCCTTTTAAAGGGCGACAGGGGATTAGGGCACCCAATTGCCAAATCCTGATCAACCACCACCTTTTTCAGTTCGGGCGCCCTGTACAGACATTAAGTTATTTTTAAGAAGGAAACATGAAAAATCAGCAATGCCCTTCCCGGGACTCGAACCTCTAAAATATGCGCCGAGTATGCTGACCGTTGCACAAAGAAGGCATGCTAAGAAGACAGGAGAAATACATTATAACATCCCCTCTTTTAAGGGTCGACTGGGAACAAATCCTGGCGGTGAAGAATTATCGTCACCCATAGTTTTCTATTTCGAAACATTAGGTTATTTCGAAATAGGAGACATGAAAAATGAGCAATGTCCTCGGCGAGACTCGAACCTCGGACTACTCGAATACGCTCCGAGTGTGTTGACCATTACACCACGAAGGCATACTAAGAAGGTGAGAGAAATACCTCATAACCTGAAACCTTTCCCGGTTAATATCTATAGAACATCAGAAGGCAAAGATCTAGGTAAGAAATTTCGATTACTTGTATTTGATCTGAAATGTCGTAAGAATCGTTTTATGCGGATTGATTACTTTAAAATAATTTTTAAATGCTACAATCTATCTATGCGTTGCAAAAATGCATTTTTCGACTCTGCATGGAATACAGTAATCAAGTGAAATACTTTCCATTTTTTGTTTACACAGATTTAAATGCTTTCTGCAACATTCTACAGATGGAAAATGTTTTTGCACTATAAAATCCAGACGCCCAGATATTTCACTGAAGACATGGAGACTTCTATTAATAGCAAAACTATTTGACTGGGACCGTTGTTCACTTTACAGAATTCATTTATCCGGTTTGTCAAGAATGTAGAGCATTTCCCGTAAGAATTCTCATTGCATTCTGAAGCAGTGACCAGTGATAAAGAACAATGTAGTTTTTGTATGCATACATGACAGAACCAGATTTCTTTCAATGAATAGGAGGCGAGCTTGAAGATAAAGTCGTGATGTCATCATGAGAAATATCTTGGCTCTGATCCAGTGTGACTAAAAGAGAGAAGTAAGAGGGAGAGGAAGAGATGTAGAGATCAAATCTGCAATTGTCGTTTTCTTCTTACTTCGAGCCTGTGTCCTGCAAGTTGAGCAATAAATTTCCCAAGACGAACTATGGGTGTTGGAGTAGTCACTGCAAGGAAAAATGATCTAGATGCCTTGTATGCAAACTGATACCAATGCAAGTCATAAATGGTCGCATTAAGGAACAAATATTGGTAAATTAAAGACACTTAACGGACAGTTTTAATTAGTTCTCATGGCAGTAATGATATTACTCATATATCATGCTCTTTGCGGACATTTTAAATAACAGCCTAAACCGTAATTATTTTCAAGTGCTCTAAGTCTTTCCAAAATGTAAAACTAGCGATTCCTTGCAATAACGATCGTTCGTCTGTAAAGTCATGAATTTTATTTATTCGTTTATTTATTTATTATTTTTTTTTTTGTAAAAGCAGGATACATAAAAAATGTGTAGGGCCCACACCGGGACTCGAAACTAGAGCTCTCGAATAGGCGCCGAGTATTCTAGAGTTACACTACGAAGACACGCAGGAAGGAGGGTGAAAATACATTAGATACTCACCATTTTAAAGGGTGACTGTGGTTCGAGTACGCAATCGCCAAATTCTGGTGGTGACCAGTTATCGCCCAGCACCTTTTAGTCCGGCGCCACTTGAAGAATCATTAGATTACTTTGAAGCAAAAAAATTTCCACTGCCCTCAGCGGGATTCGAAACTTTACCTTTCTACTGTTACAGCACGAAAGCGTCTGGGAGTAGGGAGAAAATACCGTACATAATCCCTCTTTTGAGAGGCCATTGGGGATAAGGGGACCCAATCGCCAATTTTTGGTGGTAAAGAATTATCGTCCAACACCTTTTTAGTTCGGGTGCCATTGTAGAATCAGTAGTTTTTTTATGCTGGATACGTAAAAAATGAGTAGTGCCCTCACCGCGACTCGAACCTGGACTTCTCGGATACGTGGCGAGTGTGCTACCACCACGAATGCATGCTGGAAGGAGGAAGAAAATACCTTATACGTCTACCATAAGTACAGAAAATTTGAAATAAATTTTCAAAAATATGTTTCATCAAAGATACTACAAATGATACTACAATGATACTACAAAGTTCGCATAGCGAACGTTATTTGTTTAGCCCATTATTTATGGTACTTTAATAAAAGGAAATAAAAACCTAGCTCCTAATAAAGACTTAACTCTAACGTATAAGTCTAAGACTTCTGTAATTCGAATCTTTTCAAGTTCTCTGGTGTCTGTGATATTTTGAACAAGGCTGGTTTGAGTCATAGCTCGTGAAAAAATCCTAGCCGTTAATTGAATGAAACTATGAAGCGATGAGAAATATGATGCAGAAATATAAAATAAGATAAAAAAAACAGGACAGCAGGAAGAGTCAGTAACAAATTCAGAGTTGAACGTGAAATTATATTAAGCAATAATTCATAACTGTGAAGAGGGCAGCCTCTTCAAATTTAGCCAATCTTATAATTCATATTTTCCCATGCACATACTCTATGGAGAAAGAGGGAAAATCTAAAATGAGTTATCAATTTGCATTAATAGCCTCATAGAGCGCCTAATGTTACTACCCGTAAAATTATAAATGAAATTTTAAGATAATAATAATTTATCATTAATACCTTCTTAAAAATATTAAGAAAGCACTAAAATTAAAGTGAACATCAAGACTAATATCCAATAACAAATATATTAATTATACTTCTTTCGCTCTGTTAGATTTCAGTATACCTATAAGAAGAATAACAAATATCTTAAAACTCAAAGTTCATTATTATGTAAGATCATTTTATCGCACTTTAATTATTAAGTCAGCTTCAGAAGAGAAAAATAACGATATTTTCACTTAAAAAAACACTGAAACTTATAGGGATTTTAACTAAGTAGATTTAAATAATTTTTCAGTTATATTCAAAATCATCTATAAAATGGCCAAAATTTCAAAATCAACGATTTTGAGATTGCAGGACGGCATTTTCAAATGTATTTCAAAGAAATATATCAAGCACTATGAAAATTAAGAAAAAAGAGTAGCAAACAAGTAATACTGTTGAAATATTTAAATTTTGAGTATATAAGCATGAAGAAAACTATTAATGTGGCAATAATTACTGCGTAAGACAATCGAATGTATTTATCTTAATCCGCTGAAAAAAATTAAGCGCAAAAGTAAAAATTTTTGCAGACGAAATAAGCATTCCTTACTCATTTCTGCTTTTAAAGAATGAAAATTAAAGTCATGAAGTAAAATTAATTTTTCTTTAGAGTGCATAAACATATCTACAGGATAACGTACAAGTTTCTATCAATGCAGTTTAAAATTATCTTCAAAACAAAATAAATTCTGCAGTCGACTGAAAAAAATAGATTAATCACGCTTTTATCTAAGGCAATAATGATTCAAATATAAAGGGAATCCCCTAGGATCTAAAAAAATTACTTTCCTCAAAGTAAATCCGAAAGTTGATGTTCTTCCATCACGGAAGCGGAAATAATCATTTTCCAAATAAAATTGTCAGTAATTTATGGTTTATACAGACAGTATAATATCCCTAAAGAGATTTATTCAATTTATGAAGTTCTAAGTAATATGGGAATTTAAAGTAACCAATAAGAGAGTCTTGTTTAAATTTTAATGGAATTTTTGTTTTTTTGACTCAAGTGGTTCAACATGACGAATTTTTTCAATTACTGTAAATGCAAATTCTCTTTTCGTTCAATTATTTGAACACAAAAGCATAAATTCAGCAATAGAGAGCCATTTCGTTATCTAGTAGTAAAAGCAGTTATTCAATGGATAATTTAAAATATTTGCAAAAATGCAGAAAACATCTTTAATAACTTGTACTGAATTCGCTTTCCTTTTCGGTAATCCTATTAAACCAGTGTTTACAAAATGAAATAGGAAAATTCACATAAAATGCATATTTCGTTTTATGGACTAAAATGCCGTGTCATGTTTTTGTGATGTGAAGGCAATACAATGTGCAGCAAAGACGGGAGAGGTAAATAACTTCAATGTATCATGGGTACCCATGGTCTGGCTGTTCGCGCTTTATGTAAATTTTGACTTTGTTCTCTGCAAGAGGGCGTCTGCGAGCGCCAAACTATGTCTTTTATATCAACTTGTTCTTCTCACGGCCAATAAACGCTATAACGAACGTGTGTGTCTACTTTCTATCCACTTTACATTCTTTCTTGTGTTTCAATTATGAATTGTTAGTTAGTCGTCTCATAAGTTTTTAAATTCGTTTATTAATTTAAATTCGGTGATTAAGCATCAATTTCTTGGATGAATTAGAATTGAAATTAGATGGTCATGAAATATTATTATCAGAGTCTATAGTTAAGTGATGATAATGAGGTTTAGCAATTGTAGATTATAGTCCGTGGATGAACATCATTCTGAAAAACTTTGTGAAAGGAAGTGAGTTCTTTTACTTCCATGTACGAAGTAAAAATGGGGTATTGTAAAGTATTGCAAAAATTTGGTTAATCAAATTTCAACGAAAATAAATATTTTGACAGCTATCGAATACAATTAAACGATGTTTCTGCGTGACATCTATACGTAACGACAGAATGGAGGACTCCTTTTCCCCCAAAAAATTATAAAACTGATTTAAAATAGATTCTGAGGAGATTTTTTCCTGGCGTCTCTGCGTACGTACGTATGCATGTATCTCTCATAACTCAAGAACGAGTAGCCTGAGGACGTTGAAATTTTGTATATAGGACTACTATAACATGTAAATGTGCTACTCCCTTTTTAGTTTAACATATATATATATATATATATATAGTTATATAAATATACCCACTCTGCTACTCGGATCCGTGAGCTCAGATTTTTTATTCTTATATGTTGGTGAATTGTGCATTTTTTTGCTTTAAAAATTATTGAATTATGTTGTTTTTATCTTCCAGTTAAAGTTTTTATGCCTTTAGTAAATCTGCATGCAATATTTGTAGGATTATCAACAATTTAACAGTTGTTTATGTGCAGCTAAGCCTAATTATTTTATAGCATACAGCAGCCATATTTGTTTACATTTGAAACTTAGCAGAATAGTGGATTTGTTGCCACTAAGCTTCGCAGCAACAAAGATAACCCTTTTTTTATTAATACGAATTAAATTATGGTTAATCCATTCTGTAATTTATACGATGAAATAAGTGTTTAAGATTTACTTTGTAATATTTTTAATATAGATATTTTTGGATTTTGTGTGTATTTGCTCTGTCGCGAGGTGAGAAGTGAATTAATTGAATTAGAAATACGGAATCGTCTGTGAAAAACTTTTTTTTTTTTTTTTTTGTTTGTTTAATTTTTTTACATCGTTTTAGATGTATTATAGTATTGGAATAGAGCATGTGTCAATGGTTAAATAATTCTTCAGATGATATATATAACCTGTTGTGCATTCCGAGTTATATTATGAATGAGATGTAATCTGTTAAGTGAACCTAGCGCCAGAGTGGCGCTATGGTAAACAATTATAGTAAATTTTCAAGAGTGCATTTATTCTACTGTGGTTCATGCGCTATCGACGAAGTAAATTTAATTCAATCCAATAAGGTTAAATGAAGTGCAAGAAAAAATGCGTATAATTTTATATTCCGTGCAAGGAAGTCATGTGGTGTACACATCAGATTTTTTTTAAATCAAGAATTTGCTTTATTTCTCTTTTTTGGTCCAATATCAAAATTTATGAAAACCATTCCAGAACTGGATTGATTTATAATATTTATATAGCGGGGCCTCTCACAGACGATTAGTCATAGCTCTTGATGACATTGGTCTTACGTAAAGGTATTGTTGCATTCTTACGGGTTCGTGGATTTGGAGTGATTAACGACAACACTTGACGAAAACTGAGAACATAATTTATTAATCAGTATTACTCAGGACAGCTCCCAAAAGACGTTTACAATCTTCGAAAAAGACACGATGAAGACAAACACGGTGAAATAATCAACAACACAGCCGTCAAGCTGTCAGGCTATAACGGTGAAGACAGCTTCACGGCAAAGCACTAGAATACATCTACCGACTGGGTTCGGTTCTTTTCGGAACTCCGCGTACTCTGGAGACTCTCCACGCTACAACTTGTGATGCATTCGGCGATACACTCTATAGCCTCAACGATAAACACTCTCGATGCACTAGACAAGACGTTCTCGCGATGCACTAACTCGTGATATACTGACGAGACACTCGACACTAGATTGCTATTTCGCGCGTACAGGAAGGGTTTATATAACTTTTGGCTTGCCTTTGGGAAGATTCTGGGCCAAACAGGTAAGAATTCGTTCTAGAATGTTCCCCTTCCGTCTACGGAATATCGCCAATTTTGTCACCAAATAGTCGATTTCGTGACAAATATGGCAACCCTGCCTTCCCTTTCCATTTTCTGGCAACTCTAAAACCACCTTGCGGGGAAGCTATCTTACCGCAGCTGAACGTTTCATAACAGAATGTGTAAGAAATAATCGTCACTTTCACTGTGGTCTTTTGTGAATGATTAGCAGAAAATATGATGCAGCTCGTCACTGGAAGATGGTTGTCTCGAAAAGGTTCGCAGTACTTAATATAAGGTAGACACTTTTCATGCGAACAATTTAGTAATCTAAATTTCAGTTCATCATCTGGAAGCAAGTTTAACGCCGCACAGTTTAAAAAATGATTTGCTAAAAATCTAAGCCATCATCTGCTAATGCTGTTTTAAATTAATAGATTCGCATCTGATTAAAATTTGTTTAACAGGTAATTCGTGGAGACAAATCACTTCTGAATGTGTCAAGCATTTTTGAGAAATAAACTTCCTTATTAAACACCACACCCGAAGATTTCATCTCACCTCCAATTAAGACCAAATTTATCTAAAACCTTAGAGAGAGTTCAATGCACTGAAAGTGATAATACACTTGCATAAATATGATTATTACTATCATAAAATTCCGAACGGCTTAGATGCATAAAATATATATTTCTGCGATGTTGTTTACACTCAATGTTTTATAGCTACACTATATCTTTTACCACAACAATTTCAAATTCCAAAATTCTGCACCACTTTATTTTCTACGACTATGCTTTGAAACCCAATGGTTGAACTCATTTTTTCTACACGTTGATTTTTATGCCAATACTTTCTTTTTGAGTTGTTTTTTTGGACGTCATCTGCTGCGTTTTAGATTGATACCTTGTGTAGGAATATATAACATAGATAGAGCTTTGTTAATTTATTTAAGAAAAGTAAAGATTCAATATTACATGTATCCCTCACCCAGTGCTAGTCAAAAATTATAAAAGTGTGTAGAAACAAAAAAACTAAGCTTAAAATGTGTAAACATACTAATAAAAAGTTCTTTATTTTCCTTCTTTATTTTTAATGATTATATCTTGTATGTATAACTGCCATAAAACCCATAATGACATACTTACATAAAAATAAAATGTACCTCTTTTCAGTTTTTAAAAAAATTGTTAAAATATCACTTTTTTGTCCTTTATTGAATAAATTCATTTTTATACAGTAATAAAAAAATGTGATGTGTACACAACTTGACTTCCTCGTACGGAATATTAAACTATACGCATTTTTTGCTGCATTTCATTTAAACTTATTTCCTCAAATTTCATTAGAGTTTTGTTTCTCATTTAATTAATTCGGCTCTGACTTCCCGACATGGCAAAAATACATAAATCCTCAAAATATGTTTATTAAAAATTGAAAAATATAAAAAAAATACAGTTAAAACAATTTAAAGAACAATTTTTACAACAGTTTTAATGCAAAAACCAGCAATTCGGCCAGCGGGCTAGAAGACAGATTTTTCGGTGCACAAACTTGAAAGTTTCTTTTAGGTCTCAGATGGCAAAAACACACTGAAGGCGAAAAAACTGACTTAATTTGTTGTGGACGCTGAGTCAATATATAGGTTAATTTAATAAATTAAGCGATAATTCCAGAATGGTTTAGGGAAGATATAATTTGCAATAATAAAAGAAGAAGTTCGCTTTGTTACGAACCTTAGTTTCTCTAGACAAATGCACTGTTCTGCTAAGTTTCAGATGTTGTGGATTTGTTGCAGGCATTATACTCAGCAATATATGGGATAATTTAATAAATTAAATGATAATTCCGGATTGGAGTAGGCATTATTTAATTCGCAATAATAAAAGAAGACCTTATCTTTGTTGTCGCAAAGCATAGATTCTCTAGATTGGCAACAAATCCACTATTCTGCTAAATGTAAACAAATATGGCTGCTATAGTAAAAAATAGGTTGAGCTGCACTGAAACAACTTTGAAATTGTTGATAATTCTACAAATATTGCATTCGGGTTAACTAAAAGCATAAAAACCTTAACCGGAAGATAACAACAAAAAAATTCAATTATTTTTAAAGCAAAAATTGCACAATTTGCCACGAGATAAGAATAAAAGTCTGAGCCGAGTAACAAAGTTAGTATATGTATATATATATATATATAGTTTTGGTGCGGCTGTGTGCCACCAAAAAGAGACGTGTACAACTGCATGCTGCAGCAGTCCAATATAAAAAAATTAACATTCTAAGACTACTCGTTTTTTATTTATGCAAGATACACTCATACATATTTATGCAAGTAATCAAAAAGAAGAACAAAGGAAACAGAAAATAATTCACTTGTTTCCGTTATCCGTGTTGAAATGAAAATTTTTATAAAAACCCCAGAAACGAAATTAGGCTTAGTTATTGATTACAATTACAGTAGAAGTCCATTAGTCCGGCATCCAACAGTCCGGAATGCCCGATAGTCCGGAATCGCTCCGGAAAATTGTAAAAATTTTGGTTTTCTCCAAAAGTGTGTCTTTAAAGCAAATAAAACCGCTCGAGAGCTATTCGGAAGTTTTCGGGGTAGTTCGAGATCATCCGGAAGCGTTCGGTATTGTTCGGAAACAATTAGCGGCCGGCTAGTCTCAGCTGTCACAACAAATTCAGGTGCAGTGCAGCTCCGTTAATCAATCACGAAGCGTCTTCGCCATTTTTTTGTGCGTTGTTGTTTTGTGTCCTTTCACATCGCAGTAAACGTAACTTTTGAAACTGTTTATAAAAAAAGTGATTTTCGTTCTAACTGTACAGTGACCATGTTTTCAAAACCTAAGCCTTCGAGTTCAAAAGGAGAGAAACGAAAACACGTAACACTGACTCTCAATCAGAAACTAGAAATCATCAAACGGCTAGAAAAAGGCGAGAATAGAAATGTTTTAATGAATGAGTTTAATATTGGCTCATCAACTATTTATGACATTAAAAAACAAAAAGATGAACTAATGAAGTTTGCTTCTCAATCGGTAACAACTGAAAAATTGGCTTCTAGAAAAACATTAAAAAAACCAAAACTGGAACAGCTAGATAGTGTATTGTTCAAATGGTTTAGTGCAGTACGTTCTGAAGGAAAGCCGGTAACAGGGCCAATGATTGTTGAAAAGGCAAAGAAATTCGGCCAAGATTTAGGAGTTGCTGAAAGTGAATGTAATTATTCTGATGGTTGGCTCAGAAACTTTAAGTTTCGGCATGGAATTCGAAGACTTGATGTAACTGGAGAAACCCTTTCAGCAAACCAAAACTCTGCAGAAAAATACAAAGACGAGTTTGAGAAAATCGTGGCTGATAATGATTTAACACCTGAACAGATTTACAATGCTGATGAAACAGGGCTATTGTGGCGATGTTTACCAACATCTACACTAGCTGGGGGAGGAGAAAAAGCAGCCAAGGGTTTTAAAAAAAACAAAGACAGATTAACCGTTTTGCTATGTGCTAATGCGTCTGGAAACCACCGAGTGACCCCTTTTGTGATAGGTAAATCTGCAAAACCCAGGGCTTTTAAGAATGTTACACACTTGCCTGTCCAATACGATGCTCAATCAAATGCGTGGATAACTGCCGCCCTCTTTAAAGACTGGTTTTTTCACCACTTTGTGCCTGAGGTCAAGGAATCATTCAAAAGCCTTGGTCTACCAGAAGATACTAAAGCCATCCTTCTTTTGGACAATTGCAAAGCCCATCCGCCAGTAGATGAGTTAGTTTCTGGAAATATTGTTGCTACTCTGCTCCCACCTAACGTAACATCTTTGATTCAACCCATGGACCAAGGGGTTATTCAAAATTTTAAATGCTTTTATAGAAGGTCTTTTATTCAAGGCCTGTTAAATGCCGACTGTGACGTGACTGATTTTCAAAAAAAGTTTACAGTAAAAGATGCCGTCTATGCTATTGCACAGTCTTGGAACCAGGTAAAAAATACAACACTCCAAAAATGCTGGAGAAAACTTTGGCCAGCTGCAAACCCTGCATCTGACCTAACTCTACAGACTGATGAGGAAGAAAACCATCAAGACGCTCTGACCAAAGTTTTGGATGTCGTTAGAAGTACTGACAATCCCTTGAAAAACCTGCCTGAAGATGAGGTAGAGGAGTGGCTTTTAATCGACGAGAATGAGCCTGTTGAACAAGAACTAACCGATGAGGACATTATCAACATTGTAGTAAACCCTCAGCCTACTCAAAATCTTGAAGAAAATGACTCAGATGCCGAAACGGAAGAAAAGGAAAAAATCAGCTGGGCAGAAGCTGCAGAATCACTAAATAAGTTTATCTCTTTTGCTGAGGCTAGTACTAGCTACAGTGCTTCAGAAATTATTGATTTCTATATCATTAGAAATAAATTTTATACTAAACGCCAAAAGTCAAGAAAACGAAAAGACATTCGTGACTTTTTTAAATCTAAGTGAAGTATGTTTTACAGTACGTGTACATACATTATATGAAATGTAAAATAAACTTTGTTGTATGTATTTGCATACTGTATTTTTAGTTTAATTATTAACCTAATTGTTCTTATAATTACCGCCCGATAGACCGGAATTTTCGGTAGTCCGGCACCGAGCCGGTCCCGAACGTGCCGGATTATCGGACTGCTACTGTAGTTATAAATGTCAGTTATTGATTACAATTTGTAGTTTATTTTCTCAATTTTTCAATATGTGCGATAATATTTACTGGCTTTAGTTCAGCGATTAATTTCAAGAGAATTCAACGCTCTATCTTCCTTTCTCTACAACAGCATTATTTATGTAACACATAGGTCAAAATCCTCAAATTCCTGTTGATAATTATTTATGATAAGGACTTCTTGATCCTAAAAATTTGTTTTAAGGCTTCTTCTGTCATGGTTTATAATTACTGCTGTTGCTAGATATGTTTTTATGTGATAAATTTAATTCTTTTCAGTGCATATAAGTAGGAGTTTTTTCACTTTCTTAATGCGATTTGAAGAAAGAAAAATGGACATTCGAAGCATATTAAATAACTGCAGGCTGATATTGCAAAATGTTTAAACCAACTAGTCTACAAAATGCTGAAAAATGTTTGCCGATTTATGGATAAAAATTAACTGCGGAGTGGGTTAAAATAGTTTCTTTTCAAATCAGAGGTTTAGTTGCAGCTGAGTCGGTATAGTCTGAAAACAATGAAACCTTTTACGCCAATCACATCCCTAACAAAATCACCTCTCATATTGCCAGTATTTCTAAGAAAATAGTTGAATAACGATCCAGAATATTTTCAATGACGACAATTTTGACATACGGCCAAAACAGTAAGATTTGGAAAATGGTTGGTTCTTTGGAAGAACATGATACTTTGCCATTTTAATTACATTCAGCTACTTAAAGTGGTAAAAACGTTTCAGGTGATGAACACTTCCAGATGCCATTGTCCATAAGTGCACGCATTTAGTTTTATGCAATAATTTTTTCTTTCTAATGTTTATCATCTTCAGTTACAAATTAAGTACTACATTTTTTTTTACTGTGCCCATTAGTCTCTTACGATATAAATGTTCTAAATTCTCTGTTTCTCTAAATGTCAAGCAAAACTAATGCACATTTCAAAACGCTCTGAGTTTAGCAAATATCTGAATGGTATTCATTTTAGTTTCACAATAATACGGCCTTCACCAGAGAGACGCAATTTAGATTAGACGCTGTTTCTGTCTAGTTCATTTAGTTTAATCCAGAGATAATATTTAATGACTGCGTACTTGAGCACGTTTCGTTGAAATTACACATTATAGGCATTTGAAGAAATTCTGAAAGAGATTAAGATTTAAATGAACTATTGACTTCAGATTCTAAAGTCTCAGGGATGCAAAAATGCTTCGAAAAGCTTTATTAAAAAAGTTTAATCTCTTTTTATTGTATGAAAAAAAAACTTCAAACAATTATTCCTCTGACATAAAAAGACTATAGGGTATGCGGAAGTGGAATCAATATTCTTTTCCCAAAAGATTGAGTAACTTAGAGATATAGAATTCAACTGAATGGGGAGGGGTTTTCGAAAAGAGATATTTGTGCTTGAAATTTTCATTGCGATTTATGTAGCTGAACTTTAATATTTATACTAAGTTTAAACTGAATTTAGACTTCTATCTCGCTAATAAAAGTATAAAATTGTTAAATTGCTTAAATCACATGAACAAAATCTAATATTTTTAGTACCGTAAGTCATGCAAATATTCCCTTGTATGAATTTCATGTTATAAACTGAAAAATACTCTCTTCTTTTTCCTTTGCCATTTTTTCTTCTTTTTCCTTTGCTTAGAAAGCTCTTCTTTTTCCTTTGCCATTTTTTTCTCTTCGCGTCTCTGAATCGTTGACTATGATTTTGATAGCACTGCTGTAGTTGGATTTATGAAAGTTTTACGAAAAGCTCCTTCGGTCATTAAAATTACGATGCAGATTTATAGCGCAGAAGAAAGGTTATCAGATCGAACATTTAAAAAATACTCTTTGCATTTTAAAGACTAATTAAAGAAACCCGAATGCGTTTTAAACTGTATCAACACCCTCTGTATTTTTTTATTCAGCCTATAAAATTACCAAATAAAATGCAAGAAGTCTTTGAAAATCGCATACATTATCTTTCGTGTGAAATCAAATTACATTCGAGTTAACCTAAATTTTTTCGCAGTTAGAATTTAGGGAAAATCCAATGGTGTTCGAGTTAATCAAACTTCTTTCAGGGGTCAAGTGCTTTTTTACAAACTAAAATTCATTTTGTTCGGAGATACAAGAACTACCAGCAACTGTAGATATAAATTATTATAATAACTAGTAATAAACGTATACGTACTTCCCAATCAGAGTTTTTCAGAAATCCTCCATTTCTTATTAACTCTTACAGAACATTTTTATTTATTTTCAAATATTTTTCTTTAAAGTACTGTAGAATAACGTAGTTTAGAATTTTACAATGTGCATTTTTTTACAATCAGCATTGTGCGATACCTTTTAGAAATATTTAAACAGTTATTAAGCAACATAAGTGAACAAATTAGATTTTTAAATTAAAAATATTTAGTGCTTTGAAAAAGCTGGTATCAAAGACATTGCTCTTAAATTTATGCTAATGTAATTTTTTAATACAGTGTAAAAATTAAGCATTGTGCAGAAAATATAAAAAATGTATGCTTAACACCCTGTAAACACTTAAGCACTTAACGCTCTGTAAAAGCGACCATTGATCAGCTGAAAGGGTCCGAGACACGCATATTTTGTTCTCTCGGATTTTTAAGATAAGATCACAAGCCTTACGATCACAGGAAAAATATCAGAGATATTTGTTATGAAAACAATAATTGCAATGTACCGAGTAAATTTCTAAGGAATGTATATGACATTTTCTCCCTCCTCTCGAGAGGTCCAGAGTTCGAGTCTCGGCGAGAGCGTTGTGCAGTTTTCACCTCTCCTGCCTCAAAAATCTAATGACTCTACAAATGAATGGATTGCTAAAAAATTTCAAACCAAGTTATTGACAAGGGACAGATTTTAAACTATTTATAAATATACTTATAATAACGAGTAAAATGCAACGCAAATAATTTAGAAATTGCATTTTTTTCTGAATATAGCTTTCTAAAATTCGCTATATTAAATGAAAAGAGGCATTAGTTATCTCTATCTTGAAAACAGCTATAATTCGGACTGTGCGAAAGTTGGTCAATAGTGAGAATTCAAAAAACGGTGTCATTTTAGTGGCATACGAAGAAGTAAATTAGCAAGGATGGTTAAGGAAATTATGAATAAATATCATCAAACAGAAAATCTTATGCAGAAATGTCGAGAACGATTGAGAACAGAGCAAATCGTTTACCAACCAGGTCCTTAACCCAACTGATATAAAACAAATTTGCTTTTAATTTTACAAATGATATTACTTAGGGTCAAGCGTCAAAAGTACTTTGAAGGCTTTTGCTGAATGGCAAAACATTATTAAATTTTGACCTGTTCTAAGACATATTAAACTGGCTTGCTGGAGTGAAGTGAGATTATGAATGTTGTGTTGTGAGGAACAAGCTGAGCTCCTAAAGTTAGTGAGCATTTTACTCAATAGTCTCCTAAATTATTAACATAAACATTTAAGAAAATCATGGTAATTCAGTGGGTGGGATAATTAAAGTTGCTAGAAACTATTATCTCAATATGTTAATTTTTATAGTCCATTTGAGTATATGGCTAAGCACGTTGAGCTTATTTGTGATGGGAACAATTTTGAGAGGAATGTCAGAAGCCTTAAAATATATTTGGAATTGTGTCTCTTCGCCAAACTATTAAATATTTAAGAAATATTTCCAAAAATATTTCTTAAAATATTTTTGGAATAATAACACGTGGTTATTCCTATGACTTGGCAGATTTACTTAATGAACTGCAATACATTTTTGAACCTCTGACAACACAGAGGCCACATCTCTAAAAAATGATCTGCACATGAGAAAAAAAAAATAAGTAAAATTAAAAGTCAAAACCGAAATTTCAGCACAACATAAAGTTGAGAGCAAGGAAAAGTAGACATATTAAAACTTCAAACATATTCATTGATTCTAATATATATACCAACCCTAATAAATGAAATAATGTAGAATTTCTCTCATTTTCTCTCCCACATATAGTTTGCATTTCTATACCTTCGATAGTTTATTTTTGGAGTCTCGGTCCTCAAAAAAACCTTCTTTCATGCAGTGTGGTTACATGTTTATGTTTTACATTGACAGAAGTGGCGATGATGCGTGATAGTAGATGAAAACAGACTTTCATGGGTTGTCACATCTGTAAAAATTTCGGACCTAAGAATTGTTGAAAGCAAAATGTTCCTTATCCTTAAATTGATCCTTATCTAAAAAGAATGTGTTATGGTATTTTTCCACTTTAAATTTTAATAGTTCATTACACATGAATATCACGAATAAGAAAAACCAACTTTAAATCATATCACTATAATAAATACTGCAAGGGTGTAAAATTGGGTGACAGACATAGAAAAAACAACATTTAGTCAGTTAAACCAGTGTCTTCTAATATAGCAGTAAATACCACAACGATAATACACCAAAGGTAAAGTACAAACAGGTGTTGTGTTTAGATTTATTTAGGGTATAACCCGTTCAAGTTTTAATTAAATTTATTGGGCCCAGTGTTCTAAATTATGAGTGAAAACAAACAAGTTAAAGTTAATTTAAATTTTCATTTATTAGATGTTAACAAAACTAGCAAAAACATATTTATACAAAGTGGTGGTGGTACAAGAGTCGGAGTGAGAAAACAAAGTAACATACCGTTTACATTACAGATAGGGGATCCCCACAAAAAATCACAATTACTTAACAGCGTCCATTACATTGAAGGCATGTGACCACTGTCGAGAGCTAACATCTGTTCCGCCATATTTAATCTAAAAAAGGAAAGAGAATGCAAGTTAGTAAAGATGGGCATGTAATGAAAGTTTTAGAGCCTTCCGCCCCTTCTATCTGAGTTCCGTCCTTCCTGCGTTGCCGACCATCGGTGGTTTTCTCTCCGAAAATTCTTCAGCCATCTTTCCACTGTTCCGTAGACAAGTGACAAGTGACGGAGGACGTGACCACTACCCCTTTACTAACAAGTTAATTAGTATAGGGTCACGCCCACCCTTATCAAGAGGAAACCATGGGGGCCTCACGTGCGGCTCGGCTTACAGGGCAATACAAGGAGCTATTTAACATAACTTTAAATTTCCTATTTACAAGCTGACCACTGTACACATGTGCCTTCGCGTTTATTTTACCTTAGACTTGGCACAGGTCTGTACCAAGAGTCATTAGGTGGTCCATTATTTGGACTATTTTTCGAACAGTGTGCTTATTATTGATAATAAACTTACAGAAGGCTTGGGTATTTGTTTCCGGTATTGGAAGGTGCCATTGTGCTGTTAAAGGGCAGGCTAATACATAATGTTCTGGTGTACCAGTCTCACCACAGATGCATTGATCCGAATCAGCTGTTCCATGCTTTCCAAAATATGCAGGAAAGGGTCCATGACCCGTAATAAATCGCACTAACTGTGCATTTGCAGTGAGATGGTCCTGGTTTACTTTAGGCAAGTGGTAGTGGGCGCGGCGCCCAGTATCTCCCATGTCCCAGACTTGCTGCCACTTGGCATTAACTGCCTGTATAAGTCTCCTTTTAAGCCAAGATATGGGTCTTGACACTTGGATCTCTTCTGCCTCAATATTTTGGGCCGCTTCCTTGGCAAGCTGGTCAGCAAGTTCGTTGCCAGCATTGCCGACGTGGGCTTTTACCCAGGCTAGCTTTATCCTTAGGTGGCTGTGGTCTTTTAGGAAGCGCTGGATTTTTGCGACCAAGGGGGAACTATGCATAGGGTTTAAAATTGCATGTAATGACGAAAGACTGTCTGTAAAGATGGTGACATCCCTCTGGCCTTGTCTAATTATCTCTTGAATGGCTCGTGCTATTGCCATAGCCTCACTTTGGAACACACTATTTTCTGGAGATAGGTGGCCTTTCCATTTGCCGACTTGTTCCCGATTTTTAATTGACACATACGCACAGCCAGTGCTGTTATCAATACGTGATCCGTCTGTATAATAAGACGTGGTATCTTCTGCAGCATTAATGTTTTGCTTTATTTTGACATTAACTCCCTCTCCATGATGTGCTGGGTGGTCTTGGAGTCTGACAAGTTTAATCTCAAAGTCCTTGGGATCATGCGTTTCATTTTGAAACGTTGCCAGTCTGCCGAGTTCTGTTCCGTAGACAGAGTACTCGAGACGGAGCAACTGCTTTCTGGTCTGTCGAAAACTTTCAGAAAAAAATTTTCCTTCCCCTCCGTAGATCGCTGCAGGCCCTTTTTCTTCTTCTCTCCAGCCCCTGGTTTGGCGAAGAGATATTGTCTAAAAGCCGCCAGTTGCACAGCAACCTTAGGAGCGGAATCCAAGCACCAGGTTGGTTAACCTCACATACCAGGAGCTAGCCTCGCTCAGGGTCTCCTTTTAGCATGGTGAACGCCTGTCAGAGTGCGAATCACCCAGACCCAAAAGCTTGGCCTGGCGTAGCTGCATACAAAACAAGCTAATTCAGCAGGGTGCAGATTCGCACTTGGTGAAAAAAATTTTTCAGACCACTGTCTGGCAAAGATAACAGTCGGAGAATTGCTCTCTAAGTAAACGTCAAAACAAAGCAGTAAATCTTGATTCCCAACATAACGTATAAGGTTTTTTGTGAAAAGAATTAAGGATTTGTTTATAAATACTAAATTAATGAAAAATCGAAGAAAATTCCTTCAATTGAAGTATAATAATTACATAGAAGAAAGAAAAAAAAATATGTTTTCTACATCACCATAAACGACTTTACCATCAGAGTCAGAAAATATGTATTCAAACCTTACTAGAAAGAGGGGTACGTTAACCAAACTTATTATACTTTATACACCAAACTTATTAAACTTTATACACCAAACTTGTGTAAAACAAAGAACTTCAAAATTAAAAAAATGACCTTAAGAGTCAACCTAACCAGAAATTAAACATTAAACAAAACAAGTTAAGATTAAGCGTTAACCAAACAATACAGAAACCAAGTTAAGATTAAGTGGTAAAAAAATTAATGGTTAACCAAACTACCTTACCTTTAAACTTACCTTAAAGAGAGAAAAAAATATTTACTCAAGCAACTTAAGTTTAGATTTAACCAAAACTGCCAAATTAACTGACAACAATTAACAAGGCAAAAATTTAAGATCAACTAAATAAAAATCAATTTAATAACATTTAAGTCTGATAACAGAATTATGATAAATCATTACAATTAAGATAGCTATACTTCAGTTACAAATACAGAATTTAAATAAGTATGTATTACATAACAATTGGGAATTAAGTTACGGACTTTACTGGGAATAAAATATTAATAATATATGGTTGTTTGTATAAGGATAATCTTTTCTCATAATCTTTAACTTATCTTTAAAATCTAACAACCCATTACTGACAAATGTCAGTGATACATTTTGAGATCTGGATGTACTGCATTTTTTAACGCATGAAAAGGAATGTTTGTTAACTCTCAAAGAGATTTATTGTGAATTATTGAGACTTTTTGCTGTTTGAGTTTATTTTATTATCGCATGAGCCCAAATGAAATGTTTTCAATTAAAAGGCATCCGAATGCAAAGTCTGTTAATTTAATTTGTGTAAGTAAAAAGATTAAAGAGCATGTTTAAATTCTTGACATGATTTAAATTCTTGACTTTTAGCACTATTCATTGTTTATTCGTTAACGGCACCAATTGCATCCTATCTGAAATATAATTCTGGTGTACTGAAATGGTATTTTGCCATTTTAGTTAAAAGTTAAATTTATTGCAGTTTTTGATTAGAATATCAACCTAAGCAAAATAATGCTGCCAGACCATTTTTCTCAGACTCTAATCTTTCTAAATATTTTTTAAGAAATCGTCAAATTTATGTTTGTTCATTCTTGCTTAAACTAAGACACGCAAGAGCAAAAATTCTTTAAGGATTCCAAACAAAATTTATTAAGCATTTCAATCTGATGATATTAAATTTCTGCTTCCGTTTTTTTCATTCTGTACTGTTTGCCAGAGGCAAGAACAGAATTTGCTGGTGAGAATGAATGTTTTGCAGGAGACATTCATATTGATTTCCGAATTAACGACACTAGTTCTTAAAATAAATCAGTTTTGAGAGTTCTTTGAATGACAATTTCTCAAAAAGGAATTTATAAAATTTATCTTCTATTTTACTATTATTTCTATTGTCTTAAAAATTAAAAACCATCTTTGTGCAGATTCTCTAAAAACAATTGCCGAAATGTGCATTTTATATATGGATTTTAAATATTTGTTAAAAATTGAATTTCAGTAAAACCCGAAAATATAAATTTAAATTAATGGAAAAATATAAACTACTTTTCAAAAATTAAATCTCAATTTAATTACTTTTGGAGATTCATTTTCATGGATTTCCGTTCGGAGGTGTTCAGGCAACATTTAACCCTCTAACCGGCAAGGCCGTATATATATGGCCTAGAATATTATGTGATATCTGTACGAACGTATATATACGTGCATATTAAAATATGTCAAAGAAATTAAGGCAATATATTAAAAGTACATAAATCCAGGTATAAAATGGCAGGGAATTTTTTACATTAAATCAAGAAAATAAATTTTTCGGATAGTAGTTTTGGGAAATTTGTGCTTTCTTAGCGAAAACTCTGGCCGGTCAGAGGGTTAATTGGAAAGTCAGAGTCTAGGTGTTCTGATGTTTTGGATTATACGTAGTTCGGTAAATCAGAATTTTGCAAAAATTACACTTTAGCTCTGTAAAATATGATTCAAGAATAGTAACCGGAGATCTGAGTTTTTAAAACTTTGAATTTTTCTGGCTGGAGCTCTTAAATACAGAGAGTTTTAATAAGCTCTTAAATACAGAGATATAAATTATAAACATTATAAGTAGCAAACAGAAGCGCTGAACGTCTAATGCATAGAAAATATATGCATATTCCCACTTACTTGAAATAAACGATAAAGTGTAACAATTACCTATATTGAATGCACGATGGATAAGTAAAAAGCATATATTTTAAGACACGTGTCTGCAAGTAATATAAATTACAGTTATTCTAAATTAAAAAAGTTAAACACTAAATTTCAAGGACGGTTCTTGTATTTGTATTTGAATTGTGTAATAAACCATCAGCAGCCAAATAATTAAGATATTTTTTCATGAGCAAAATTAAGAGAACTTGCGCATTATGTGGAATTACGGAAAATGCTTGGACATATTTTAATAAAATTTGGTAAAAATACACATTTATAACAGAGAAAGGGCTAAAACATTCAAAAATCATTTTATGTCCGAATCATCATCAATAAAGCTCATTGTGCAGAGGTGTCTAAAACCTACCTTGTAACATAGAACTGAAAATGAATCTAATATGGTCTATGATCCCATCTCAAACCACATCACAGCGTGAGGGAACAAATGGATAGAATGCAGCTAAGGAGTTCCAGTGGGTGTCGATCCACTCCTGCAGCAAAGCGATCTTCAACCCTCGAATGGTTCTCGGAGAGAAATGGCGAGAAGGAATTGCAGTCTCAGGACCATTCCAGGTATGCTGTGTAGAGTTAAAGGTCAGGAGATCTGGCTGACCAATCCATGCGAAAAATATCATCCCTTTCCATGCAATCATAGAGCAATTAAGCCCTATGTGGACGAGCATTATTATCCATTATTAGGAATACAGGACCAACTTCGCTTCAATGTAGAACATAGTGCTTTAAAACCGTCTGCCTGTACCTCAACAAGGCAGTGAACATTCGTCAAGCATGTGAGACAAGCAGCAACTAACAAATAAGGGTGTGCAGTTGTCCAAGACAATACCTGACCAAACCGCTACACATCCCCAGAGTAATGATCCTTTTCCCTGACGAGGGAGGGATCGCGTTAAGTTCGTTTCTCTCCAGATACAGATACGCCGAGAATCTGTTTCCATGATGAATCTTCACTCATCTGAAAAACCCAATGTGCTCCACTGAAGTCTGGTCCAAAGCTCATATTGCCTGCACTATGATAAACGCGCTCTCTGGTGTGCTGCCGTAAGCGGGACTTTAATAACGGGTCTGCGGCATGCAGCCCTATTTCGAGACGTCTTCGGGAGTAAATGTAGACTGTGAACCTCGGGTTCTAGTGGCACTGTACTGCTCATGTGAGGGCTGTAAAGCTGTAACATTCTTAGTAACTATCCTCATCTGTCATTGTGAATCTTGATTAATTTTGGCCACGTTTCCCAGATACGGATCCAGTGTTCTGAAACTAAATCCACAAACTGAAGGACACACTGAGTTCGGTCGACACATGCTCTTGTGGTTGGCCTGTCTCAGATCTTCCGATAATTCTCCATCTCATTCCCTCATCCCTACGTTCGTGTCTACTAATTAGATTTGATATGAAATAAAATTTACCTAACTTTTGCGAGAAGCACGACGAATGCCTTAATGGAGTATGACCACACAATTCACCGAAAAACCTTCATGCGCTTAGAGCCCGTGCACAATCACAATTCCGCAGACACCCATGTGTACGCTTACGTCTTCGACTCTATAATTATTTGAATAATTAGTAACTTTGGTTCAATAGGCTTCTTAAAAGAAGACATATTTTGCAAATTTTCTTAATTTTGCACACTCGATTGCACTTATGTATATACTGCTTGAAACCCTCTGAGAAATGCCGGTTCACTCCTAATGGTTTGGTTTGGTTTATGTGATTACGGCAAAGCCTAATGGTTCTAAGGGGGATGACTTCATGGAAGACTTTATAAGGGAAACTGGCCCGTATACACGTTACATATGAGGAAAGCTACTAAAAAAACCATGCAGCCAGCCACGGGATTCGAACCTCGGACCGAACTGCCAACGTTCAGCTCGGCCGCTGGTGAGCCCCACTTCTTATGGAATTTCACCTTATCAGGTAAGGTTATTCAATTATGGCAAAGCAAACGAGGGCTATCTGCCTAAAGGGAGGGATGCCTTCGTGGAGGACTTTCTAAGGGAAACTGTCTCGTATACACGTTACACATGGGGAAAACTACGAAAACGCCCATGCAGCCAGCCCGTTCGCGCGATTCTAACCTCGGACCGAACTACCAGTGTTCAGCGTCTTTACCGCTCGGTCGCTGGTGGGCCATTCACCTTATCAAAACCTACTGAAATGAAACTTGCAGAGATGAAACATACATTCCATTTCGCATTGTATCAACTGACGGACTGTTGCTGAACCTAAGGTCACGGGAATGTGATACGTCACAGTCTGTTCTAGTTCAGCGACTAAATAATTTCTCAGTTATTTTTAGATGCTGTCAGCAACTGATTTAATAAATTTAGTATAACGTTATTACTATGCCGTTTTTAACTATTTTCAATAAATTTTGACCAATGTTCATGCTTTATTCATACTTTAAATTTTCGCGCTTTAAAAAAAACGATTTTTTTACTTCACAATTAACGATTAATGATTTTTCTCATTAATGCTTAAACTAGCTATTTTTTGCATTGATATAAAATACGGTTTCGTTTCTAGTATTCCAAAACAATATCGCATAGCAATGAAACAGGAATTAGTTTATCTCTCTTTTCGATGCATAGTAAGAAAACCACAACTGTTCACTAGCGGCCGAGTGGTAAATTTGCTGAATGCTGTAATTTGATCTAGAATCGAATTCTGGTTGTTTATATGGTTGTTTTTCTTGGTTTTTCCCATGTGTAAAGCGGATACTAGTCAGTTTCCCTTAAAAGTCTTTCACGAATGCATCCCTCATGTAGCAGATAACCTTTCAGTTGCTTTTCCTTAATCAATTGACCTAACCAACGAAAGCTGCAAAATAATTGACAAGATTTTTCTTCAAATAGTTTAAAAGAAGAGGAAAAGTGAAAACAATCAGATAAACTAATTCCACCAAATCGTAAAGGTGCAAAAGTTAAGTTTATTTACACTCGTTAATAATCATACAACTGCATAATGCTGAAATACGTAATATCCTGATATGCTCAATAAAATTTCGGAGTCTTCTATTTTAGCTACTATTTGCATAGAGATGAGAATACTTGTTTTTAACCCAAAAGGTCAATTTTAGTCTCGAAACACGATTTTACGCTGTTTCACTTTTCATTCGAGTCTGTTACAATTCGGCTAAATGTAAGATACTTTTCTTTCAAATTAAATCTGCGTTATGGATTAAGATTCTATAAGGTGCTTAAAAGCAATAGATTAATTATTAAGAATATTATTTTTTTTTAACTTTTGTTTCGGATTGGTGAAAATAAAATGCTATGAATTCATGACGCATGCAATTTCCCTTTTCAAATACCAGACGATATAGAACATTTTCCTGTTTGTTCCATTGTAGGTTCACATACTATCCTATAAAATGTTTCGTTGTTTTACTTGGGTCACCTGTAATGCTTTTCTCTACATATTAAACACTAAAACAGCTTTTTTGGTGGCGACCGGTAAAATCAGAACACTTTCAGATTTTAGTTTTTAGCTTAAAAGGGGTTATTAATTTCGCAATGGGATTATGCGCTGAGTCATTATAATTGCGTCTTTTCAATTTTCAATTTGTTGCCGCCAAATATTATCGCCAGCATTATTTTTTAGAATTTAAGTTATAAAGAATCTGCATTTATTATTTATCTAGCATTTTATAAAGCTTAAATGAGCTTTTTATTAACAAACAAACTCACTGATTTGAATGCCAGCAATGACAACACTGTATGGAACAAAACACTTTCATCTCTCGCATGCAAGACAGCCTATCGGAACTTCTAAAGATATGCTGTTTTCAAATATTTTTGCTTTTGCTGTTGAAATTAATTTTATATGTTGTCAGTGAAAAAAACATGTAATTTAATAATTAAAGTTAACACACAAAACGTTAATAATAAAAGAAAGAAAAAAAGTTTTGTAAACCATTTTACTTATTTTACATTATTTTAATTAATAATCTTAAAACTGTCACCGGAGAAAGCTCCGTTGCGGGGAGTTTCTATAAGTTCTGTATGATCTGGTACTGTCTTCATTAATTTTCATTCCTCTAAAATGGCAGGTTCTTAATCTAGTAATGGTATTTTTATTTCTCTGTTTGCATTAATCTCACGTATCTGATAGCTTTCTTAATGGATTTCTTTTTGATTCTATATCTGGCAATGACATTATCATATTCAGGAGTGATGGGGTTTGTGTTGTTGAGATTTCTTGCCCTTTTAGCCAGTTCATCGGCTGTCTCGTTTCTGTCGATTTCAACATGTGCAGGTATCCATTGCATAATACATGTATTTCCCATCTGGTTGATATTTGGCAGGTGCTGGTGTGCATCCTGGGTGAATCTTGAACTCCCTTGCAGTATTGCCTCCAAGCCAGTCTTAGAGTCACAGTAAATTACAAGTCCGTGGTTTTTATCATTATCTTTTCAGTCAATGCAAATTCTCAGGGCTTCCTGGATTGCTCTCACATATGAAGTTGGAAGCGACGTTACCTGCTCCGTAGCTTTTGGGATATAATTTTTCCGTTTGGTAGAGCGATGTGAATAGCGGCTTCACCCTTTTGGATAGTCTCATATGATGAACCATCTGTGCAAGATTTCAAAATCAGCTCCCTAATAGAACTTGTATTATTTATAGTATAGAAACTTTACAGTGAAAAAATGCAATAATTTTCTTTGAAAAATATGAGCTGCTTGCTGAATATTCAAACTTTTGTAAATATCAGCCACACTGAAGAATATTTTGGGGAAAAGAACTTCTTTGTTTGAGAACAACAACATGGGAATCAGCTTTAAATATTCTGAGAATTCTTCTTATGTAACTGTTGTAATGGGTTGATTTGAACGTCGAATAAAAGTATACTAAAGTTGTCACATTTCAAAAAAGGTTTCTTCTTCCTTTCCAATTATTTGACCAATTCGTTTCTAGGCCCAGCATTTGATTGGGAAAAAAGTCTTCAGAATTGTTTTTTAAATTTGTATGTCTACAAGAAGCTGTGGCAGGATTTTAGCAGTCTCATGGAAAACTATTTTATTGAAACTACTTTGGTGGTATCGAATGCAAAAAGGCCGAGACAGATGCAGACTGAATGCTTCCTAACTTAAAAAAGAAAGAAAGAAACATTGCATGTGTGTTTGGATATAGACTATATTGATAAAGAAGAGGATATAGTTACTTTAAGCTATTAAGAAAGCAATTTTCATTTTTTTTCAATTGTCAAGGATCAGAAGATAAACAATTTGAATAGTGGACTTTACTAATGCTGCTTTATCTTTAATTGTTTATTTATGTATACTAACATAGCTATTTCCTTACGTTCAGGATTTACTGATTGCATTTAGAATTTTTTACCTTTATTTTTGTTTACTTTATTGCATTTGCCCCAATTCCTATTAACTGAGCTTTGCATTTGAAATTGAGCGAAACGTTTCTAATGCACCTTCTATAATTTCTATCCTTTTATACATGTTTTAGAATTTTAGCTTTCGTTTAGAAACAAGGTATATTTCAGTGAACTTTCAACAATTCAGTGTATCTTTCAGCATTTTATCGAACACATTTTTTAAATTACATTCCTTGTGGAAAAAGTCGTTTGCATATTGCTGTTTGTTCAGCATTTAACTGAACGTTGTAATTTAAATGTTCAACAAAGCTTGCGCTGGATCCGTCATTCTTAATCAAATAAGAATAAAGCACACCAGATATCTACGTTTCTTTCGAGTCTCATAGTTCACTTATTGCTTTTTCTATATTGCAGTTTTACTTCGTAGATCATCTAGTCTGATTTACTGATGGCCGACCATGTTTAACTGAAAGACATAGGTTATCCCAATTTAGAGCCTATTTAGAGCTAATCCTTTTACTTCGTGAGTGAGAATACTATTTCCTCCCTCCCAAAAAGAAAACATTTGCCAGAAAATCTGTTCATTAATCACAAAGAAAAACATTTTAACGCCGACCACCCAAAGATCTATTAGCTTTCATCCCTCTGAGAGACAAAACACCTCCAACATCGGCTTGACGCATGAGCCAAACAAGACTAAGATTATAAAAAAAACAGAATATACACAAGTGGAAAAAAAAGAGAAAGCTATGCTCTTACACCCAATTCTCATTTAGATAGCACGCCTACTACTTGTTTCAGCAGTTACAGTTAAAAGAAATAGGCCCTTTTCCTTTGTTTATTTTTACCTCATCAATCATAATTGGGCCCAAAGGATTCGCTATAAATGGCAGTCCCCTTCTCATGATTTTTCGCTTGCTCATCAAAGCGCAAGACAGCACAGATTGTTGTAACAAGCAGCATGATTAATTCTTTCTTTATTATTGTTTCTTAATATATGGAGGGTTTACTGAAGCTTGACATTGTTCAGATGCAGAGTTACTGAAGACGCCCTTGTGTCTTTCATAATAAAATGATTTATCATCGGGAAAGCAGACAAAGAAAGAATTATGAACGTGCCAGAATGTTGCAGATCTGAAACGTATGGCGTGCAATTGCGTCTTTAAAGTGTGCAAAAGAATGTGTTTCTAAAGAATCGGTCTATAATAAGAGTTTTCAGCTTTAACGGGATTAATAGCAGAACAATAAGCTTTACCAAGAAAACCTTTCTTTTATTGCTTGTTACTAAATTATTTTAGTTTCAAACTCATTGCTAAGCAAACAAAATAACTCAGTCTTAACTGAGGACCTCTATATTATGTTCTCATGTTTCGAAAGCTTTTGTACTAGCATTATTTTAGAATGTAATGTACCAAGTTTTAATAAAAGGCCTTTCACGTGTGGCAACCCATTTAGTTTTGAATTAAAATTAGTTTTTTATTAAATTGTTAAATTTTGGTAGTGCAGCGACAGAATCACCTTGATATGAAACAAAACTGAAAATTATAAGAGAAAATGTTTAGTTAAATGCTTGTAAAATCCTTTAAAAATAAGGAAGTTAAAAATGTTTCTTTACAATAAAAGGTAAAACATATCTCTCTCAATGTTTGATATTATATTTAAGAACCTTCGAAGGTAGGCTATTATAAGTTCTTCTTTAATGGCATAAGTTCAGAGAATTAAGTTTTAGGTTTAAACGCATTTTTTAGTTCGGAGGCGCTTACAGTTTGGAAAACTGTTTACTTGCGACGACTCTTGAATATTCTTGTTTCATGAATTAATAAATAAAATAATTGTTCATTTTTGTTTTCGCTGCTTCTAAGTAATGTTTGACTACTTAAAGTAATGGATTTTCAAACAGGTCATTATGTTGGCCTTTTGTTATCTAAATGTTTCTGTTCTACTTCCACGCAAGAGGCAATTGCTCAAAAATATTTTACTGTAATCCACGAAGCATTCTAGATGGATAAATTTCAAACAAGAAAAAATGTGAGTCGATCTGTAAATATTTTTAAAACTGGGGGCAACGTTTTGTGTCTTTGTGATGTGGGTTTTTTGTCTCATTCGCTTATACAATAGGGCCTGAAATATTGTTGTAGAAATGTAGCTCTCTCTTTAATGGATTTCAAAAAGTTGGGTTTTAATTTATCTTCTAATGTTTAAAATGAACTCCTAATTAGATCTCTCGCGGTGTCCAGGGCTCTACAAATAGTGGGCTTCTCTTTAACAATATTAGACACCAGTTGCCCATTCCTTCGTCACCTGTTTCTTTATGTGCAAAGCCAGCTTAAAGTTTACATTTTACATTTTCTCAAGTCAACCTATATCTGCTTCAAAATCATTTTTCTCTAGTGATTGGTCATCTTTATGTACAGAACAAAAGAAAACAAATTTTAATCTGTTTCGAGTACCAGCACCATCCAATGCTGAGCCTTTTTTCCTTTATTTGGTTATCAATCTGAGCTATTAATAATTTTTCATCTTTTGTAACTGCGGAATTCTTTTTGAAACTTGAGCAACCTTTGTCAAAAACATCACCTTCAGGTTTGACACTAGATTGAATCTTTTCTCCATTCTCCCGTGTTCATTTATATACCTGTATTGTATGCTGGATTCCTTTGTACCCAGTTGTCTTGCAAGCAATGGAACACGTGTATTATTTTACAACTTATAGAAAACTTCAATTTTCTGAGGAAAATAATAAAAAAGAGCATCTTTTTGTCGTTTTATTACCTTCAGCCTTATTCTTAGATATCATATTGAATTTTTAAAATTAGTGTTCACTGCTCAGATAACGTAAATGAAATGATCTCAACTAGGTCTGTAACGCCGCCCAACCGGTAGAGTGGCTAGTGTCGCTGACTGCCGTACCGAAGGGCCCGAGTTCGAATACCGAAGACGGTATGGATATTTGTAAATGTATAGTGCCCGTGCCGCGTGGGATCACTCTAAACATGCGGCGAGCCGGAAGCCCTCTCGAGAGGTTCTTGGTAGGGTAAGAGGGTGGAAGACCCTCTTCCCCTTTTCCCTCGGGTTGCTCTCCATCAAAATTGAGGACGGAACTGAGCTAAATCGCATTGTAACCTGTAAGGTGCTCAAGGTTATTGCGAACCACAGGCGTAAACTTAAGTTAATTACCACGAGGAACCCCGTGGGCTTGGGCTGACTAAAGGTCAGACAAGTGAGCATTAGTAACAACAACAACAAGTCTGTAACACACAAATAGCGTGCAGCACCAAGCAAGGTTACCAGATGAGAGTGTGGGTGATGTCTTGTAAAGAGTATGTTGTCATCGCGACACAGCTGATGCTTTGCCGCTTAACGCGTAGAGTGAAATTCTACTGCTAGACAAATTAAATGGTAACAATTAAGGTGACGAATACATGCAAAATAGCTTTACGCGCTCAGAAATTTTGTTGCCCTTTTAGAAATATTGATATTTGAAAGACAATTAAAATTTACACTCAAGCAATAAACAGGAAGTAACAGATCTTCTTAAGGAAAAACAAATAGGAGGGTTATTTTTCACAAAAGAATAAGCACACGTGCAGCTTTACAGAAAATTTTATCTGACCTTACAGCTTTGAATATCCACAACAGAATCACTAAGATCCAAGGTCGAAAAGCAGTTTTTCAGGCTAACTAGCGCTGAAGGTAATTTGGTTAGTGAATCTGACTGCCATACTGAAGGGCCCGGTTTGAATACCGGAGGAGTGTAAATTACCTGTGCCTTCATAGTAGGCACAGTGGCCCACCACTTCCGGCCTTAGTAGTTAAGGCTTATAGTGCTTATAACGGCTATTGCCCGCCATTGGAAATGAAAACTTCACAGGTTAATCTCTATTTAGAATGTTTATTTATTTTATACAAAAGTAACAACTGCTTCTGCTATTGTCAAAGAAGCATCACACAGATAAACCTTCTTTTACACAGAAAATCATAATTAGGAGGTTGTGTGATATTTTAATTTTGCAAAGAAATGCAAAAGAAACCCACAGAAAATTCCTGAATAATCTATTATTTAACCCTTCCATATGTCACCCTAATATCATTGTGTGAGTAGTTATTGTTTGAAACTGGTTCGAAGTAATGTGATCTATGAATTCGAAAGTGATGACAGAAAAGAAAAAGAGAGATCAGACTTATAAAATACAAAGGATCTGAAAATATTAATGTTTTTCATGGATTATTTTTATTTCTACAAATAGTGCTATGAATCTGAAAGCAGAAATGTATACACATATCTAGACAAAATACATAATTTTAATCCTAAATAACAGCTTAAAAAATAACTTTAAGAGGTTATTTGTAAAGGAATTTTTTAATACAAATTAATAAGACAGACCACTTTCTAAACTTGTATATGGAATTTACGTCTTTTTCAAGGGAGTTATGCAAAAGTATATCTGTAGTCCCACATTTCGAACAGTGGTCAAATATGGGTTAACAGAAAACATTTGGTTACTTTAAACTAAATAATTTCGGGAAATCCGGGCCCACCAGCGGCCGAGCGTTAAAGACCCTAAACACTCGTAGTTCGGTCCGAGGTTCGAATCCTGCGAACGGGCGTTTTCCCCATGTGTAACGTGTATACGAGCCAATTTCCCTTAGAAAGTCCTCCACGAAGGCATCCCTCCCTTTAGGCAGATAGCCCTCGTGTGCTTTGCCATAATTGAATAACCTAACCTACCTTTCGGGGAATCCATATATCGCTGCTGCAGTTTAATGTTGCCTAACATTTTTACTTCAGACATTCAGCGTTCTGAAATGCACCCATTCAATGAAAAGCATCAAAATATCATTCGCATTGTTTATCCATTTTAATTAAAATCTGCACATTATCTACTTAGATGCTTTAAGTTTGAATTTGTAATTACATAGGGGTTGAAACTTCAGCAGCTGGTAACTCTGTTGTTTATACGCAATGAAATAAAGCAAGTTGCTCTCGCTTATATCAAGAGTGGTTCAATAAGCCATTCTGACTGACGTTAAATAAACTCTTCCGTCTAGCATTATGCACATGTTACATGGTGATAAGAACAGTTTCATGTAAGTTGCATTTAACGCTGGAACTGTGAAGCCACAGTTTTTTCGAAACAATTGAGGGCATTTTGGAAATGAAAAACATATTCAAACGATAAAGCTCTTATCAAACACATTTAGTGTGATATCAGCGCAAAGAAGAGGTAAGAGGTTTTCATACACTTCGTTAGGACTGTGGGAATTACTATTCATTTTTGTTACTCACCCTCTGAGTAGCTTTGTGAAAGAAACATCATATTTTCAAAAGAATCTAAATAGCTTTTGCAGGTCAAAGCTCGAGCGAATGTACAGCCACCTATGAATGATTTACTAAAACGTTGTAGGGGTTCGAATGTACTTTACGACATTTCCTTAATGCAAGTCCCTGTTATGGTCTAAGATAAAATACATCTGTTGTATACATTTCAAAACTATTTCAGAAATTCTACAGGCAACAAACCACTCCACTCAAATTTTGAACAGAATAAGGGTTTTTACAGTAATAACATGAATTTTAAACTGATAGCAACGTGTTGTATATAATGTGTATATGATATTCGTGACTTCATCGAACGGCTGTAAGAGGTTTACATAAGTAGTATTTTTTGCGTTACTTGGAAGAAAAATTGTTGAAATGCTAAAACTCCCACTTTGTAATGATGTTATTCATGAGTAAAATAAAACTCAAAAATGTGCACCAAAATTAAATAAATGGGCCAAAGAAAACATTAGATTAGTGATTATATTATTTTAGTCTTAATACAAAACTTATTAGTAGAATTTTAAACTGAGTATTATAGGAAATTATGTCAGAAAATTCATCATACATTTAACTTACAGGCCTTCTGCGGCTGAATGAGCTTACTAAGGCAGCAGTTCTTAAACTGTGGAAGGCTCTCCCCTTAGGGGGAGGCTGATAACCTACGTGGGGGCACCAGCACATCGAAAGGTCGAAATAAAAGATTACTTAAAAATTATTAATTTACTGAAAAGAAGCGAAACAAAATTAATTCTGACATAATGAAAAATAAAATACATATTTATACTGATGCGATGTACATATAAATGTATCATAACTGCACAATGTATTTAACAATTAATTTATCAATACTAAATTAATAAAAGCTTTAATAATTACTAGTGACTCCCATGGTTACTAGTGACTCCTATAGTTACCAGTGACTCCCGTGAGCTTGTCTTGCAGAGCAAAAGTATTCAAAGGTAGGTGTAATATTAGAAATTCACTCTTGAAATTCTGTTTCTATGTTTAACTGAGATCGATATTTTGTCTTCAGAGCAGCCATCGCAGCAAATCAGGTTTCACAAAGGGAGGATGCTGGAAATGGTAATAGGACATTAAATGCTTTCGTTTTCAGTGCAGATAATTCATCATCCACCCCTGCCCAGAATTCAAAGAGTGATTTATTACTAAATAACCTTTCAATTTCGCCAACTGACGTGAAATCTATGAAGATTTCTACTTCGGCAGTTGAGAGCCCTTCTGGAGTATTTTGAAATGAATCCCTAACCAACTCGTAACTTGCTATCAAGTTGTCGTCAGGAAGAAAATACTTTTTAAAATTTTCAATGGCTTCAATAACAGCTTTTGCATGTTGTTCTTCAGCCTTGTAAATTTTCAAACGTTTCTAGGTTATTTTGCTTTAAATTTCTGCTCCATATTTAGAAATTTCTACAAAGAACATTAATTTTATCACTTGTCTCTAACATATGTATATTTGCTTTTTAAAGATGAAGATTTAAGGTATTTAATTTCTCGAATATATGGACCAAGTAGCTCAATTTTATCACAAATAAATTCAAAAACATATTGCAAAACATTGTTTCAAAAACATATTGCAAAAATCTCTCTCGTGATAACCGTCTTGACTCACAATAAAAAAACAACGATGAATGTATTCACCCATGTGTTTACAATGTGCAGAGAAGATCTTTGATTTTAGGGCTCTCATTTTTATATAATTTACTACATTCACAACTGTCGTTGGTACAATATTCAGACTATTTCTTAGTCATTCATTTCTTTGGAAGCCAGAGCTTGTCTGTGGATCCTGCAATGTGTCCAGATGCACGCTGGCGATTTTTTTCACAAGTGCTTGTACGCTTTGGAATCTTCCAAACATTGTACGATCAGCAACAGTGCATATTCCGGCACAAATTTTCCACTCTTTGTTTGTCTCTTTTATAAAATTATTTAAAATATCAAATAGTGTTAATGCTGTTGAATTTGTTAGTTTACAAAAAAGTAGTTTTTCTACTGCTGACATACCATCACAAAATCGAACATACGCAACGAAATGAGCATCTTTATTGCTATCTGTTGCCTCATCAAGCTGAATTGAAAACAATGTGTCACGCAACTTTCCGAAAAGTTTCTACGATCTCAATTGTAGCTCGCAAAATAATCTCTTTGCCAATGGTGTGGGTCTTTTTACATCTGCTTATTTTATATGAGACTTTGTAAGAAGCTGGCACAGCTTCTTCATTCACATGCAAAGTTTCTTTAAAAATATTTTTGCTTTTCATATGTTTTAAATTTTAATTCAAAAATTTAAAATAAATAAAAAAGTAAATTCTCGGGGTTTGTTAAAGTACTCACCATGAAGCATTTCCAAAAGTCGTTTAAGATTATTTGGTTTTGTACTGACTGCTGCCAATATTTTTGTGCAAATAACACACAGGGGCCCTTCTTCTTCATTTACTTCAGTAGTGGTAAACCCAATATTTAAGTATTCTTGATAATACCTTCTTGATTAAATTTTCAGATCCAATCTCGTCTGTACACTTGCTAATGTTTTATTATCGTATAATGCTCGCTTACGACTTAAAAATGGATCCGTGATTCTATTTAAATCTTCTGCCGTTATTTAATACCGTGAATTGCAATTAATGCGCAAATTGCAAAATGCAGATTCAAGGTAAATCCGGTAGCGATATAATGATCGACTCGACCGCGACTGATTGGAATTGCACGAGGCTTAGCATTTATACGCGTTTTGCGCAGACTGTTTGATACTAGGTTGCGCAGATGTTCGCGAGAATGCCGAATGCGATGAATAGAAAAATGTGATGGATAAATGCTAAATCAACAGAGATTAGACTATTATTCTAATGACATTTGCAATTTTGGAAATGGATAATCGAGGAAATAAATATTTAATTTAATTAAAATTTATTCTGCAATCTATTCCAATTCAAAAATCAGAAAGGAAAAGTAACATAATACTTATTCTATTACTTAAAAGTAGCTTACTTAAAATATCTATTACTTAAAAGTAACATATACAAAATTTAATACTTATCTTGATATTTTGCGCGGTTTGTAATTAAGGTCGTCTTGTAGCTTTAGCGTCAAAGTACATTATTATTCTATTCAATGCATTGTTATTGTGTGGGGAGGGGCGCGATGAAAATCATGATTGAAAATTGGCTCGTAAATATTGAATGTCTGAGAAGCACTGTGCTAAAGAATCATTTTTTTTTTTCATTTAAGGCAAAACGTTTCTGGAAATTCACCAGAAGATAACATTTATACTACAAAAACATAAAACAATGAAGAAACTACGAAAAGCAATATGTACAAGCTCACGCACGACCTTATAATATACTGTGGATAACATATACCTTCCTTTATAGGAATGTCAAGTGGTAAGATTAGATATCTACTGCATTTAATGCATTAATTTTTATATTTATTTTCCAACATAGCTGTTCTAAGTTAATGGTTTCTGAGCCGTACGAACACTTATGTTTAACAAAAATATATAAGTACTCTGCAAAAAGTTAGAGATTTAGAAATCACGTCTCGCATTTCGTTTTAAAAATCAAGCGAAGGTAAGGTTTAATAACATACTACATAAACTACTTATTGATACATAGGAAGCGAATATTAGTGATTATTAAGGGGATTAGCTCAATTTGATGTATTATTTCTAAGTTTATATAGATTATTTTACGTTAACTCAAAATATCTGGAAGAGCTGTTATACAAACAATATATTTACCGGATTTCTAAATAAACTTTCCTTTGATCTTCTGTATTGATCCATCTCATTATTATCATGGAATCCTCGAGGGAGTTCTTGATTTCATTATCTGTAATACATTTCAGTAGTAATGGAATTACAGTACTAGATGAATAAAGTGTTTTATCAGGTTTTACTTACAGTCTTTCCATATCAGCCACAAACATTATTGTAAGATCTATGTTTATGCGATTAACAACGTTGTCTTGTTTCTACTGAAGAGCTTACGACAGTAACAAAGGCTTTCTTTACACGTCAAAAGATTTTTGGAGCATCATTTATGTACTGTGAAAATCATGCAAACTCCGGCTACTTTCTATGACGCATGGCGATAAAAACACCACACAATTAGTTACAGATGAATTCAAATTTAGCACAGATGCATTCAGCCATATCCTTTCAGGTAACGTAACGGGGTGGTTCAGTAAACCATTGTAAAACCCAGATAAAGTTCGCTATTCAGTAGAAGAAAAGACATATTATACGTAACTATGGATGTGAGGTGAAAGTATAAGGTATTTTCTCTTTCCTTCCACTATGCTTTCGTCGTGCATTCGTTCTCGAATAAACTCGATGCGTATTCGAGAGATCCGGGGTTCAAGTCCCGGGGAGGGTATTGCACATTTCCACAACTCTACTAAAAGGTGGCATACAATAATTCGTTATTACCAGGCTTTCTCGATTGGGTGGCCTAATCTCCAGTCGCCCTTTAAAACGGGGTGTATATAAGTTATTTTCTTCCTACTTTTAGCATACCTTTGTGGTGTAGAGGTAGCACACTCGGAGCTTAACAGAATGAATTAAATTTCCCTTCTGAGGTTGTAGCCTTGATTTTTGAATTTAATTAACGAGGTAAGATTTTCAAGTACCTCTTTCTTAATTTCTTCATAAGTTTTCTTAATCACGTCATTTACTTCAGAGATACGCGAATTCAGTTAGTTTATGCTGCATATTCTCTCCTCGCGACGGTTGCAAAATAACGGAAAAAAGTACTTTATGTAATTCGATTAGGAGCGCTGCAGAGAAAGGTAATTAATACGAAGAAGTGCCGGAAACAGAATTAAACTGCAGCTGAAAGGAAACATCTTCAAATAATCCGGAAGTGGTGACGAAGATTTTTGATCAGAAGAGTACTCCCTATATTTGAGTACTTCAGCATCATTGAATACCAATGGAAGAACAATTACAATCCTCTTTTCAGAACATGTTCAGTGCCATGAAGACAGTGATACTGCAGGATGTAGGTAACTGGATATTATAAGCTCTGGCAATATATGTAAAGCACACAATGTTACATCAATATATGTTACATCAGATATCATTTACGGTAATTAAGCACAATCTACGATTTCCACTTACACAAATTCTAATCTTTACTTGCATTCGTATGGATTACTGTAGATGGATTATAATGGTTAATACACTGAGTGTTTGGATACATATTAATAAAATGCATATTAAATTAATGAAAATATATATAATTTATAGAAAGTATTATAAGAACGTAGAGACCTATTTGGTCAAGAACTTTGCTCATTGACCTGCAAAATTTAAATTAAAGATAAGCAAAAGGAGTAATATTCTAAAAGCAATCTCCTAAAAGTAAATTTGATATCTTAGTTCCAGAGTAAAAAACTTGAACAAAAACGTAACTAAAAAGTAAAAGCAGTTGTAAAAAATTGAAAATCAAAAAGTAGGTATTGCAAAATTCAGCATTATTTTTATTTAAACATGTAAAAAATTAAGTATTAAAAGCACAAGAATAAATAACAAGAAAAAATAAGAATAAATAGCAAAAAATGACAGTAAATGGCAATTTAGCCTAACTCGAGGTTAGTCACGGACTTATCAAGGGAAAAGCGTGAGAAATTCGAATAGCTGAACTCCATTACGCGTTTCGTCAAACGATAATATTTGAGACAGTAGCCAAAAAACATTAATAGAAAAATAAAAGAAACTTTATAATATAATGGGTCTCAATTCTTATCACTTCTTTTCCCGACGCGTCTGCCATAAAATTTAAAACAAATAAAAGCACTACTGATTAAACGTTACAAAAACTTGGTAAGGCTAATGTACAAGTAAACATAAGTAGCCAATTAGGCATGCGTCAAAAATTATATATATACATATCATGT
>KK118745.1:4385-30528 GCA_000611955.2 Stegodyphus mimosarum | reverse complement strand
ATATATATATATATATAATGATGAAGTTAAATTGACGGAGTGAACTTTCTCTCTATCAGAAGTTCAGAGTTTTATATTTCAAACTATCCCTTCTAAAAGTGACATGGGACGTAGTGACACGTATATATTTACCGCCATCATGATCGTAAGGATGATGTACATTATCGGGTAGAACACAAGAGGTATTAACAGATATCTATCTCAGTTTTCTATGCTTATGAGCGTCGGAGTATTTGTTAAACAGAGCTTTATTTTAAATATGAAATGGATATGTTTGACAAAGATAATCCGCAAAATAATTGTATAGTGCATTCCGTTTGCAAATATTTTCATTAAAACTCCCTGCTGCTAGCTAATTCATTAAATTCTTAATAAATGTGTCTCACTCGCTGAAGATTTCCTTTCTGGATAGAAGTTACATTTACTTGTCGTACGTAGCTTCTAACAAAGTTCTGTGTCTCTCAAACGACAGTCCCACATCTCTCTACCTGTGTTTATTAAAATTAATAATATGAGGTAACTGATATACTTAAGATAAATAGAATATAACAAACTGCCAAACTATGGAAATTGTGGATACTCTGTCTCACAACAATACATGCAAAGCAACTAAATTACATTTTTTGTGAAATCTAACAGTGACATTGTAAATTATTAAGGACTATATAAGGTTACATATATTTTATAAATTTTGAAAAGGCTTGGTTTGGTTGTCTGAGCATTGGCAAACAGATGACGGCTTTAGTGCAGGACTTTGTAAGAAAAACTGTCTTATATTCGTGTTACATATTGGACCAACCAACGAAAACCAGCAATACAGCCAATCAGTTCGCTGGGTTCGAACTGTGGTCGAACTACCAGTATTCAGATTTTTCAACTACTGGTGGGGTAGTTTTGAAAACGTAAGTTCCAAAATTAATTATTTAAACTAATATAAATATGCAACGTAACATATAATTCAAATGATATATTAAGGAAACAAAATAAGTAATAAAACATAAAATTACAGATAAAATAAACTGTAAAATATGGATGAAAAATCAATTGCTAAAAAATATTCTGCTGTGTCTTTGCATATAAAACGTTTCAAATTATTAATTGAAGGAACAAATTAAGAAATGTATGAAGATAGATGTTAAAAGTGTTTTTACAGTTTCACAATAATATTCAAACTGTAACTGAAAATTGTAAATATAAGTTTTTTATCTTATTATAGCAATAATATTACGGAATGTTACAAATGTCTTATCTCAAATAATATATTTCCTCGGAAACTTTCAAGACATGAAAACTCTCCAATCAAGATTGAAAAATCGAAATCTAACTGAATATATAATCTACCACAAACTATAGATGTTTAAAATCATAAAAAATTACCCATTTATATTCCAGTTATAAATGGAATCATAATACTTCGGAGTTCCGAGTAATTAAAAAAATACTTAAAAATATTAATAATGACGCATCTGTGTTTCTATTTTATATATATGTCAGATATAATTTGCACGGTTCATTTATGTCAAATAATTTCTCGACTTCTGAATTATTTGGATTAAAAGCCTTATATTCTTTTCTTAAAAGATCATTTTATTTTCTTAAATATCACACTTTCTATTAACATTAAGTGACTTTATAAAACCAAAACTAATATTTTAAAAGCATCAATCTGAAGACTTAAAAAATTTCATTTGTTGAATGCGGACAAAAGAAATTATCTCCACGATAATGAATTTATTATCTTTAAACTCCCTGACGGATATTTCCTCTTTCTCCAAATCATTTGCTCAAGCATCCCTAAGCAATCCATTGAAAGATTTACTAACCATACATTTTTTATGTGCTTTTTTATAACGTGCATTCATACACACGCATATTTCTATGTGATTACAAGTTGGTAATGCAATACTTTGATAGGTTTTGTGAGATTGTTCGGTAGTTGCTGTGACAGGGATGAGAAGCGATCGTGATAAATCTTTGGCAATTTACTCGGAGATTGCGGCGAATTTCTGAAAATATGTCTCACTACACATCCATTTTCGCCTCAAATAGTTAGGCTTATCAGAATAAAAGACTCAAAATTTTTCGGAAACCTTGATTAAAGCATGCTAATTAAAGTATCTAGTTGTCATGTTGGCAAAGTTTATTCAAGCATAATAAACAAGGCTGAACTCAATTTAGTAGCTTATCTTAATCAGACATAGGATTACAATTTCACTGACGTGAGACTAGACGCGACGTTCTGGTTGACATACATTTTTTTCTTCTTTCTCTTTTTTCATTTTTTGTACTGACTTCCATTTTACTTCCGACACTTTTGTACACTTTTATTTTTAATTTTTTTGTAAACTTTTCCTCGATAATTCTTATTTTTTAATGCATATCTTTTCACTGTCCAAACTATACCGTTCTTCACTGTCTCTAGTGAATACAGATTCATTTATTTATTACCAATGGTAAATCACTTTTTTATTTTATAATATTACTTAGCTTAAGTTTCTCACGAAATGCATAGGACATTTCTGAAAGATATTTTCTATCAGTTTTCTTTTTTTACCTTCTTGTATGAAGTATTGTAATAGCGAAAATTTTCTGGTTTCAGATGCCAAAGGAAATATCCATTTTGACTGTGCTTTTGTGCGACGTATGTACGTATGGACAGAATAAAGGACTCTGTATTCGATAATGAACTGTAAAATGTATTAAAAATGTTTTTTTTTCTTAACGTTTGTATGTACATGTAAGTTTCTCGTATAACTCCGCGATCAGCCGCAGAACGTTGAAACTTTATATATAGGACCATTATAAAACGTAGTTGTGCGCCTCCCTTTTATTGCAACCGGCTGCACCAAAAATCCATTCCTCTAATCTTACCTAAAAGTCTTATTCCGGCCTTTATTTTCGAAGTCATTGGTCATAGATGTATACTTCCAGAATAAGAAGAAATGTTTTAAATGACTAAAATATTTATAGTTTAGCAATTTAAAATTTAAAAGAAATTGGACACATGATGAAATCTAACTTTTAGTGGGGTATTCTAGTTCTTATACTTATCCATGGAAAAGTTCCATACTCATTATGGAAAATAAAAATCAAGAAGTTTGGCTTTTGTGGGACGGAATATCGGGATATTTAATTTCAAAATTCGCAGTTTTTAATGTGATTTTCAACTTGGCTGTGGATTAGTTAATTAATTTAAATTAATTCGAGGATATGAGGTTAATTACGGCGCTGAAAATAAAGTGTCTAATTCAATAGGATGTACAAGGAAGTCATGTGGTTCCCACAGGAGATTTTTTTTTATAAACTTTAACTCACTTTCTTTCCTGGTAAACAACTTTTAGAATTGCGATTGAAGAAATTGTTCCATGTCCATGTTGTACATGGTTAGCTAAGGCATCAAAATAAAATATTACTAAAATTTCTATGTCATCTTGTAGAGATATTAGGTTTATTAGTCCCGAAGGACTATTACTTTCGTTTTGCGATTTTGCGTTGAATCACTCTGAATGCCCGTTTCACTTTTCAAATTGTTGCCACTAAATGTTATCGCTCTGCATTAAATTTTAAAAAATGAAAAATCTGCATAAATGTATGCATGTTTCTCGCATTGTGATAAAACCTAGAGCCATCGAATTTTGAATGACGTAATCCTACTGCGAATATGGGCATCTGGAAGCCCTAATTTTGAATTTGAAATTTGCTTTATTATCGATTTTATGTTTTGTAACATTTCAACGAATTTCTGATTAACAAACTAAATGATTTCAAAGCGAGCAATGGCAACACTGTACGGAAAAAGAAAAACATTTTTATCTCCAGCGCACGAGACTTACGGAAATTCTAAAGATATGTTCATTTTAAAATAATTTTGCGATATTGATTTTGAACTGAATTTTATGGTTTGAGTACGTAGTACATGATATTTAATAAAAAAAGGTAGCACACGAAACGTTAAAAAAACGCGCCTTTGGACGTAATTTAAAATCTGAAATCTTTCAGATTTTTTTAAGCCTGCTTTTTATTATTTTTTTTTATTTTTATTAGCCCAAATTAACTTCAGCCCAGAACTGGCTATTAGTCTGAAAAAGAGATTTTGCTTTGAATCATTATACAAGTCTGAATCACTTTTCAAAATGTTGACAACAAATATTATCGCCCTGCATTATATTTAAAGAAATTAAATAATCAATAATTTACATGAATGTATGTATGTTTCTTGCACTTTGAAAAACGACGGTACCTAAAGTCATCAAATTTTGAATAACGTAATTCTCCCCACGAACATTTGCACCTGGAAGTCCGAATTTCCAATTTGTTTTATTATCTGTTTCATATTTCGCAAAAATTTAAGGAATATTTTATTAACAAACTCTACGATTTTAAAGCTATCAATGACAACACTGTACGCAAAAAAAAACATTTTTATCTCGAGCGCACCAGACTATAAATCAGAAAATATAAAGATACGTTTTTTGTTAAATATTTTGTTATACTGCTGTTGAAATTAATTTTATGTGGTTTAACTGCGAATCACATCATATTAATCAATAAAGGTACCACCCATAACTTTAAAAAAAGTGTCTTTGTGCGTAATATAAAATCTGAAGGCTTTTAGTTTTTTAGCCCAAAACGCGTTATCCCGGAAGGGCTATCAATTTCGTTTCGGCATTTTACATTGAAAACTTTAAATGTCCATTTCAAGTTTCAAATTGTTGCCACCAAATGTTATCGCGCTGTGTTATATTTAAAGAAATTAAATAATGAAGAATCTACATACATCAATATATGTTTCTCGCATAGGATAAAAGAACGGTACTTAGAGCCATCAAATTTTGAATAACGATATCCTCCACTGAATATGGACATCTGGAAGCCCTAATTTGAAATTTGGAATTTGTTTTATTATCGATTTTATATTTGTAATACTTTTTAACGAAATACGAAATTTTATTAACAAACTTAACAATTCGAAGCGAGAATTGGCAACACTCTACGAAAAAAAAATTATCTCCACCGTGTGAGACTGTGTATCGGAAATGCTAAAGATGTAGTCATTTTATAAAATTGTTTTGCAATATTGCAGTAAATTTTTTTTTTATGTTTTAACTTCGAAAAACATGATACTTAATAAATAAATGTAACACACAAAAAGTTAAACAAACACCTTTTGAGTGTAATATAAATCTTAAAGCTATCAGCTTTTTTTTTCGCTTTTTTTATTCGATTTTATTTCAGTTATTTATTTACTCTGTATGTGAAAGTGAAAAACGTAAATCTTCCAACTGGAATCCGGATATACCGACCTCGAAAATACACGAAAATATGGGATAAAAATATACATAATTCAAATTTAAATTCCCATTTAAACATAGTACATAATTCCCATTTACACATATTTCTCATTTAAAGGGATATTAAAAGCAGGAGGCGACATCCAAGAGCACAAATAAAAGGGTGATTATTTATAGCCTAATATTAAGCATCAGTATAAATTAAAACCCATTTTTTTATTGAATTTCAATCTTGCTTTCTTTTTGAAAACTGATTTTCAATTATTAGGAGGTTTTCCCTTTCTCTGTTACAGCTAACATTTTTTTTAGACAAACGTAAGTAATAATCGGACGATAAAAATGTAGCTTAATATACCTTTAGTATGTTACAAAAATAATGCATTTGTTAAATATTCTTTCTTTTTCTATGCTGTCATTGTTATTATTTTCTGAAGTATTATTTTTGTTTAGAAAGATAAATGTTAACAAATTATCAGAAGTGGGAAAGCACGGGATTTGCATTAGATCACAATAACGGACTTTATTATTCTGTGTTTTATGGCTGACTAATTAAATTTAGTTATTAAATTTGGAGAGTTACTGATTAAAAGATCTATCAAAAGTTTTCTTATTTGCATGATGGTTACATTTTTTTTACTGATAAACTTTAAAAAAATATTTTTTTAAGTATTACTATGTCTGCAAGTAAAATTAATTCCATTTAGTAAATCGTTTCTTTAACTTTATGAGCTGCTGTAACAAATATTGGAGTTTTGAACTTCGATATTTATCTGTTTTAAAGAAATTTAATTTAAAACTTCAAAATTTCTATTTTGGGAAAAGTGTGATTTGAAAATTTAGCTGAATTGATAGAAAAGATCACGTTATTCATTAAATAACAGCATAGTTTCGCAGAATGAGGAGCACAATATGCATTGTGTGATAGAATTATGAAAATTACAAAAGAATGAAAAAAAGAAGAGTAAGTAGAAAGAATATATAAAAGACCAAAATTGAACAAATTAATTAGAGAAAATATGGAAGTTGAATTTAAAGAATTCTGCACAAAAGATTAAAATAGACCTTTCACTGCTTTCGCCAACTTGAATGAAAACAATACTCTCATTAAACCTAATTTATAATTGCATCACATCATACAGAAATTAAATCCGAATGAAAGCGATACTAGTTTGTACTTGATAATTTTTAAATTATTATACAAACAAGCTGATATAAAGAAACATCAAAATCACTGAAACAACGTTGTATTTGGCGTACATTTTCAAAAACACTCAATCGATTTAGAGGGCAGCTACAGGTCCTTCCTCATCAGCGGAACGAAATTTCTAGAAAGGGAAAGCAACCTCAGTAACGGCTTTATACCCTCGGGTAGTACCATACGCGAGGAGGCAGCGCCATCTATTGGCAACTATCGGCATCAACTATCAGCATCTATCGGCTACATTAGAATCGTATTAGGTTCGGCTAAATCTCTTAGTCATTAGTTAGTTCTTATTTCTTACTTTTAAGTTTAAGCTCAAGTGGAGTCTTTGCTGTAAGCCGTAGAAGGCTGACTGTTAATCTTATTTAATGGGAGTAAAGGTAATTAATTAACCCTTCCTGAGTTTATGCTTTCTCGTCTTTGAACTAAGCGATAATTCGCTTAACAGTTCATGAGGTTCCTCGACACAGAAGAAAAGTAATGAACTCTATAAACAGAAAAACTTCTTCAGTGAACTGATAAAAGGAATACATATAGATACATTTAAAATATTAAGTAGTATTGTTATCATTGATCAAATAACACGCATGGTATCTCAAGAAGTTAGGGATCACTTTGTTGAGGCATGGTTAAAATAATAACGCCTGAGGAATTAATTGAAATTTAAGATGACTATGACAGCTTGAGGTGACACTGAAAAATAAACCTTTGTGTAAAATTTAACCCTCTGATAAATGAAAGGGATTAAATACGAAGCAGTAGTAAATTTCAATAATAGGAAATGTTTTACGGTGCAAAGGGTAATGGAAACAGTGGTTTAAATGTTTAAATGCAGCAATTATGAATGTATTTCAAAAGACTGTCTCCAACAAAATCTAATACGATTTTCTGAAAATGTGGAGAGCAGGCAATAAATTAAAAAACATTTCTTTAAAATCTAAGAAAATCCTTTTAAGAGATAAAATGTTATGTGTTAAACAGGATAAAAATAATTCTATAGAATGCACTGTACATTTATAGAAGGCAAAAATTAAAGAGGCTGAAGAAATCAAAGCTTTTCTAGAGACAAGTTCCTATTCTTTTTTGATAAAAAAATTCTTCTGCCTGCTCAAAATATCAAATATGACTCAAACTGTTGTTTCGGAAATAAAAACGTCTCTGCAAGCTTCACCGTGGGTAGTAATGAACCTAATTAGGAGGCTGGCAATGCAAAAGATCAAAATGTTAAATTATAAGTTACAGCTGATGACGTGCAGCATTGGGTCTATAAAGTATTTCAAGCAAAGCTGAAAAATCGAATTTGTTTACCTGCAGATAATGACACGAATACTGAAAAAATCAATATTAATTTAATAATTTCATACACAGAATTTACAAAAAGGAGATTAATTACGCTGCAGATTTCTATGTAGTCTTTGCTTATTTATTAGATATTAAGAACTACAAAACTTGAATAACAGTAAATAACGTTAGCTAGAAAATTCTTATGCTCCAAATCAATCAATGCATTGGGAAAACAGAAGTTGAACTACGTTTAAAAACATAAATTACTAGAATGAGTTCGAAAGCAAAACAAAAGGAAGAAAACTATTAATGACATAAAAACTCCAATACGTTTGAAGGAAGAGGTTAAAAATGGCGCGAATCTCGATACTGATCTGAACAATAATTGCTGCATCTTTCGAATGTAGAGATTGCTTCGCACTAAGCATTTCCGAATGAGGGTGGAATGGTCTTCTAAAAATGGACATTATAGAAGTCGAAAGTTCAAAGGTAAAGAGGGAAATTGGAATCGTAGCAGAAATTTAAACCCCATATGCTTTTCTTATCCTATTACAAAAAAAAGTAAAAAAGAAAAAAAAAATCTGAAAGTCTTCAGATTTTAAATTACGTCCAAAGGGCAGTTTTTACAACATTCTGTGTGTTACCTTTTGTTTGTTATTTATTAACTATCATGTTCTTCGTACTTAAACCATAAAATTCAGTTCAAGAGCTATATCGCAAAATAATTTCAAAATGAGCATATCTTTAGAATTTCAGATACACAGTTTCGCGCGCTGAGATAAAAAAAAGTTTTTTCTGTACAACGTTGCCATTGCTCGCTTTGAAATCCTTGAGTTTGTTAATCAAAAATTCGTTAAAGGTTTACGAAATATGAAATCGATAATGAAACAAACTCCAAATTTCAAATTTAGGCTTCCAGATGCCCATGTTCTGGTGGAAATACTCAATATTCAAAATTTTGAGGCTCTAGATACCGTTGTTTTATCACAATGCGAGAAACATACACACATTTATGCAAACTCTTCATTATTTAATTTCGTTAAATATAATACAGGGTTATAACATTTGGTGGCAACAATTTGAAAAGTAAAGCAACTCTTTTAGTGAATCAATGCAAAATGCCGAAACGAAATTAATAGTCTTCTGGGTAAGTTGTCAAAAGTCGCGCTGAAAAGAGATTAGATGCTGAATGCAAACGTCTCAACAGTCAAGCTATAAAGGATAAATTTTCAGTTTATTAAAACAATTACATGAATGTAGTCGTTTGCAACACTAGATTTACCATATTGGATGTTTACAGATTTCTCTCATCGAAAATTCAAAACTGAAAACTGCTTTACTATCTCCTGATGAACGTGAACAACTTGAAAGTAGAATTTCTGCATTAACTAATGCTACTGCAATATTTTAACTATTGATGTGCCATGCATTATTCTCATTATGTTATTAAGGAGTGCCAAATTTGTCACGTACCTCTGCTCCCTTTATGATATATTTGTTCTGGAAAAGATACGAGAAGAAATGATTCAGAAATTAATCAAAGTATTCAAAGTTTTGCGTGTGGGGCAAAACTAACCTTGAAATTACAAAAGTATTAATCCCATAAATAAGAATGGGAATATTTAATTCTTATCATTAATGAATTTACCGTTATCAAGTGTATTCTAAATTCTATCAAAATTCTCAAAATTTAAAACAATTCATGCAGTTCGACGTTTCTCATTTTAACAAGTTTCTTTAGATGATTTATTTCGAATTATGCTATTAAAGGCCGACTATTGACTATTGACTCTTAACTAAGAAAAATGGAGCATATAGATAGGAAGAAAGTTAACAAAATTCTTTCGTAAAACAGAAAAAAGATATTGACATGTGAACGAAATTTAACCATGTGCAGCTGTAAAGCTAAAAAAAGAATTCCATATTGATGCATATTCAGAAGATATTGTTAGCGTATTACTTAAACCCCTAAGCAGTGGCAAATGGCATATTATCTACAATTTAAATAACAAATTAGCAGACCATAAAAAGAAGTTATCACTCGAATAAACTTGAATTTAATGGCAATAGTTCGAACCTTAAGCTTCCACAACATTACCGGTGGTTAAGCAAGTTTTCACACTGCCACTTCAATGAAATTAATCGCCATCCCTAAGCGAGAAAGCATAAAGTCGGACCGAACCAGTTTTGTGACTCATTATTCTACAGAGTGCTGCAAGGGACGAGGCGAAATTATTTCTCCTAACCTCATTGTGCGCACGTTGAAGTTAATATCAGAAGTGGCGACCATTTTATTATGGAGGCACCTAATAGGCGGCCACCGCTACCTCCTATGAAGGGACAGACAATTTTACATCCATGCCTTCTCCGGGATTCGAACCCGAACCCTTCAGTATCGCAGTCAGGCTCCCCTAACCACTATACCATCTGGGCGGCTGAAGTTAATATCTCGTCGATATCTTCTGCAGATTCCATTTTTCTACAAAATTATCGCGGATGAGTAAGTCGAAATGTGCGTTGAACTACAGGAATTTCTTCATGCTTGTTTCCATATGAAAATTGAGACGAAATTTTGCCGGCGACTTCGGGCAGCTTCATCCGTCGTAAATCATGTGCTGCAGGTGTTGTGAACCCATGTGTAATACCTAAATAATTCTTCGTACATCCTAAATTATCTCTTGTGATTTGAAGAACATATCGTTCGTCGAGATGTATCAACGTATTTTGTGTTTTCATAATTCATTAATCCAGATGTTTCAGGATATGAATCAGTGCACGTGCAGGCTTGGAAATCGAGACATGAATACGATCACAATGTGCTTTTTCTTTCATCCAATAATGAATAATAACTTCTGTGTAACTTTAATCCGTTATATATAAATATTTTATCAAGAAAGTAGTAAATTCAGGAAGTAACTATGTAAGTAATAAAAGTATCAGAATGGGCAAAAAATATCTTTTTCTGTGCATGTGTCCTTTAGCTCAAGAATTGACAATATTCAAGTAAGTAACATGCTTTAATATTATTGAATATTATAGTCAATAATTTTAGTCTTTTAACAATTGGTTATTTCACCCTCACAAAGCGTTGAGATTCATTTTCTAGTTGGAATATTTTTGCTCACTGGGCTCATTCCATTATACTTTAAGTAATTGTTCGTGGAGAAGATATCATGTACATTAAACTTAATTTTTGCCATAATGTATCCAATATAACTGGATATTGAATTTCTGGTAGTTACTGATTGTTAATCATTTTTCCATGCCTATAGAAAAATTTAATAATCCTCAAATTCCTTCTTAATTGCTTGGTTGTTCTTATTCCTGAATATAATTTTGAATTTTAATACGCCACAAACCAGAGGTTAAAATGTCTTATAGCTATGCAATCAATAGAACATTCGTGACTACTTCATCAGACAAAATATATTTTTTAATAGAGGAAAATTTAAAGGTTCCGTTGACTTTAAATATGGGGAAAAAATTCGTTTGATACAATATGTAGATAAAAGCTTGAGATACTGGTTTTGAGGGAATAAAAGAGCGAAAGTATCAAAGAAGAAAATGAAAAAGGAAAAAATTGCATTTTGGAAAAGAACAGACTGTATCATCAAAGATAGGAAAAATAAGAAGTTATTACATTTCATAACTGAAAGCTTAGTTATTAAGTTTCACGAACTTTTGGGACATTTTGCTGTTAATGAGACTGAATCACAAATTAACGTATTGAACTGCTTTCCTGATAAGAATGGACATATTCATCAACATATATCAATATATTTCGAATGCCCCGTCAACAAAATCCCACATGATAGAAGACAGGATATGTTACATCCAATTCCTACAGGCCACAGAATATTTCAAGCAACATACATAATCAACTTGGTTCTTATCTTTGAAGTACATATTCAAATCATTGTCGAGTTTCACAAAACGGCTCGGATTCACAAACTGCTCACAAAACTGCCACATCGTATAATATCTGATATAGTTTCTTTTTTACTTCAAATGAATTTCAAAGGTTTCACACTGAGAATGGAATTCTTTTCAACTAAAGTAAACCTCCATTTCACAAGAAAATGACAGGTTGAGAGATCGGACAGAATAGTTTTGTCAGTAAATCAATAAAAAATAAAGACCAGACTGATTGGGGAAGGAAAATTATACACATTGAAAGAAATTTGAATAACAGGATATATAAAATTAGTGGAAAAACACCATTAGAGGTAGCCCATGACTATATACTATGACATGATCTTGAGAATAATTGCTTATGAAGAAGCAGATTTTTGTTGCTTCATCAGCAACTATAACTAAAAGAATTACAAATAAAGGCTAAAGAAAAAAGTGCTAAATAAGACGGAAAAATGAGCGCATATTATGGGAAGGAGAAATCGGGATTTCCACAATTTGAAAGAAGAGAAATAGTAGTAATTAGAAGAAACTGAAAATCTACAGGAGAATCAATGATGATTCAATTTCGTTGTCTAATGATTTGGACAGAAGCACTTCCTGAAGATTCATACTGAATACCACTACTAAAAGAATCCTAATGTGTTTGCTTTTATACATCAACTGCACCTGGAAGTCGCCTGAAAGTCATCTGGAGGAACTGTGGCAGAAGATGACAGTGAATTCTGAAAAGACCCTAGTGATGAGGAATAAAAGAAACGGGGTTAAAACACCCAATGTGAAAGTCAGTGCATTCTCCGAAATGTAATGTTTTTTGATTATTGACTGTGCATATCTGTTTGGAAGAACTATGCATGCTGAACTGAAATTATTTTTAATTTACTTAAATTAATTAATTAATTAATTAATTTTCAACACAATGGGGAAGGAAATGCTTTCACCAGTAATATAAATCCAAATTTGCAGTTTCCAGTTAGATGTGCTGGCCACTATCACCACGAAAACACGAAAGGAGAGTCGTTAGTCCTATCAATGTTACGAAAAAGAAACTATTTGAGGCAGTGTAATGTTTCAGAAATTTCTTAAATTTTATCCAAAATGAATTAAAATTTATTCTCAAGTTACGGGGTGATTCAATATATTAGCAAGTACAGTCTTTGAACCTCATATAAAAGTGGAAAGCGTTAAAATTAATTCAGCATGAAAGCAGAGTATCACTAATATCCTTCATCGTTTTCTCGTGCGCATTGTGACAAAGGTCATCATTTGCTTTTATAGTCAAGTTTTTTTAATTAATGCAAAATATGGTATGCTGCAGAAGTTAACAGTGCACCTGAGCATTTTAACTGGAGCACTTGAGTTAAAATGATTTTAATGTTATACTCATATAGGTATTTTTAAGTATTACGTAAATCAGTCTATATAAAAATAGTATTTAAATAAATACATTTAGTACGGCTTATTAAATTCTACACATTTAATACTGCGCTTCATTTAAACATATTTCTTCGAATTATTCTAAGTTCCTAAATAAACTGCAAATGACACCGAGAGTTTTAAATTTTGAAATTAAATATCCCGATCAATTTTTCTCGTACGGGAGCCAAACTTCCTGCTTTTTTATTTTTGAACAACAAGTATAAAATGTTTTCAGATGAAAGTACATGAAACGAGGGATTGCATTAAAAGTTAGATATTTTTATTTGTTCAATATATTTTTTTAAAACAATTTGTATTTCCAAAACATGAATATGTTCGTCATTTAAAACACTTCAGTGATTGGAAATATATGTCCAACATTTGCGGAAATAATTGCCGGGTAAGTATATGTAAACGTTTATGGGGTTAAGTATGTATGTATACCTTTGGTACTGTCGACTGCAATAAAACTGGAGCTGGGAAACGAGATTTTACAAAATTTTAGCTTTTAAGGCTACTCGTTTCAAATTATGCGAGATACAAATGTCCGTATGTCGCATTCCGTTTTTAATGGCAGCCCTTTATTGTTTCTGTACGCATAGCCGTCAGGCAAAAAGTAATCAAAATGGATTCGGTAACGGTTAAAATGTATATTTCACTGAAATATGATACTCGAAATTTTTCGCTCTTAAAATATTTCCTTTATTTACCTAAGGAAGTAAAAATAGGTAGGAAAGAGTTTAAAATTAAGTAAGTAGTCTTTCCAAAACGTAGTCATTTAGTATCTTTAAAATATGGAAGATGACGTGTTCAGAAATTATAAAATAACTATGTAATGTGTAAAGTAAATGAATACATAAATGTATGCAAAGCAGAATTGATGTTCAATTGGAAAATTTCCATATCGATTGGTTATTTATTTCAGAGATTTGTAGTATGTGTCCGAAAAGGAACCAAAAGTATGTAAGAAGTAAATGTAATACCTTAAATTAGAAATTTAAATTCATCAGTTGCGTTCCAAAAATGCAAATGTTTTATAAAACAGTAACGTAAAATATTGTAAGGGTTAAACCTCAATAGAAACATGCTCTTTATCAGAAGTGCGTCTCGTGATAATTACCCGAAAGGGAAATTAAAGGAAATAAATGAAGGATAGATTGCAAAATAAGCTGAATGGCACTCGTTATGTACGGATACTGTATGGAATTGAACTTTTACACTTTTGAGTAAGTAAAAATAATATGTGTTAAGTAAAACAAGCTGAATGATAACCACATTTTTAGAAATTTAAATTCTAATGTCAGATGCAGCATCACGTTAGTCTCTGTTTTTTAATTTTGTTGCAGTGCAATGTAAAAAACATGCCTTGGTTAAATGCATTTTCACAAAAAAAGGATCATTACCGTGGTGGAAACTTAATGGTTTTCGGCAGGCTTTATGTTGGACAGCCGCACATCTCACGCATGTGTTTCACAAAAGCTCCGTGACTGTTATGAGGCATAGCGAGGAGATCGTAGAGCCCTATGTGCGACTATTCGTGGACACAGCGGGACCTGGGTTCTTGTTGATGAACGACAATACTTTTCCACATAGGCTGAGCTGGTTGCCAGTTACCTGGAAAGTGAGGGTTTTCATCGTAGATCGTAGAGCCCTATCTTCGACTGTTCATGGGCGCAGTTGTACCTAGGTTCTTGTTAATGAATGACAATCCTCGTCCACATATGCTAAACTGGTTGCCAGTTACCTGGAAAGTGAAGATTTTCACCGCATAGATTGGTCTGCCAGATCTCCTGTTATTAACTCTATACAGCATGTTGGGGAGGCTTTGGGGAGGGAGATTTTATCTCGCCATACACCTCCAAGAACCATTGGGATATTGAAAACTGCCTTGGTGCAAGAGTGGGATCGACTGCCACAGAAACATTCTGTTAGGAATAACAAGATAATCATTCTTAGAATAAATGTAAAAAAGGCTTACCTTTTCAGTCGATCTTCTTTCTCGTTTTACTCCAAGGTATATACGGGAATATTTTTATTAATTGCACGCATCAAAGGCACTACTCATCTAAAAAATGAGAGGCTTCTAAGATAATAAGATACGCCTAATTTACATTGCTAACTAATTACGTACACAACACAGAGAGAAGTTACCGATTACATCTTTTAACTCAAACGTCCATTACGATTTCTAAAGTTAAGTTATAGATCTGTTTTATTTTGGATGTGCGCATGCTCAAATCACGTGGTGTTTGGTAACAGTTTTAACGGCGATAGTTTCAACACTTTCCATCTATCTCCTCGCCACGCTACGCGACTTATCTAACTGTGAGAGGAGATCGTACCTCATAATTTTCAGTTCAATATCATAGCGCAGATTTTGGACAGCCCTGCACTACTAGCTTTGCTGATAATATTTACACATAACATTTTAAAAATATACATAAAAATGATTTTTAAATGGTATATTTTTATAAATGAATATTTATAACATATTTCGTTAAAATATGTGTATCAGTTTCTCAGAAATTAAGAATAATGTGCAAACTGTCTTAATTTTATACACGTTTTCAGAGTCAGTCATCAATTAAAAATATCTCAACAGTGCTTCTCCTCCCCGGAATCAAACTGTGTAAGTCCTAATTAAATAATAATACTGTAACACTTTACCTTTCAAAGCATTGCACTTAGGTTTTTTAAAATCTTGTAAATCTGAGAAAAGTCAATACATTTTACTAAATTCATTAGTCATATTAATTTTTTTCTCTTAAATTTTCCCTAGAGTAGAATCTCATGAAAAATAATTGTTGGTATTCTAACTAGAAGAAAGCTAATAGAATTAATAATAAAGGAGAGATAATATTGAGAGGAGAAAAAATTTGCGCAAGGTTTTCTAGCAGAATTTTTCTGATAATGATTATTTGCATAGCAATATATTTTATTATTGCATACTGTATAAAAAATAAGCAGCTTATTTTTATGCTACATTTTAGACAGATTTAGTAAGCTAGGAAGATTAATCCATTTTGCAGTGTTAGTTTACAGCAAAATACTATCATCCTAGAAAATAAGTGTGAGAAAAATTGGTAAGTGCCTAGAAATGTAAGCAGTTTATATTTGGATTTGAATGAGTTAAATGAAAGGAATTCCTTGTTGCATTCGCAAAACGTTTGCGAAGTATTTGTTGTAAAAATATGTTTGTAGTGAAATGAATTAATGACCTAATTAAAATCCGTAATGAAAATATTGAAATGTAATTGCTATGATTTAAAATTAATGCCAGTAACTTCCGGATTATTTCTTAAAAACATATCTTGAATAAATTCCTAATTTCTGGTAGCTATGCAAACAGAATCGACTTAAAAGTGTTAATGAATCATTCGATGGTTTCCCTAGATTCATTGTAAAGAATCATAAAAGCAATAGTTTGGGTCTTTCATTTTTGTGTTGCAAACTGAGCAAACTTATTACTTAATGTCAAGAAACTGAATTTAGTTGATTTATAGAAACTGTAATGGTTTTTTAGTGTATGGATAAGCAAGAAGGTTTCATCATAATTAAATTATCTTAATGACCTTATAATTAGTTGCGTTCAAAAATAAAACTCTGATAATATAAAAATTCCGTTTGCCATGCTATAGAAAAAAATATTGAAGGTTTGAAACTAACGAAACTTAAGTAATTCACATTTTTAATTTTAATAATGGACTAATCTTAAACGTATTTACTTCTGCTTGTAATATATAAATAAAACATCATTACTATGATGTTTATTACTATGATGTATTACTATGATGTTTTATTTATATATAAATATATATAAGTAAATATTTTTTATCATGATAATATAGTTAGGTGTCTATTTCTGATGAGTGAAGTAATGGAATTCTAACGGCAGAGAAAATTTTCGAAAGTACTATGAAAAATGTACGTTGGACATATTAACACTGAAACGATAATGGTTCATTCAATAATAATTTATAATAAGCATAAATTCTTGCTTAAAATTTAATTGAGTAAAGTTAATTAATGTTTGACAGCATTTTCGAATATTGTTACAATTGGTATTATTTTACAATTTCAGGTTTTGCATGTGTTTACCTGAAACATAATGACTGTTATACCTAAGCACAAAGAAAAAATAAAAATACATTTTGATGCAGGTTATAGGACTTGAAAGAATCTCACATAGTTCTATATTAATCTATGTAATATATGTAATTATGTTATTAAAAGAAACAAAATTCAATTCTCATTCAGACTTTCTTTATTTTTCATAGTGCTTCATGTTATAAACTTGAATGAAATGCAGTTCTTAATAATAATATGTAATGGGATTGTATAACAATAGCATAATACATGGTTTTAAGTGTACTAATAAAATTATTATTAAATATTAAATATTAAGTTCATTATAAGAGCATTTATGCGAAGTCATCTAAGCATTACTACAGGAAAGCATATATCATGACATTGGCATATAAAACATCGTTAAAAAGCTGAAAATGTACTTTCAGATGCAGAAGGAAGTTAAAGAGAAATAAATGTATTATTAGTAAGTAATATTAATATTTGGTTAGGTTTGTTTAACATATACATAAAGAGATAAATTCCTTAAAACAGCACTGTTGCAATAACTGTAATTAGGAGCAGCTAAAATTGTGAAAGCTGTTTTTAGCCTTAGATATTATTACTGGAAAATGGATTTAGATATAATTTGAAAAATAATGTTTTCAAACTAGGACTATATGTGAATTAAGATACGACATTGTTATACAAATGCAATAAATACAGTTACAGAAATTATCCTTTCAGATATTTTTGTGGCTGCGTCGAAAAGAATGTTTAGCTTAATTATATAAATATTTTATGTATAAGTCTCAGTTGATAGATAAAATATTAACCTTTTCTATTGTAATTATGTAACTCTACTCTAATTACATAAATAAATGTAAATCGTTCACGAGCCGTGCTAAAAATTCTAATTTCCAATATCCGATGTCTTGCTGCGAAAATTTCGAAATCCAGAAAACCTAGAAATTTGAAGCTTGAAGCCAGATGCATATCACCCATCTTTCAGCAAAAATATTTTGGTATACGAATCTTCCACCGCGTGCATCCAGAAAGGCCTTGAAATTAATTTTCCTCAAAATCTGCGGATTTGAAACCCTTCCTGTGAATCATAACCCAACAGCATCATGCAAAATGCGAAGTTTAATTAATACACAGACATTGCTCAATTTTCTTCAAAATCATGGTTTTACAAATTCTGAGCTGCAAGGCTAAGGAATCTAAACATGAAAGAGCGAAAATTTTATTTAAAATGTTGTTGGCCTTCAACAGTTTAAAGGAGAGAGCAAACTTGACGAAATTCTCTTATTCGTTATTCGGTCAGCACCCATAAATGTGTTAAATGATTGAAAACTACTATATGTACGAGTATTTATAAAAAATAGCTTGCTTTTCTGAACTTTTTCATGTATATGGCCCAGCATCTATACTCACTGTCTGGGGTTAGAATTCTCGATGTCTGGCATCTAGGATACTAATTTAAAATTTAAAATTGGACTTCAAAAGACATTATATACTATAAGATTGATATGATAAGTAGATTTCAAGCTTTCGAGTTCGATTTCAAGCATCATATAACTTATAAAAATGAGATAAATTTATTTTAAAAATGCCACATTTAAATTGACATTAGAAATGATAGAAACATATTTTAATTTTGCTGTTTGTTATGCATGTTAAGCATACGCATCATTTGTGATGTTTTTGTGCTGAAGGCGATTTCGAGTAAGTTACTGGAGTTTTTGAAATGTTCCAGACACCCTTTAACTTATTTCAAAGAAAAAAGTTTGGAACTTGTTTTTATTTTTTGGATAATGTCTAGATAAATAATGCATGGTCAGCATAGTTAGAAGAGAAATATAGAGCACCGAATATAAAAGGGAGTTATTATCTGTTAGAAAAGTGTGGCTGCAAAACTGCAGAAGTGAAGAAAATTGTGAGATAGCAAGGAATTATTTTAAGAGTAAAACATATTGTTATATATAATCCAGTGAAGGAGGCAGTGGAGTAACCTAAGAAGGTTTTGTTAATGGATATTAACAAATTAATTATTGATGGTTGTTGCAGATGAAGAATAATGTAAGTAATCGACATTTAATGAATTTCTTTTGTTTTCTTTTTTTAACAACTCCGTTCAATCTCTAGGAACTCCAAATATTCTCAATTTCGAAGTGCATGAAAGCAGACATGTGCAAATAAATGCGATTCTCAGTCCTGACTTCAATTAGGAAATGTAGCATATGAAAATATCTTACGAGAAATACTACGCAAAATTATCTGCAGGGATTAAGTAGGTTAGGTTATTTGAATCTAATAAAGAACACTAAGTTTATCTGAATAATGTAGGCGACCATCATGGAGGACTTTCTCAGGAAACCTTGCTCATACTCAAGTTACACGGGAAGTAATCCACGAAAACCAGCTGTAGCACTCAGGGATCAGGGTCTCAATTGCTCGCCAAATGCTGGGAGCCTAGTAATAATAAATAACCAAGTAATGCACCGCCTGGCTGAAACATTAGGAGTGAGCTCTTAAAAAAGAATGAGGGCAGTAAATTGTTTTACACCAGTTATTCTCTATATAATCCTTATGCAGTTAAGCATCAGTTGGAGCGATTCACAAGCCGTTCAGTATCCTACTGGAATCCTCTGCTGGATGCTTTTTAGCACTCTCGTAATGTTTTGTTGGATCGTCTTGATATCGTCAAGTCGATGGCTTTTTAGCTTTAATTTCATTTTCAGAAGCAAAAAGAAAGCTGGGTAGTGATATCTCCAGCGAAAAGACGGGAGGGAGAACACAGTTACTTTTTTTTTTCAAAAACGTACGAATAGCAGCTGCATTGTTGGACGGCGCGTTATCCTGCTTCAAGCACAAATTCTCTTTTGTATGAAAGTATGGAACCACACATGCAATGCGATACATGCAATGCCGATCGAATACACCCGCGTAAAACAGCAACGCATTCACAGTGTTTCCTTCGGGAACAAATTCCTAGCAAATTAATCCTCTGCAGATAAAAAACCACAAAAATTGTCTTTATCTTGGATTTTTGGAAACACACTTTGTTTAGCTTTAACGAGATTGGGCAAACCGATTCTCCATTCTGTCTCTTTGTTTCTCGATCGTAGGCAAAGCTCCATGGTTCATTATCTGCAATGATTGCTTTTAAAAGTCTGGATTGCGATGTCAAGAAGATCTTGACAAGCCGCCACTCAAACATCTTTTTTTTCTGTGGCTAATGAATGCGACACAAAACGTGAACACAATTTCCTTTTGCCACCGCTCAGACGGTATAGTGGTTAGGAGAACTTATTTCAGTACCGAAGGGCCTGGTTTCGCATCCTAAAGAACATGGCTGTAATTGTCGGTACCTTCATAGATGATAATGGTGGTCACCATATTAGGTGCTTCCACAATTAATTGGCCACCAGTTCCAGCCTTAGTGCGGTCAAGTTTAACTCGCCTAAATGCCACATATTGCCCTTCAGGAATCGTTTCGGATGTTAAATCGAGACTCATCTGTAAGGAGTACGTGGCCCCACTGTTTTGGTGTCCAACTGCGATGTTCACTTGCAAAGTCAGTTGCCGTGCTGATACTGATCTACGGAGTTTTGCACATTGCAACAGTAAGCGATCGTCTGCCGCTGCGATAATCCTAATGTCTTCTACAGGGTTTACACCCCTTTTCCGCAACCTGTTGATGACACTATCGTGCATATTCAGCACTCTCGGGACAGCGAATTATTTAGCACCAGCTTGCATCATGCCGACAGCCCTACAACTCATTTCATCGTGCAACTGATGTATTGAGCTACTACTTACCGCTTTCGCTATATCTGATTACACGAAACTATCGCTATTTGTGAACTGATGCATATGTGGGCCATACCCCTTTTTAAGGCGTTGTGGTGGGACAGCAAGATTGTATTTTAAGCTAATTTTGGTTGCCTGTTGCATTCAGCTATGAACCACTAAATCATATTTAAATTTTATTTCTTAATTTTACTTTTTACATCTGTATCTTTTCTTTTAGTGGATGTTGTTTATTTTGTTAGCACGAATTTACATACGTCGTGCGTAGAAACGATATAAAAACAATTCCCTCTGAATCCATTTGACAGTCCATTTTAAAAAAAAAAGAATCTTTACTTCTTTCGTAAGTACAGATGTTACGCGAAAAAATCGTTCAAATGGATTCAAGAACGAACAAAATGGGTTTTTGCGTTGCATATTATACACTCATTTTTTCCCGATTTCAGCACTTCCTTTACTTCGTACATGGAAGTAAATGGATTTCTAGTCTTGAAATTTCAGATTTCTTTCTTACCCTTGAGAGAAGTGCTTACAATTAAAAAAATTTCAAAAAGATTTAATATTTATAAATAATAAAATGTACATAAATTTAAAAAAAATAACTTGACTTTTCTTGTTCAGTTTCTACTTCAAGACATGAAAATGCTTTAAGCAAAACATTTATCACAAGCTTGTACTTTAAAGATTAATACTGAGATATTCAAGCTACTGAAAATAAAATTATGCACTTACAGGATCTTTTGAACCTGTTGTAACACACAGTATGAGTCATTCTTAAAACGGAGCATCTGCTATAGGTCACGTGATGCGAGATTCGCAAAAAAATTTAAACGTTCCTTGTTTCTACAGGTCATGTGACACATCGAAATTTTAGAATTAGGACTTGGAAAACACAGCGCGAGCTATGGAGCTTAAAACTATCTCACCTTTCTCTTATTTCTTTTTTTGTGTTAATTCATTAATAAATTATTCTTCGTCGCACTTAATGGTCTTCATTATTAGCCCCGAGATCCTTTAATAATGGATATGAAGAAATAAATCTGTAGTGGTGTTAAATCATTCTGGGCCACGTTGGGCGCTCAGCTGTCAAAACGCAAATGAAGGAGATAAGATAGGAATGGCTGAACAGGAAAATAGAAAACGCAAAAATCCTCTGCTGGGCAGCACTGTTTGTCTGAAAATCACCCTTTCCTTTTATCCGCAGCCAAAATTATTCACAGAGCGTCTTCCATTGGTGAATTAGAGTTTCTAAAGCCGTTTACAATTCAAAGCAATCTTTCTGTTCTATTTACAACTCTGATTCCAATCCATCTTTACCTTCAGCCTTTAAGGAAATTATATTTTAAATTTCTTATTTCATCAATAGATAACGCCAGTAGCTTGATTCATGTCCACCCATTTTTATCTTTTCTTATCACCATATCTTATCTCGTTCATTTGCACCTTGGCAGCTGATGTGAATGGTTCGTAGTTAAGCCAAAAGCATGGAAATTAGTCCTGCAAAATTTGTAAAGATAACGTTGACTTTTTTGTTTGATTTCTAATGTAGTGCTTTTAATATTGTTTCAATTTTTAAATATTAAAATTTAACGTTATCTTCGGTAATAATACGAAAACTGCATCTCAGTGTTTGAGAAACTGAGAGGCATTAAAAAAGACATTTATTTTTTACATAAAAATGTCCCTAATGTCAATGTACATGAAGAGTTGTTTTATTTAATCTGTATAAGTTATGACCATAACCAGAAATTGAAATCTGATGTTGCTAATGAGGTTTAAAGAAATTATATTTTCCCCAGAAATGAAAATTTATCATACCTGTAAATGAGGTCTTTCATTTTACAAGAACTTTCGTTATTAGAGTGCGCCTTTTCGGCATTAATAACAGTCGTAGAATTTTCTAGATTAGTTTGAGATTGCAGAATGCGGATAAAATAAACGTACAGTGTATCTATTCGTTAGAAATTGGGGTTTCGAATTAAATTAGAAGATCAATTGCCGTCTATTCATTTACGTGTTTGAGAGTATGAATGTCATTTATTATCCTCGAATTAGTTAATATTTTCTACCCATTAATAATGTAATAGATATCTCATATTAATGAGCGCAGGGACGTGGTTCGTTTTGGAAGAACGGGTAATTTAAACGAATGTTCCACTTCATCTTTATTCTAATCAATATTTTTGGCAGCTTATCTCAGTTTGTCGAGAAATTTTCCGAAATTTGGTGTCGGCACGCCAACCAATTAATTTTATGATAATTAGATCAAGTTGCCCCGATCCGTAGTTTCTTAGAAAGAGAAGGGATTTCAATTACGATTGGGAGTTTTGTTCGGAAGTGATTAATTTCTCGAGCGAAGCGTTCCCGTCTGGGTTTATGCTGTTTCAAGAATTTTTAATTTATCCGTCAGTGCATTTGCGATCACCAGTCAAATAGCACCTGCGGCCCTGAGTAAATTGAGAAAACGAAATACTTTCATATGCAGACTTTATATGTGCTAACTTAACAAACAGCAGTACAAATGTAGAATGCTCAGCGCATATAGAGGACATAAAATACACAAATAGCTACGCCAGCAATGACAGGCAAACGTAAAATGACAAGCAAATTAACTGGAGATAGAAAATGGGCCTTATATAAAGAATTCTTGTTTTAATGGCTCTCTATCTGAGAAACTACTAATGGAAGAAATATCTTTTTAGCTTTGTCTTTTGAACTGTGAGTTATCGACACCGATATTAGGCAGATTATTTTAACCTTTCCCTTAACGTATAGGATTTAGAATCTAGATATCCTAAGATTTTTGGTATTTGCTAATATATGCACTACCGTTAAAAAAATATGCAACAAATGGAAAACACAGAATAAAAAATATGTAATGGATATTCGTCAAATTGATATAGGAAGTTTTTGACATTACTAGACTACAAAGCAAACAATAAAGCAAAGACGTAAAAAACACATGTATTACGACCATTATTTCTGTCATAACTTTTATTGTGGTGTGACTGCGAGATTGCGTTTTACGCTAATTTTGGTTGCCTGCTTGCATTCGACGATGCAATCTCTACCTCATATGTAAATTTTATATCTTCATTCCTCTTTTTAAATTCGTACCTCGTACCTTTTCTTTTAGCGTTTGTTTTAGCTTTTGAGCAAGATGTAGCTCGCTTATTGAAACAAGTGCATTAAATTTACTTACGAAGTTTTACTGAAACTCTAGATTTAGTTGGCAACAGGACATGGCTAATTAGATTAGACTATGCTTTATTATTACTAACTGCGAAACTTATATTAACAGGCATGATAATTTAAATTATAAGACCGCCCGGTGGTCGACGTAGAGAACTCTGCGAAGCTACTGGCTAGGATCTGTACCTAGGCAGCCTCGGCTATGGGGTTATACAAATTATGAACCTAGTGATTCTGGAGGGAACGGAAAGGTAATTTATTGGCCGATCCGATGGTCTGGCAGGTCTTAGAGCAGAACGGCTGTAGTAGCCCTGGGGAACACGCAGGGTAATGACCCTCTGCGACTGGCAGCCCGAGCGACTGGTAGGTAGCAAATAAACGACCAGTGGCGACCTGGGGAATTAGCTCCAGGTGCGTTAACGCCGATTCTTCCAAGGTTTTGGGTCAGGGGTGGGTTCCAGTTCGGAGGGGAGTGAGGACCTTTAGTGCCATAAACTTGGCGGAAAAGGGAATGCCCAAAACTTACTTACTTACTTAAATTATAAGAAGACGGAAATACTACTTTTATGTTTCTGCTAGCAAATACATTTAGGTAGCTTGCTACATAGTTTCAAATGCTCATCAATGCTTTCCTGAATTAATGACGTAACTAAATTAAATGTGTTGCAACATACCTAATTGGAGTGACTGTAGCAAAATACGCGAGATGTGCCTCACCAGTAGTAGCGCTACTTAAGTGAATGGAGAGAAAATAAATAAACAAGTAAATAAATAAAGTAGAAAATTCAATAAAAAATTCATTTTTAATCTTAGGAGCCGTAGTCGGGGAAATTTAGTGAATTGAGGAAATGTAAGCGTAAATAAGAAATATCATTTTCTTCTTCTGTTCGCATAACGGCCAAGAGTGAGGCATGATTTTCACTAGAAACATGTTCCGTAAGTTTGATATATCGCATTCTTGTTCTATTCGAATTGCGGTCTAGAAGGAGCTACGGTCTTTCGGCTGTCTGTTTCACTAGAATTTTGAAGATCATATGACGCATATCACAAATTTAATGCTTCAAGAAATAAAAAATTCTAGAAAACATGTCTAGCGATTATTTTGTGATTAATTTTGCACTTTTTAATATCACCTTTTGCAATAACTTAAGCAATTCTTTGTCATATCTACGTCATTATAAGCCTATGTTTTTTCAAGGTTTTTTTTTTTTAGGTTAGTGAAATGGGTCTGTCTTCTCTTACCATGAAAGTGTCATCAACGACAATATTACGTCAGTTCAGAAAATTTAGGACAACGGTTATTTAAAAGAATATTAGTGCTATTTATCTAGTACGCTTTTTAATTTTTGAAATGATAGATAATTTTCTGAAAATAATTATCAAGCCATTTAAATGTTTAATGCAAAGCGCGTAAGGATTTCTTCTTAATGTTGTATGTCTTCGTGGAAGACATACAATGGAAAACTGACTCAAGTTTTATTTATGCATAACGACGACCACAAAACCCCATGCAACTAATCCGTTCTCCGCTATCTCAAACCTGTTGAGTACCAGTGTTTAGTGGTGTTTCTGCTTAGCCATTGGTGAGCCAAAACTTTTACCAGTAAACCATAATCTATAACTCGCTTTGCGGTAAACATTTTAAAATGGCATATCAATATGGTTTATATATATGTTTAATCTAAGACACAATTTTAAGCAATTCTTATTATTAACACTAGTATTATTTTAATAATAAATTAAAATAAAGCAATGGAATTAAATCTTTGTAATTTACATTAAACATAATTCTATTGCATGCTGCAAATAAATTACTTACAAATAATTCCCATTTGCAATGATGAGCTTCTGTAAGGTCCCGATCGTAATGATCTTCTAACGCCAAAATTAGGGATATTTCCAAAAAGAAGTGCTTCATTAAAACTTAGAAACTTCTTCAATGAAAGCAGAAGCTAAAGATACG
>KK118743.1:240354-258811 GCA_000611955.2 Stegodyphus mimosarum | reverse complement strand
AATAATATTTAATATTCAGAATGTTTACATTTTGTTGAAAATATTAGTGTAATTCCCATGCCATAAAACTGATTTATATAGCAAAATTTACCTTTTATTTTACAATAAAATTATTACATTAGCTATAGAACCTGATGAACTGTAAATTTCCATTACTGAATTTGTTACTTAATTAAATTATAACTTAGAATAAAACATACCATTCAAAATTTTAGCAAAAATAATTCAAACAGTGTTTTAAATAATTCATAAAATTCTCAGTGATTTATGAATCACATTGTAAATGATTAATTTTCACTACTGTATTCACTGACTGAATTTTCCTTACTTTTATGCAAATATTACACTATCGCATAATATTTTTACTTTCCATTAGCAAAACTCTTTACTGGAGACTTTTATCTTAATATAAAGGAGTATTCTGATGTCCTGTTTCAAGGACTTCGGGATTTCAAATTTGCTTGGCAAGTCATGCATATCAAGGTACATGCATATGCACTTATGACAAAAAATATACCACAGTGAACATTGATATGCAAAATACCAGGACATTTTTTTATTGTATAACTTTAGAATTCTACTAAAAGCTACTAATATTTAAAGCTTTATTTTATAAAACAAACGAAGAAAAAAACCTTGTATAATCCACTAGTTACAAATTAAAAGCATAAGAAACTATTTACAATTAACAGCCGCTCTGCGCTACTAAATATGCAATAGTTCCACGAATTTGAGGTGCTGTATTTATGTTTTTCATAATACCAACGCTAAAAGTTTTTTGTAACAAAACTGTAGCATATTCTTGAACAAGCACAACAAACTCTGGAAGATGTTCCAAAGCAGTAAGTACAATATCAACTTGTTCACTTTCTAGACACTGAAGGTAGCTGGAAATAAATGTTAATCCTCGATTAGGATTATTTTTAACATAACGCATAACAAGATTAAAAGCGGACATGCGAAACTGGACATTGGTATCATGCATCAAAGATTTTAAATTGTCAACTACATGCTCTAATATAGCTGGTTTTTTATATGATATACTTTCCAACTCTTGTAATGCAACAGAAATATCTTCTGAACTGCCTTGTGTTAATCTGGTAATGATTGATGATAAATGAGTTTGTGACACATTAGACTGAAACTGAAGACCTGTTATGACATCATGGATGGATGCTTCCATTTTCTCCTCTGATCCTGAAGCTGTTCCAGAAGCAGCCCAGTAATGCATACAAGAACCTGTGAGAATTGATCGAAGACTTGCTAAATCTTGATGTTGTGACGCTAAATCCTGCAGTGTGTCAATATAGTGTTGAATAAATTGCCGTGCATAAGCAGGTTTTGCAGCAAGATACTGCAGTAGAAATGAGAAGAATCTGTTCAATAACTGGAGAATTTCTTTAGGAGTTCCATACGTTTGAAAGACATCCATATATAAAGAAAGAATATTATGTAAGTCACTACAATATTCAGACTTGAACAAAAAGGGAGGCAGCAGTTCTAAAATGCTTAAAAAACAACCAAAGAGAGTAACATGATTTTGTTGACGGAACAATGGATATTCCAAATGAACTCTACCCCTCAACAAAGCTGTCATCATAGGCAACTGCCTCAAAAGTAGCACAGGGTGTGAACTTGCCATTTTTTTACAAATAAATTCTATACGAGCCATTTTAGCTATACAGTGCTTACTTGAATCAGTTCTAGCAAGAGATATCAATAGTGTATGAGAAATTACATCCAAATTGCAATGACTTGTCTTTGCAGCATTGGATCCTTCAGATAAAAAGGACAAACAATCTGATATAAGTGTAAGAACAGCAGGTATCTGATGATATGTTTGAAGTAATAATTCACTGGCTAATTTACTTTTTACACCATCTTCTTTTATGATTTGAAGCAAGTGCTGAACAGATGAATTAATTAAAGATCTGCGTAATGCTAAACATTTCAAAAGCAATTTCATCCGCCATTCTATTATAGAAATACCTTTTGCAATGGAAGCTGAAGATTCCTTGGGACATTTCATTAATGCTTCTTCTAAGATGTAATTTATGACTGATTTTATCTGAAAGTCTGATAATGCTAAAATATCTTCCTCATTGCCTCGTTTATTTTTTTTCTTGTAACGACCTTGCCAGATTTTTGGAATGTAGATGCAAGCATGCAGAAAATCAAGAACAGATGTCGGATCAAATTTAACTTCTACAGCATCTGGATTTAGGATGGTCTGAATGTAATAATGAAGAATTTCCCAGCTGGACTGATGGATTAGTAAGGCAAGTAAATATGGTCGAAACGGAACTGTAATAGATTCATGAGGTGTACCAATCAAAGAAAACAGCAAGTGGCATTGCGATTGTGGAAATGAACTCATAATTTTTGGCTCTAAGCATTCAAGCCAGTCAACAAAAAAGCAAAATTTTGAACGCTTAAATGTCTGAATACTTTGACTTGCATTATCTGTTAAGCGTTTAAGAGTAATATTTGTCATTGCATTCATTAACGGTTTTGTATCACCATTAGAAATTGCATTTTTCACTAGGTACTGCATTACTTCCTCTAATCTCAAGGAATCTTTGGTTTCAGCAAGCTGAACTACATTCATTATATTTTGGATATCAAGATTATCTGCATATTGTTGCATGAAGAGTTTCCAAGGTACTGGTTTTTTAGTTTCTGGTGGTTTATGCTTATTATAATATTGAGATGCTACAGTTAATAATGAAGAATTTGTAGCTGAAACATAATAAATGATTTGCTGACAAACCCATTTTAACTTTTGAGCTAGCTGACTTCTATTTACATCAGCTTTAGCCTGAGAAGCCGTGGCAAGCCTAAATAGAACTGATGAGTAATATGATTTTTTATGCAATGCTTGAAGAAAGGCCATTTTGGAATCACTTCTTAAAATTTGCTCACAAGTTAAAATGAAAACACTAACAGCTCCATTATCACATGACTTATCTAAAATGTCTTTTGATAAAGCCTTCTGTAATCCTTTAAAAAGATCTTGTTCTTGTTTAGCACTTAAAACACCTAATGCAGGATTTAATCCTAATAATTTGACAAGAGAAATTGAAACAGATTCAATACCAATAGCTGTTGGAAGTTTAGGAGGAGCACGCTGAATGACTGGTGTCTGATTTACCACAGTATCACAATCAGTATTCATTTCTGTAGAATCTGCATCCAATAACAATTTTGCAAATTTTACGCCTCCTGATGCTCCTCTTCTGTGTTGAACTTCCACAAGCTGAGACATATAAGACTTATCTAACACTGCTTGCTCAACAGAGAAACTGTCAAATTCCACAGCCAAATCTAACGTTCTCAAGAGTTTGCTCATGCTAGATACTGGAATTCCAAAAGACTGTATAAAAAGTACTAACTGGGATGGGTCTAAATCTTTAAGAGCAGCATCCACTAAAACGCCTACTGATGATCTAATCATACGCAATTTTAACCAGTCTGGAAGAAGAAGAGCTTCTTCCGACGTATCAACTAAGAAAGCTTTTGGTTGTTCACTGTCTGTCGGAAACCAAATTTCTAACAAAGCATCAAAATATGATCTTCTGCCACAAACAGGAGGTCCATATGTAAGAACTATAATCATTGCATGAACTACTAAAATGTGCATAGTTGCTGATTCTCCAGAAGCCCAGTGAATCAGTATTTGATCTTGTGATTCTGACCAAGAGTACACTTCTTTTGATGGGATTTTCGCTGCAGATAAATATTTAAAAAATATTTCAGATACAGAGGATAAAAAGTCACTGCCATGTCCATTACAATTTCCTTCTAAAGGCAAAATAGTATTTACTATGGTAGGGCGCTCAACTATCATCTGAGCCATATCTAAAGCCAAATCTGCAAATTCTTGAAGATTATGATCAGGTGTATGAACAGCTAAAAAGGTTACATATGAAGCTATAGTCTGTGGATCATTTTCTATTTGGCAGGCTTGACGTAAAAATAGGCTAATCTGAGATCTAATAACATCAAAGTGTGGTAAACTTGGTATGCTTTTTGATAACCAATTATACTCATGTATTTCATTTTTTCTGAGCAAATCTTCATCATCTGAGACTGGAGATTTATTTGGTTGATATAAAAGCATATCTAACCCTTTCAAAGCTAATGTCCTGGCACTTGTCTGCTGTGAACTTAATCTCTTCATGAAATAACTAATAACTTCAATAGTATCATGGGGTTCACTATCAGGTTCATGTAACAATTTTTGCAAATGGAATAGTAATTGCTCTTGTTTCTTTTTCTTTTTTACACAACTTCTCTCTCCATCATCACTACTGTCATTTACAGAACCAGCATCACTAATTAAAAATTCACATAAGCACTGCACAGGAAGCATGTTGAAAGAACTTGCACTTGATTCAACTAATTCACTTAACCAGGACATTGACTGAGTTGTACCTTGCCTTTGAATAACATCCAACAAAAAGTCAGGGTTCCGACTGTGACAAAGCAAATCACCTAATTTTAATTTGGAATTCATTGCTTTTAACTGTTCCAGGACCACAGCTGGAGGTTTCCGTGCTGGGCCATGAGGATCCATGGAAATCAGTTTAGATAATAAAAGACTATTTGATTCAGTGATTGTAACTTTCGTTGAAGCAGCAGCTAAATGTGTTTCAAATAACAAAATCTGGTCCTTCTCCATCTGACTCATTTGAAGTTCTCTATTTTTTATTTCTTCAGCTTTTTCTCCAAGAGCCAAAGTTGGTGGTGGAAAGATAAACTGATTAGTTATACACATCTCCATTAAATTTCTTAACATGGGATAAGTCTTCCAAGCCATATCACCAAAAGTACTTGGATTATGACATATAATGATCAATAACATAGTCCATGCTTTCCAGTATAATTCAGATATGGCTAAATTTGGTGGATGATATCCTTGAGGAAGAGTAATATTTTCAGGATGATGATATGCACATAAGTTGAAAATGAGGTCACAAAGTTCTGTATTCTCAAATTCTAAAACAGGAAAATCATCACAGTAAGTCATCGCTGCTCTTTTTATTAACTGGTCAGCGAGTTCTAATGCATCAGGTGCAGTAAGAGGATGTTCCCTAGAAAGGCCTATGATAAGGACCCTTGTCAGAGTATCCTCAAGAAGTGGGACCTCAGATGCTAAACGAAGCAGCAACATTCGCTCACTCTCTGTGGGCCAGTTATCTTTATTATAATAATGCTCTATTTGTTCCATAAAGAGTAATTTATGAATGCTGTGGATAAATTCATTTCTGCCAGGTTTAAATAGTTTTGGTACAGTAGAATATAGCCAATACACTGAATCTCTTTGTATATTAGAAACTTGTAGTTGATAATTTCGTAGCTGAGTTAGATCTCTCTTTTCACCTCTGGAACACGTGGAAAACTGCTCTTTTACAGCAGGGCTTACACCTAGAAATATAGCTAGAACTATTAAATCTGTTATTGATAAAAATACTCTTTCTTTTAATGGCATTTCTAGCTCTAAAAATGTCGTTTCCTTTTTTTCTTGAAGAAGTGCAGAGCAAAATACTGAAAAATTCAAATCATGACGAACAGTACGAACTATTTCCCTAAGCAAACCACGTAGAGCTCGAAGATAATCATCTCTATTACATAATAAATCCAGGAAAACGTCTGCTAAAACTTTTGCTGCTTTATCAGGCGAATGTTGAAAAATGATCGATAGCAACTGCATATTGTTTGGGTTACGTGAAGTAGAAAGCTCATTATAAATAGCATGTTTTAATAGTGTGCTTAAATTGTCTGGATGTTGGCAAATTAATTCTTTCATGCATAAAAGATAATGGTTAATAATTGGTTTGGCTTTTATCCTTATCTTTATTAACTGACTAATAACTTCAACATCATGCTGATTATGTTGACTGCAGTTAAGACACACAGCCAGCAGTAGTTCTTGTGCTGGTTTAGTAAGTTTGGGATTTTGAAGCCACATTTCCAACTTCTGTGAAACAATTAACCGAACTTCACTTATTCCACATGTAGACACCAAAAAGCGTAGTGTATTGCGCGATACTTCGGTGGGTTGACGGCGAGTCATTTGTTCTCTAATGACATCAAGTACATACTGAGTTAAACTTTCTTCACTGTGCATATATCTAGGAAATACCGCAACAGAATCTAAATTTTCTTGGATTTCTATATTAAAACTTGAGCAAGATTCATCATCATCTGTTCCAATAGTAGGCGGGCTTGGACATGCTTCAGGTTTAAATAAACGATCAGGAATCATCAAATTCTTCGGAATAGATTTGGTCTTGAATGCAGTCAATATATTGTCCACAAAGCCTTTACAATAGTCATGATCAACCCACACCCTTTCAGCAAGAGAATCTTCTACATAAGCTTTGACAAAAACTTCAGGCCAATTACTTTCTTCTTTATAAGCAGCCATAAGAATATTTGAAGCTAAAATTGGAACTAAATTATTTCCTTTAGCTTTAAAGTTAATACTTAAATCTCGCTTTAATAAACTGCAAAATGCTTCTACTATTAACTCGGAGCAGAAAAGCAAAGGCTTTGTTTTTGCTAAATATTGTAAACTTAGGAACAAAGGTGCATCAAATTTTGAACGACCAGATTTTAATTTTTTAACAGCACCACACAAGAGTGCTTCTACTTTTTCATCATCACTACAATCTTCAGCTTCGAGCACTTTGTTAACTAAATCAGCAGATTCAACTTCAAGTGCTACTGTATCCCATTCATCACTTTTCACAGTTTCTTTTTTGCTTGCAGAACTTACACGCTTTAAATTAGAAGTAGAACTAGAACTAATTTTTGTTTTTTTCACCGGTACTGATGATGAAGGTCCAGATACATCAGTCTTTCTATCTGATGTTGAAACAGATATTAATGTTGATTTTGTCTTTTTTTGCTCACTTGAATCACTTTGCCGACTTGACGACTTTGAACCCAAAGCAATAAAATCAGATACATGCAGAGGCTTAACTTTGTTCGCTGACCTTTTTAACTGCTTTTTTTCACGATCCATTTTTAATTTCCTGAAAGAGATATTAAAAATAAATAGAAAGGAAATTCAAAGGCATATTTAAAATAGAAATATTATCTACCATACACACTGTGAGGAAAAAAATAAAAGAACAACTATTTAAGCTCATGTAACCTGAAAGAATTTACAGTTACATACATAGAACTTGCCAAAAATCTTTATTTTGCCATGCTGACATATTTTCAAAATGCAGAATTGCTTATTTCTTCAAAAAATAAATTTAAATAAGAACATTAGAAATGTAATATAAAAGTTAGATATGGAAAAGAATTGTGTTAAATTCATGATGATTAGTGCAATAAAGCTCCTAGAAAGAGTTAGGTAGTGGCTGCAATGACACAAGTTGATATCCAGGAAATCTGAATCCATAAATCAAAGGCTACAATTTGTTATTACTTCCATCAGTACTTAGAGCAAATGCAGGATAGTACATAACTTTTACAATCAGCACTTTTGGTATAGCCACAGTTAAGTTTTTTTTGCTGCGCCAGAATTTGGAAACATTACATTGAAAAAATACATTGCATTAAAAAAATATTTCAAACGGTCTGAAACTGGAATCGATAGACTATGCTCAATAATAAAATCAAACAAAATAGCATTTGGCTTATTGTTTAAAATTCGTTTAATCATCTTTTGTGAAGAATTTTGTTAGTTTTTTTAAATTTTATAGCACCAATTCCTGCTTTTGAGAAAACACTCGTCGTTTACAGTCATCCTTTCAACAATGTACAACTGAGAAGTCTTTCTCGCATATATGCAATGTGCATGACTCGTGGAAATTTCGGATGCTTTAATAATAGTCTCAAATTCAAATTGCATGCAGGCCACATGCACAATCTTAAAAAACAAGCCACAAGTTTTTTGTTTTTTTTTTAAACAAAATGAAAAATATCTTAAATAAATTTTAAGTTTTGCTTACTTTAAAACACACATAAACAACAATTATGCAAATATTTGTTTTCTATCTAAATTTTAGTATCTGGAAGACATTTTTGTTGGTTACACTTTGTAATTCAAGTGTACTGACAGCTGAATATAAATTTCTTCGACTAACATTTCTTTCAAATAATTAACATGTTTAATTTGATCTTTAAATAATTTAATTTAAACAAAAAAATAAAGAAATTGTAAAAATTTCTAAGTTTTTAGAGAAACTTTTCCAAGTGGGCTAAAAGCTGAGATTAAATAATGACAACCTAATTTCTTTCTCTTATTTATTAAATATTTCTTTGGGACACAAATGAAAATACATATGTTTGTATGTAAATAATTATAAACTTCTCTATTTCTTACTACAGTTTGACATTTGATGGTGTTTAGATTTGGATAAAAGTTTGTAGCCTTGGAGTGACATTACTGGAAATTACCTTCATCATGGACTGTAGATGCTTATCACTAATCTGATTCTTTTCTTATCACTTTTTAACTGTGAAAAAAAAAGCTCTTCACATAAAATTTATTTACAAACAAAAAGATCACCTTTAGTGCAAAAATTTGTTTATTTATTTTTTGAGAAATACAAATGAAAGTTAATGGAATTTGTATCTTCAAATCTTTGAATAAGATTTATATAACATAGCAAATTAATTACATTTATAAATTTCCTGGCACATTATTTGAATTCATTTTTAATGGAAATGAAAATATAAGCTCAAACTTCAAATTACTAAAATCTTTGCGACAAATATATAATAGTAATAAATAATCCTCAGGCTGCAAAAACATTCTACTATATGCAAAAAAATTTTTTATAGGGTAAATTTAAAAATATGAACGATATATAAAAGCTTTCAAAATTTATATTCACTTCATTCTTGAAATAATTAGAAAATTCTTAGAATTCAGACTTTTAAATAATATTCTCATTGTTAGAATAATTTAATTCAAAATATCGGGTTTTAATGAATTTCCAGCTACCACAAATATCGTATGCACAAGCAGTTTGCGATTGCATGCTTAATTACATTTTGTCAAACGATTTTTGCCATTTAAAAGAAAGAGACTTGTTTTAGAACACTGTTGTGAAATTTGTAAAAAAAATATCGTTATCATTAAGTACGAGGTGTCTGAAATGGAACTATCATGCTACCAGATTAGAACCATCATTTACTTCCAATCCTGCTGCAAGATGTCACCTACAGAGTATCATAAAAATCATGTGTACAGCTTTAGGTACTAATGGTGCATCACATGACACTGTGAAGGTTTGGTACCGAAAGTTCAAAAATAAGGATTGTGACATTCAAGAAGCAGAGCGCTCTTGGCAGCCTACTGATGTTGATGAGTCCACCTGCGAGAACTTGTGGAAGAAATCAATATGCAACCACTTGAAAGCTTGCTAAGGAGTTAGACATAGGCATCGCAAGTTCAATTGCTGGGTACCACATGAGCTGACTCAAGCAGATAAGGACAGACATGTTCCAGCCTGCACTAATCTGCTTAAACATCAATGGAAGGACAAAATTCTGGACATGATCGTCACTTGTGATGAAAAGTGAATTTACTTCAATAACACAGGGTGGCAAGGGTGTTCGTCTACGCCTGATGAGCATGTCGGCAGTTTTGCAAAGTGCAATTTCACTAACAAAAAGATCATGTTTTATATCTGGTGGGATTGCCCTGGTATTATTCACAAAGAGTATTTGGAAAAAGGCAAGGTGTACAGCAAGATGCTAGTCCGTGTTGACCTTGCTATCAAGGAAAAATGTTGAACTGAGTTCTGTGGCAAAAAGGTGATGTTCCATCCAGATAATGCAAGACCACATGCGTCTGCATTCTGTGGTTGGACTCTGAACTGACTTGAATGGGATCTTTTGCCACACCCACCATATAACTCCACTGCTCCTTTGGACTTCTTTTTTTCACACCCGTAGTTACATGTTGCTGGTGCTATCTTCCATTTTGCCCAGGATGTCCGAAATCAGATTGATCTGTTTTTGGACTCGTAGCCACCAATAACAGATCAAGGAAGAACATTAAAAATCCTCACAAAATTCATGCATTCCGAACCATTTAAAATATACTGAACTCTTATGCTTTCATTGCTTGAATAATAATTTCATATTTTTGCAAAACAGCACAATTAAACTGCTGAAATTTTAAACAGAATTAAATGCAAAATATACAGTCTGCAGCATATTTTATAATTTTGTTGGTACTATTTTGTTGGTTAGAGTGCTATCAGTGAAAAGTGATGAAAAAATGACAAGAAAACAATGCTACAACAGCATACCAAATATCGTGGCTCGAGAATTTAGCATTGAATTATCGAGACTTGAGATTTCTAGTTTTCGTTTGAAATATCTTCACATTATTTTTTTTTTTTTGCCTTATTTTGCCACTTTTTTCAGTATGATAGACTACACAATTTGCCAATTATCTAATGAAGAGGTTGTCATAAGATTTCTTCAAGACAAAGGAATAATTCGTAGCAATTTACTTTGCTCTTAAAATTACTCGATGAAGTTAACTTTTGACTCAAACAAGGATCCTATATGGTGTTGTTATGTACGTTCTTACTGTGAAAAGAAGGATAGGGAAATAAAACATGGTACCTTTCTTTCCTCCATGTCATTTGTTTTATCAATCTGTGGTGTCAGGAATTGATGCCCATTGAATTTTGCCAACTTCAGTTGGAAATCAGCCATAATACAACAGTAAAATTGGAATAACTACTTACGGGAGGTATGAACATTTCACTATGAATCACAGTTATAACTTTGTAGACCCCAAAATCGGATCCCATACCCAAAGTGAGAAGCAATTGTGGGGTAGGTCTAAATGAAGAAATAATGTCAGCAGGGCACTGTTTGCCACCATTAGTCATATTTGATAGAATTAATGTGAAATCTGTTAATGATATTTGTAATTATATACCACCTGTTTAGACTGAATTTTGTTTTGTTTTGTTATTTTTTTATTTATGCACAGAATATTCTTTATGCCACCTGTTAAATTTTGTTTTATTTTTTATTTATCTGTAGAATATTCTAGATTAAAAAATTAAAAAGAAAAATTTACTTTTAAGAATTATGAAATTTAAAAAAAATTACTTTTTACAGAATTAATTTTTTTAGTCTTTTGAACTCTATTATCATTTCATAATCTTACACTTCGCAACAACTGATGCAAAATAAAAAATCGCACATTTGTAACTGACGCCGTTATAACAGAATAGTACCATTTTGTCTCACTGGAAAATGAATCTGAGTAAGTTCACATGAAGATAATTTTTAGTTTTTGAATGACGAAATGCTATTAGGAAAAGAGGAAGTGCAAATAGTAATTTTCTGCTGCACATATGTGAAGCACATTAAAAACGCAGATTGACGACCTTGAATCAACTGCAATGCTGAATGCCTTGGAGAATTAAATCACTGTGATGATTTAAAGCCCACTTTTTTAAATTAAATACTGAGGAAATGACTGACAAAATTTCCTAACTAGATTAGCTCTGAATTGATGCAGTAAGTAATGACACATTTGATTTCATCGAAAAGCAGAACTATCGAACTTGCAGATAAGGCATATTTGTAGATATTTTTTTCTATTGAGGTTAGTAACACCCGATCCAATCCTGATGGACAAATCTCTCATGAAATAATGTAGTTCATTGCAGATAACTTGATATTAGATGAGCGCTTGACTAGGGAAGATACCTATTTGGCAGTCAAAAGTGGACTGAAGTTATAAGGTCATTGAAAATATTGATTACGTAATAATCCAAACAGACCTTTATTACCTGTTGTTTACTCAATTAAATGGCACAGCACATTAGGGCAATTTTCATTTCAACATACAACATCTTTAATAATGAACAGAAAGAAGCAACCAATCAAGAGATGCGCTTTAGCTAGCAAGCATAGGCAGCAAAAAAAGAAAGCATAGTTGAACTGAAGTGGTATTTAGTAAAATATTTCATTCATTTAATTGGCTTAGGGCTGTACACAATGCAGAAGGTTATGATGACATAATGCGGAATTAATATTCATATATGACGGAGTTTTGAAAAGTTATCACTATTTTTAGAATATGAAGGAGGAAGTGTCCAAACCAAAAAGAGGTGTTTAAAGGGTTATTGCTAATTTAAAGTATAATTCAGAGTTATATATTTTTTATCTTACATGTATATGTATGTAAGATATAACAAAATATGATAGCTTTTGTAAGAATAATTGGTGATTTCAAAATTAACATTCTAAATTTGGTGCTCTTCCCCTAAATTCATCTGTTCTCCCAAATTTGAGATCCTTCTATGTTATACAACACTACTTGAAAAGGGCAACTAAAATTTACCAATCACAGATTAGCTGTACTTGTACATCAGATTCAGTATAAATACTCTTGGGACAATAACTATGTCATTATTCTTCTTCATTCCTTTCCCTAGCTTCCACCACTGATAACATATCTTTTATGCTTTGCTTTGTTTGTCTAAAATAATGTTGTCCCCATTAACCTGCGTATATGAGACATTATCATAATTGTTTATGATTAAAGACTACATTGTCTATGAGGAATCAGTCTAATGTGACTAGAAATAAAGATGATAATTGGCTGAACGTGGTTTGGTATCAATATTTCCTTCCCGTCTTTGCCAGTCTGCCATCATAACTACCAGCTTTCAAAATAATTGCATTCTTTCTATGTATTAAACTATCACATATTATGTATGTACATGTGTGTATATATGTAAGTATATTTATTTTGCATATTCTTAATAAGACTGCAATAACTACAAATCATTCTGTTCATTATGAGTGTATACTGATACTTTTCTCTTTTCTCACTAAATTTATCTATAGTTACATAGTTAAAATACTGAATCAGCCACACTTCATTACCTATTGTGATAAATTTCGATACTTTGTGATATTTTAAACTGATATAAAATTCTTATCACTGTTTTTTTAGAAAAACACTTCGTACAACTGCACCATTTCTATCGAACACCTTTCATCTTTATCTTGCAAGCGACTCAAATAAGCAAAATCCACACGTTCACCTGTTTCGACACCAGCATTTTGCTCACATAAATATAATTGAGAAGCAAAATGAAATGACAAATACTCAAAAGGAAAGAGATGGCTTGGATACTACAGATGGCGTGCTTATTAATATCATAAATAGCACTAAACAAAACGTGCCAAATAAGTGGGCAATTTTGCATCTGACCCCCAAATGCCCGGTTAAATACTATAAACTGTAACCCTAAACTAACCTAACCTACGTGTTCCTAGCTTGGCCTAATTTCAATAAAATGGGATACTGCCAGATTTGGCACAATTTTGCTTCACTTGGCGATTGGCCTGTCTAGTCGAACACTTTCCATACCCACATTTGCCATGCTTTTTTTTTTAATAAATTTTCAATTTCTAAAGTTAAAAAAAAATTTAAATTTAAATACTCATACGCACAGATAGATCTCGAACATTCATAACAATTCCTGTACCTTTCAAGAACAAAACCATTTTTTTTGTAATTATTGCTTCCACAGTACTAGTAACAAACAGACAACATACCACTTTTGGACACTTATATTTCTTAAATTAATTTTTATAGATCTTGTACCAAACATTGAAATATAGACAAAATGCTTTTGTAACACATTATTCTTTCCTTTACTTTATGCTTATTACAAAAGAAATATCATCAAACTATTCCTTGTAATAATATAATTTATTCAAAATGCATTATTCGGTAGCTCGCATAATAATTCGGACACTCAGAACATTAGTTGAAGTATTTTAACAGATGAAGTTTCTAGTCATGATTTTTTTGTTTTAAATGAAAATAGATCACAAGAATTATCATCTGCATTTGGACATTATTACTTATTCAGCAAAATATATTAAAAGTTTCATATCTGAAGAAAACACACAAGACACTACAAACTAATGACAAGTTCTGTGAGAGATTGAATTATCCATTTTTAATGATAAAAATATTCCAAACATCTAATAATCAAACAAACATTCAACTATCTTTGATGCCATAAAAAAGTACAGAAAATGTGTAGAACTGTTACAAATACACTGAACTCTAGACCACAGTGAAAACTTATACAAAGGAATCAAAGTTTTATCTTACGAACAATCAAGCAAAGGCTAAATACTAATGCTGTGAAACTTATAGTAAATGTTAGAAAACAGTTTACGATAAAATTCAACACTGAAACTTTTCGAAGAATCACCAGAGCACACGGATACTATACGCGATCAGTAAGAAGGATATGCTTTGTCAACAAGAAAAATACACGTCCCATTTGCAAAATAAATGGGAAGCAAAAATTTATCATATTAAAACAATATTACATTTGACAGCAAGGCACATTTAAGTCTAATGAATGAACTGCTGTGCGATTAAAGACAAAGAAAAAATTCAATTCGAAATTCTAACTCTCTACTGTTCAGCATGAAAGTAGAGGCATTACAGTTTGGGGATGTTTCACTGCTTCAAGGATAAGAAATATAGTTTGCATAGAAAATAATAAAGATGATTACAAATATATATATATATATATATACTCTTAATGGAACATAAATTTGGCAACAACTTTGTGTTTGGCATAGAATTAGTCAAGAACTCAATCGATTTTCAAGGCAAACAGATACAGGTTCACCAGGAAAAAAGAAATCTGATTTCTTGCTGATTACTGCTTTACTAACTTTATGTTTGGTGCCTTTCTGTTTTAAATCTTAATGGAAACTCAAAAACGTGCAAGAAACCTGGAATGCAAAATACATTCAATTTATATAAAAATAAGGATACTAAAGCTAAATAAATATAATATTATTAATAAGCATATAGGCTCTATGTTTCGCTTGTGGTTATTATACGAATGTCCCAAAGTTGTCAAAATTCCTCTATTTTCCAGACTTAAATCTTTCAATATACATGTACTGAGTTGATGAAAAAATAAGGAAACATGACCTTTCTCCAAAAGCTCTAAAATAAGCAATTCTTATGGAAGATCAGTACAAAATAGAACATTCTTATGGGAAAAAAAAGAGTTATATCCTTGCTAGAAAGTATGCAAAGTGTAATTTTAAGTAAACGATATAAAATATATATACATATTGTATGTTCCGTTATTTCGTTTTGGCATTAAATACAACTTTTTTTTTGTTGAAAGTGTCCCAACGTTTATGCGAGTTTAAATTTAGAACTTTTTTAATATATTATTATTTTTTTGTTACTGAAATAGCTTTCAATGATTTAAAAAAAATTTAAAAAACAAAAGCAATATACTAAAAAAAAAAAAAAAACCTATTTCGCTAGTATTCAATACCTGATATTTGCAAATAAAACTGGAAAATATAAGTGTCCGAAAACTAATGTGAGCCACTTTATATTTGCAGATTACAATGACTTCAGCATGCAATATACAAAAAAGAAATGAATGAAAATACCATTACCTATAACGAAAATAAAAGCTTTAAAGATTAACCTGAGTTCTCATAATATACTTAATCCAACCAGATAACTCAGTAAACACCATTTCAAAACACCCATATAAAACGTTTTAAACAATTCTGCTCCGGTACAGACAGTCCTACACTCACCAAAAAAGTTGCATTTTGCTTACTGTTTACATTCATTGCCATTTGTTGTATGTCTAATTAGTTGCCAGTTCGAAAGACTTTCACCAGATGCTTGTTTCCCTCCATCACTCGGCTCTCTCTCTTCTCATATGTGAATTAGAGTTCTATTTCCAAACACCTTTATATGTTATATATTTTATTCGAAATCAATTTTAAAATTTATTTGCCCTTTTAACTTAAAGGATTTTTCTGCTTATTCTAAATCATTAGCTTTCCCTATCTTAATATTATTTAATGTTTTATCACAAATTCTTTTGATAAATTTATTAAAGAAAACTAATTATCTATTTTATTCCCTTAACGTAATTTTTCTCTATTTGGTCCATTGCCGTAATTTCTTAGAATCTCTCTTTCATTAATGCACTCATGATTAGAAAACAGAAACAGAAAAAAAAATGCAGGATGCTGCAATGCTTAACGTTTTCTGTGGTAAAGTTTCTTAAAACTGGCAACAAGTGCAACGAGATTTAAAGATCTCTTGAGATATAAGTGAACAATTGTGTGAAGCGATCAAAAAATCATTGTTTGTCCGGTGATTGTTTTAAGATAAAAAAATTGTTTTACTTTAAATGAATACTTGACTTTTTTTAGTTTACAAAAAAAAGTAGTTTGAGAATGGCGATTATGGAAGGACCATTAAGCAAATGGACGAATGTTATGAAGGGGTGGCAATACAGGTGGTTTGTACTAGATGATAATGCTGGTCTGCTGTCATATTATACAGTAGGTTGCATTATTTTCATAGTTTGTAACATTAGTTCATGATTAGTATGAATAACTTCCAAATGTATAGTTTGATCTTTTATCATATATTGATGTTCCATTGGGTGTGAAGTGATTGGTTTTCTTATGTGTAATACGAATACTCATGAGGAAAACCAGTTTTCTGTATATGTAATATAAACATGGGCCAATTTTCCTTAGAAAATTGCTTTCTTTCCTTTTCTACGATTAGATAACTTTAATGCACCCTTCGTTAATTTTAGTATTTTTCCTTTTCTTCACCCTTCTTAAGTATGTTCCTTGTTGGTAAACATCAACATCTTCGGGGGAGGAACGTGTTAGCAAGAAAAGTTCTTTAGCAGATCTCCTTCTTACTGGGCTGGCGGTGTACTCTCTGGCATGGGATGGATAGTACAGTAAAAAATATCAATCCAAACAACGGTTCGATTTTCGGATTCAGATATGTAATCAGGCTTAGTATTGCGTATAAGACAGTGAACACACAAAGCAAGATAAATATATTTTCCAACTTTCATAAATGTATTGTGATGTTTAAGAAAGGAACTAATTTTTTTTGGGGGGGGGGGTTCTGATTTAGTTTAAAGTATACTATAAATACTGGCTGCAGATATTAAGGAGCAATACAGTTTTTAATTAAAAAATGAAATGGAAAATTACTTGGCAATATCCACAAATTAGATCTTCAATAGAAAACTGTTATATATTCAAATTTTGGGATTATAACATTGAAGATTATATTTTAGTTTATTGGTCTCAAATTCAAATTGTATGCAAACTGAATATACGTTCTGGAAGCAGCTGACATGCTGGATATTTTTTTTAACAAAATGAAAAATTTAACAATTTTTAAAGGATTAAAAAATTTTTTAAACTAAATATTAAATTTCACGTACTAAATATTTATCAAAATGTAGTGCAAACTAAAAATATTCAAATTTATTTTCTATTTGAATTTTAAATGTTGGTACCTGCAAGAAATTTCATTTGGTTACACTTTGTAATCCAAATCTACTCATAGGTAGCATTCAATTTTCAAACTGATATTTATATCAAATAATTGTAATGTATTGAAGTAATCAGTAAATCACTTACTTAAATAAATAAATTAGGAAACCTTTTAAAGTTTTCAGGTAAAATGTTAGAATAAATACTGACAACCTATATCTTTCTTTTGTTTGTTTACATTTTATTTGACACACACAGAAAAGAAACATATCCTGGTAGTATGTAAATAATTAGAAACTTTATTTCTTATCTGCGCGGTCAGCCTTCGTCTGGCTTTTAAGTGTACCGGAAAAATCCCTAAAGAGAACACCAAACATTAAATTTGAAAACTGCACAGAATTTTACTCTGCAGAACAATTTTATCGAAAAAGAAACAAACAACAACGAAAAAAAAATTCAGTTAAAAATGCATTACATATAAAAAGCCTACAATGAAATAAGCAATAACCCTTAATACAAATATTAATTATCCTAATAAATAAATTAACCAACTTGCTGCTGCCTTCTCTAGACAAACGTCCAGTATCTAAGAGAAACATTAAACTTAAAAACTGCACAGAATTATCTCCCTCATTTTTCCGGGTGGCAATAGTGCTGATATGAGTAACAATGGCTGCATGCCATTGTTGCTCATATAATGAGAGAAAATCATCAATTTGATACTATTTCATTAAAAGAAAAAAAAAAAAACTCATTCGAATTTTGAAAAATCGATGTGCACTGGCTCTTGTCTAGATGCATCCTGTGTACCAGATTTCATAGGCTTGAGTCTATTAGCTTACATGCAGTATGAACGAAAGACACCTACACACACAGAAAGACTCGTCCTTTTAAATATAGATCTATAAATTAATTAAACAATTTACTTTTGCAAAAAGAAACAATCTTTCAATTTCTTAAACTGTTCAATAGAGTGAAATCTCGCTTTGCTATAGCCCATTATGTCTTAAGATGACGCGATTTCGTCAGAAAACATAAAATTTAAAAAAAAAATCTTAATTCGAATTTCGAAAAACTCACTTTGAGGTGCACTGGCTCATGCAAAAAAATCATG
>KK118743.1:203595-240107 GCA_000611955.2 Stegodyphus mimosarum | reverse complement strand
TACATATAATTAAAACATAATATCAAATATTACAATGAAATAAGCAATATCCCTTGATACAAATGTTAATTATCCTAATAAAGTAATTAAACAATTTACCGTTGCAAAAAGAAACAACTTTTTAATTTCTTAAACTTTCAGTCTCTTAAAAACAGTAACATAAGAAATACGATGAAAAATTGTTGCCAAACCGAAATTTTTAAAAGAATGAAACTATTCAAAATGATGCAATTTCATCAAAAATCTATCAACAACAATAAGAAAGGAAAATTGTTGCCAAAACTATTTACATTTTAAAATATCTGAGTTGTGAGAAGTGTATTCGGAAGCTTCATTTAAAGAATTAAAAAAAATACAAAATATTATTATTATTTCAAAATTCCTTTTTTAAAAGGAGTCGAAAGGATTAAAGTTCAACGTGTCCAAAAATCAAAGGAAAATAAACAGCACATTTCTTAAAATAAGTTTTTTTCAAAAAAAATTCCGCTGAAAAAGTGTTAAGCTCACCTTCCTAAATAAATTCGTTGTTTGTTTATTGAAATACGAAATTTATTTTAAGTTCGTAAAATAGCTAAGTGTCTACGCTTCACGATGATGTAAAAATGAAATGTATAGAGTGAAATCTCGCTTTCCTGTAGCCCATTATGTCTCAAAATGACGCGATTTGGTCACAAAACATAAAAAAAAATTCAAATTCGAATTTTGAAAAAATCGCTTCGAGGTGCACTGGCTCTTGTGTAAATACACCTATGTACCAAATTTCGTGGCCCTGGGTCTATTAGCTTACTCGCAACACGAACAAAAGACACACACGCACAGACTCTTTGTTTTATTATATGTAGAGACTACAGGTTAATACTAGATGCCATTTTGATTCTGATAACATCTGTAGTCTTGCATAAAAATTACTAGAAAGTATTTTCATTATGGGTCTTAAATGCGGATCGGTCAATTGGATATTCATTAATTTTCAACCATACAAAAATCTATTCACATATAAAAGTACTCCCAAGAAAGCAGTTATTTTTATTATAAAATTTCTTAACTGTGGATAATTTATCTTTTGGCAAATGCAAAAGAATTAATCATCATGTTGTAAATAATTAGCTTCATTTTTTGGTGTATTATTCACATTTAATTTTAATGGTGATAAGGTAAAATTGGACTCCAAATCATTAAAATCTTTAAATCTATCTTCAGTATGTTTTCTTCCTTATTCTTGGGATGTTTTTTATTTGAAATAATATGTCAGGATTTAAGATGTAAGAAATATACAGAAGGTTTTGATTCTAGTTGTGTTTCCAAATATTGCAACTTTAAATGTTTTAATAAAAGCATACAAGTTTATTCTTTCCTTGCAGTTCTTTATTGAGAATATTTAAATGGCCACTTAAGTCAGTAAGAAATGCTGAAATAGTCAGATGGCCTACCATATAAACATATAGTGATAGAAACAAAGCCCCAACATATTCATTTCATCTCTTTAACTCTACTGCCATGCAGTATGCATGACTTATATTATGACTTTTGGAAATAATTGCTGTTACAGTAGTTTGTCAGTTGCCATTACACTGACGTGACAAAAGTCATGGGATACCTCCTAATATTGTGTTGACCTCCTTTTGCCCGGAGAAGTGCAATAACTTGACGTGGCATGGACTCAGCGAGTCGTTGGAAGTCCCCTGCAGAAATATTCAGCCAGGTTCCTTCTATAGACGGCCGTAACTGCGAAAGTGTTGTCGGTGCAGGATTTTGTGCATGAACTGACCTCTCCATTTTGTCCCATAAATGTTAGATGGGATTCATTCGGGAGATCTAGGTGGTCAAATTACTCGCTGGACTTATCCAGAATGTTCTTAAAACCAATTGTGAACAGTTTTTGGTTCTGTGGCATGGTGCATTGTCATCCATAAAAATTCCATTGTTGTTTGGGTACATGAATGACTGCAAGTGTTCTCCAACTAGCCGAACATCACCATTTCTAGTAAAGGACCCACACCAAGTCATGAAAAACAGCCCACACCATTATGGAGCCATCATTAGCTTGTGTGCTGCATTGTTGAGAACTTGGGTCCATGGCATCGTGGGGTCTGCGCCATCCTCGAATGCTATCATTAGCAGCTGAAATCGTGACTCATCTGACCAAGCTACAGTTTTTTAGTCGTCTAGGGTCCAACCAATATTGTTACGAACCCATGAGAGGTGCTGCAAGCGATGTCGTTCTGTTAGTACAGGTACTTGACTGAGTCTTATGCAGCCATAGCCCATTAAAACCAAATTTCGTCGCACGTTTATTCTACAAGACACATCCGTCATACGTCCCAGAATCATTTCTTCAGTTATTTCCCGCAGTATTGCTTGTCTGTTAACACTGACAATTCTATGCATACATCGTCTGTCTCAGTCATTAAGTACAGGCAATCGGCTACTGCGTTGTCCATGATGGGAGATTATGCCTAAAATTAGGTATTTTTGGCACACCCTTGACACTGGATCTCAGAATGTTGAATTACCTAGCGATTTCCGAAATGGAATGTCCCATGCGTATAGCTCAAAATCTCATTCTGCGTTCAGTCTGTTAATTTCCGTTGTGGGGCCATAATCACGTCAGAAACCTTTGCACATGAATAATTTGAATAAAAATGAAAGCCCTGCTAATGCGCTGCCCAGTTATACATTTTGTGCCCGATACTACCACCACCTGTACATTTACATATAGCTATCCCATGACTTTTGTCACCTCAGTGTATATTCGACATCGTTTTGCAGAGTAATATGTACGGAGACTTAACTATGCATCACACGAGAATCAGTCTTACTAATTCTCTCTAAAGCCTAATATATGTAATGCCTATAAAAAAGCCATGTAATTGCTGTCTGTTACACTCAGGATGCGGCTACAGCCCAGGAGCATGGATCAAATGACTTTTTTGCACTTAAGTCTACATCTCTTTTTTCGTTAATAGCAGTCCTGTACACAAGCTCAATCATATCTCTAAAATTATAAACATTGTATTTACAACAAATGCTTAACTGAAGTGAATTTGTGGGTCATGTAAAATTGCTTCCAAGGCCATATATGCCTTTTTGGCTGCCAGTTTGAGACCACTACCATAATGTATAAACAAGAGATGGCATAAATGAGCTCATAAATGCTAAGATAGAAATTCAGAAACTTCCAAATTTTGTAATGATGAACATGATTTTTGTAGACATTCAATGAGTTTATTCCATGTTGAAACAATGAAATGGTTTTGATAACTTAGAATTATTTAAATGACTTAAGGAATATTTGGGAAGTTAGAGCTGTTTGAGGAGTTTGGATAATAAGTTCAATATTTCTTCAATATGTTGCAATCACGGAGAACTTTGAAAATGACAGATATAACAGTTCAAATGACTTACAGTGATCATCTATGAATAGCAGTGCCTAGGCAGGGTGACTTTGTTCATACAAACCAAAATAGATCTACGCCATGCAGTTGAGACTATCAGGCTATCTGCACTGGAGTAACAAATACCAGTTATTATGGTTTGCTTAAGGTCGGATGACTCCATAAAATAGATTAATTGTTCGATGGCTGTTGTGCTGTGTTCCTTTAATACTGATCCTTCTACATCACATTTACATTGCAAAGAATGCAATAACTGGACAAGCAATGAGATAAGATATAATTTCCTGATGATAATAGATTCAACCTTCCTAGTAGTTCTGGATATCTACTAATCTGGCAAAAATTTCTTTTATTATGTTCAGATCAATACAGCAGTCAAGGCATTTTCATCTGATGAACAATTACACTGAATGATATTGGATTGATACACTGGTTATCATAAATTAAGGAAAAATCACAAAAAGAACGATAACTTCCAAAAAAATGAGCCAAACCGTGTAAAATTTGAATATGTTGCCAAGTAAGAGTAGCTGAGTAAGATTGCAACATGCAAATTAGTGGCCCTGTGTTCGGAATATGTCATCATAAAAATCCATGTTTGAGAGGAAGCCCACATATTTCACTGTGATAGTGACATCAGAAATCTGAAATAGCCAATACGTAACAATGATCTCAGGGCATCATTTGTCCTCAGAACTTGCAATGGAGAGCCATTGGGAGACTAGAGGTAGGACAAAGTCAAATAGAAGTGGCCAGATGGCTAAATGTGAGTCCTTCTGTGGTTCGTAGACTTTGGAGGCAATTTCAAACCACAGATTTGGTGTCTAGGAGGTTCAGCCAAGGACGGCCAACTGCTACAATGAGCACCGATGACCGATATTTGACATTATGTGCACACAGGAATGGAACTGCTACTCTAACTTTTCTTAGATCCTCCCTTGCTGCAGCCACCAGAAGGTTGGTGTCAACGTCAACTGTGTGTAGAAGGCTTCAGGAAGTTGGTCTGTATGCGAGGCGACTAGCCATTTGCGTGCCGCTCACGTCACGCCATAGAAGGGACTGTTTGCAGTGCGCACGACAACATGTCCACTTGACACCTAATCAATGGAGGACTGTTTTCTTCATGGATGAGTCCAGGTTTCGTCTAGAAAGCGATAGTAGGCGTTATTTGATATGGAGAGAACCTGGAACCCATTATCATCCTTCAAACATCCATGAAAGAAATGCATATAGAAGAGGCAGTGTCTTTGTTTATGTTGGCATCTCTTTGGGTGGACGCACACCTTGTATCTCTCTAAGGGTAACCGTGAATGCTAAGGTTTATAGAGATGACATCCTTGATGCTTATGTGTGCCCATATGCCAGGGCAATAGATGACACTTTCCTGTTACAGGACGACAACGCAAGACCTCACAGGGCTCACATCATAGATGATTATCTTCAACAAGAAACAATTATGCACATGCAGTGGCCAGCTCGATCCCCGGACTTGAAGCCTATTGAGCACATTTGGGATGCTTTAGGGAGATGTCTAGCTGCTCTCAGTCTACCCCCTCAGACCCTTGCGGCACTTGCAACTGCTTTGCAAGAGCAATGGCTCTTGCTTCCTATGGAACTGATAGACAGCATAATGGAAAGCATCACACATCGCTGTATGTGCTGTATTGCTTATAGAGACGATCATATTCCATACTGAAGGTACTTTTCCTATAGCAAACTGACACCTTCGATTTGTTCATTTTGTACATGTGGTAATTTCTATACTACCATAATTGGCTGGCAATTTCTTATTATGTTATTTGATACCTTACTGTGTGTTGTATATTGTGGGTAAGTTTCATAAAATTCTACATGTAACTTTTTCAGTAATCGTGATTTTTCCTTAATTTATGATAACCAGTGTATTTATATATTGATACAGAATTATACTAGTGATCTGAATAGTGGTAACTGGTATTGTAACTAGTGAATGCTAGTAGTGAGAGAATCCTGCATGATAAATCTGATCTGAGATGGGTTATAAAGCATGCCATCACATTACAGCTGTTTATGTTATTGCTAAGTGAGAACTTTGCTGTATGGACTGACTGCTTATTTTTCTGATCTAAATTGTAATAAGCATTTCTGAAATGCTTTGGACAGATGTCTTGTGACACAACCACATCTACTAGTCACTAGTGATTGTCTAATTGCTGGAAACTATAGTGAATGGATAATGCCATAGCAAAAGCGCAGCAATAACAATATTTGAATTGTACACATGCACCATTTCTGAATGAAGTGTCTGTACATTTGTTACCTGTTATTGTTATGGTGTTTGTAGTGATCATCAGATCTATATCTTGTATGAAAGAATGGAGGCACTGGCAGATGAATACAGTAGAGTGGTGCACAAACAGACTGATAACAGAGTACACTTTTCTCTCAACATTTGGTTTGTAGACAGATGTTGATCAAAACTCCCATTGTTATTGTTGGTGGGAATTAGGCTTATGTTTGACATGTTTAAATAAATTCCAATGTTAATGTAAATCACCGTTTCTCATAATTTATAGATTACTGCTAATTATTCTGGCATGGACTTAGTACAAAATACTAAGTTGTTTTCTTCATCACTTTAGTATCGCCAAAGTAGTTTTTAAAGGAATTTTTTTTTTACATCAAAGCCACTTCAATTGAAATAATAATAATAAAAAAAGCATAACTGATAATAATGAAATTCTCAGTTTTATATATTTTGGGATATATAAAACTGATTTTTTTATAGTGTTATTTGTGTCGAATAAAAGTAGGATTTTATGAGTTATTAGTTTTCAAACTGATGTGATGCTCTTATGTTATATACAATATTTTATTCCTCCTTTTCAGTCAAAAGAGAAAATGGTTCGAGGAGCTCGAAGAGGATGTGTACGTTTAAAAGTAATCTAGCGTTTCTTCGTATTTTCTCTGCTTTGTATTTGATTCTGATTTAAAAGAGATTTCATATATTAGTCATAAAGCAGTGTTTTTATTGTTAATATAATATTTTGTGTAGATTAAATAAACTCTTGTAGTTAAGCATCTGTTAAATAAATTAAATGCATTTCTTAGCTATTCTCAGTAAGAATTTATGGTACTTATGTATATTATCCTGTTGACCGTAAAACTGTTGCCGAGTTGTGCAATTTAGTACCAGTTATGGATAAGCATGATACCACAATACACGTATAACATTTATGCTTTCGTTTGATGTAACTCCTATTAATTTTCCACAAGTGACCTTTTGCTTTTATGAATACGAATATAAATTAACAGTTATTTCTGTATTTTTTCTGTGCATCTTGAAAAAATTAGCTGTCTGATCATATTTTTGACTGCCAGCTGTGGCTGTTTGGTGGATTTTGCAGAAAGACTCACAAGTGTTTTATAATAAGAATTGTAAATGAAGTACAGTTCAGAATTCTACAGGAATGATTAGATGTATAAAACAATTGTATATATAAATCTAATATATATACCAGGAATGGCCAAACTTCAAGATGATGGGAGTCCCATGAGAGATTTATGAACGTTCGAGAGCCGCAAGTCCAAATTTATATCTTTTAAAAATTATGAGACAGGTTTTGAATATAAAGGAACTTTTGAAGTAAATTAATGAACATGTGATTAACATGATTACATATAAAGTAATCATGTTAATCATGAATAAGTACATCATGAATAAGTACATCTTGTATCTACTGTATCGTGTTGAAAAAGTTTAACTCCCTAGAAAATAAACATTTGTAACTCTTGTATTGGGCAACTGAGTGTTTTTTCCTAAGGTAGAGAAACCAAATATTTTCTTCAGGTTTCCTTTGTACCTCTCCGTTCATAATTACTGCTGTTTTATTTAAGTAGAAGTAAAATGAATTGGAAGCATATTCATTGGTCTACAATTACATAAAATAGTGTTATTTAAGTAAATAACAAATCATTGTTTAAAAGAAATTGAGTGCTTTTTTTATAACTCATGAGCAGTCTTTTGGAAAGGATAAATTAAAAGATGTACATCGATGCGCACAGCACAGAAACTGTTATTCAAGAAAGTATATTTATTTAAAAATAAACTATTAACTTGTTTACGCTTTTGCTAAAGTTTTTGTTTCTCCACAAAATTAATATAAAGACCAACATACTGAGATATTTTGAATCTTTGGATCCTAACCTAAGAAATCGTTAAACTTTTTTTGTTTCTCAAAACTCTTAAATAACTACTTTTCCTGATGCCCAATATAGAAGAATTAAAAAAAAGAATATGATTGCAATTTCAGTGGTATTTGAGTAATCATATCTCATGACAGCCGTGACTGATGCAATACTCCAGACTGGCATCCAACGGATTTTGCCAGAATTTTTTTAGTAATCAGTGTACTGCGTATCATTAAAAAGTTTCAAAACTATCTCTCGAATCATTCCGATAATTTTGGACATAGATAACAATGTTCATACGTATTATTTAAAATTCTTGGAAACTATTTCTCGAAGTGTCTTGATAATTTTGAACATAGATAACGAAATTCATGCCCATTGAAAATTCTCAAAACCACCTCCTGAATCGTTACAATAATTCTGGACATAAATCTAGTAGTTCTTGCCGGGCTACATAAATGCTTCATCGAGATATGTCTACCAGTCGAACTCTTCAACCTAGCTGTTTAATTTTGAGCTGTTTTTAAAATGCGTGGCAAATCAAAACTAGTGGTTACAGAAATAAAACGTATCATCACTACTATAATGAATTTTTTCGCAAATGCAGATATAACATGAACGCGTAACTCTGCATATTTCTATGGACATGCACAGATGTTCAAGGTGGAGGCCTTTTGTAATATGGCAGACGTCTGCATAATAGTTTAGTTTCTAAGCTCTTGTTGAATAGGTGTACGGATCCACCATATTCTAACTGTTGGACCCATAAGAGCGATAAAATAACTTACCATCTGGTCTTGAATATCTAAGTAAAAGAACTCAGAAAAATGTTTAAAATAAATTATTATCAGGTTATTGGTTACATATTACAATTTTCCATTGGGTTACGTAACCTGTGTATAGAAAATAAATTTCAAATGGAGTCTGTAGGCAGAGGATACTTTAGAAAATAAATATTTATAAATTTTCATTTGGCTACTAAGCTTTCATGAAGGACCTGTCAGATGTACATGATGATCGAAAATTAGGAAGACAAAAAATATCTATAGATTAAAAAAAGTGTAATGGTGACATCAGAGCTGGAGCAACTGGTGCAAGTGCAGAGCGGATAAGGGGTGAAACATTTTAGACATGCCGGGCAGCAAAATGCCTCTAAGGTAGTGTGGTATTTAACAGCAACTCTAACCTAATGCTCTAGCTTGGTGCAGCAAAATGCCCCTAGCTTAGTGCGAGATAGAAAGAAAGAAGGTCATCAAACAAGAAATTGAAAAATACGAGAAAATATCACAATCTAAAGAGATCTCACCGGTAATCAACATGCCGATTTTGACAGAAATTTGGAGAAGAGAGGCGTTTGTGTTGTGTTGATCCCTCATTGCTTAATGCAACGCTATTGATATGAAGATTTGATGATTAAGGTGAAAAATTTCTATCTGGAATAATATTTGATAAAATAGGAGTTAAACATTTTGACTAAAACTTAAATTATTGTAAAACCAGTGATTCTTCTCATGACTCCAAATATTTCAGCATGCACAACCATTGGTGAAACAAATTATGATCTCTGCCTAGGATTAGCAAGGAATTATTATGAAAGATAGAATTTCATATGGGAAAAGTGTTCATTAAGTTCATGCATATCATTGCGAATGGTTGTGAAATCTTTGAAGCAATTTCATAAAAATGCCTGATTTGCTTAGGGATAGGAAATTAATTTTGAAGGAGTTCAGCAGAAAATTGAGATGAGTCCCTTAACCAAGTAAGAAGCTGAAGGTTCACTCCACCAAAAATAAAATCCTCGTAAAATTCTTCCACAGATTAAAAGAGCTCTATATGTATTGGAAGGTGAAACAGATTTCTTCAGCAGTTACTCATGCCGTTGTAGGGCGTGAGTTTCATTGTAGGGCACTAAATAAAAGTAGTGCCCTACAACAAATAGCAAATCTTCCAGGTGAATCACAACTGTCATGAAAAATGGGATCATAGAGGAATGTAAGCAAATACTGCATGAAGTAAAACTAACTTGAGAGAAAAATATTAGAAAGAATACTTAGATAAAAATATTAGCATTGCATTTTATATTAACTTCGTATTAGTGTATTCAATGACCATTACCTGTTCAAAAAGTAATATAACCAGAATAATAATTTCTAGAAATGGATATATTTGTAATTTTACATATTTGCTGCACTGACGAAGAGGACAGTTTGGAATCTAGCAAATTTTTACATAAATAATATCAGAAGTTAAATTAGAGATTAATAAAGAAATGAGACACTTCATGATTTTTATTTTAAATTGCATTTGTATTAAAAAATTAAACTGTATTTATTCAAAACCAATCGCATTTCAGATGACAAAGGATCGCAAGTAACTCGCAAGCTGCAGTTTGGCCGTGTGTGTTTTGAGACTTGAAAAATGCAATTGAATTTCATCAATTGGTTGAATAGGCAGGAAATATAGAACTCTCGCATTTTTTTTAATGGTTATGTAATATAAGGTTATTCTTTGTGTAATTTCTTATTTTACATCAGCATGTTTCTCTTTTGTGTAAAATCAAAGTTGTGAGTGATAAACACATAATATGCATCTGATATGGCATTATACTGTATACTGTTTTTTTTTTTTTTTTTTCATATTTCGATTTTATACCTCAAATTATGCTAAAGTGCCAAGTTCTGTAAAAATCACATGAGTAGTTTTTAAAAAATTAGCTCTCAAAATTTTAGCTCCTCAGTGTTAAATGAATTTGGTGTATATTCATTAATATTCTTCTTTTTATTAAACTTACTAACTTTTCATTATTATTTTTCATTAATATTTCATTAATATTGTATATTCATTAATATTATTCTTTTTATTAAACTTACTTAATTCCTTCTTTCACAGTTTGAAGTTTAGGTTCAGTTCTAGTGAAATTCACATATTTTTTCGTACTATTCCATTAGAGCAGCGTCAGTTAAAAATGTGCCTCTCTCTTTTTTTTTCTTTTTTTTTTGGCCACCAATTGTTGCCAAGTTTAAAATTATAAAATAATAATAGAGTTCAAAAGACTAAAAAAAATTACTTCTGTAAAGAGTAATTTCTTTAAAATTTCATAAAGAATAACTGATGTTACATAAATTCTATCAAATATGACTCTGAATGGTAATGAGCAGTGCCCTGCTGAAATTTATATCTCCATTTAGCACTGCCCCCAAATCGCTTCACAGTTTGGGTATGACATCCGGTTTTGGGGTCTACAAAATTATAACTATGAATCACACTGAAAAGTTCAGCATTTTGTAATTCCTCTTTTTTATATCTTTTCTAGCTGTATGAAAATATTATGCTGCTATCCACAATGTTTTCCTGGATGGCAGTCATCAGTGGTGTAGCACAATGATTGGGAATGGTGACCAGAAAACATCCTTTGCTTTCCCGGCATAAGTAACCGAATACCGATTGTTCCAGAGGAACATATCCAATGCTGTTTTTTATTTTGTCAAAAGGCTTTCATGTATTCAACAATTTTGTTGATTCCACCAATTTTGTTGATTCCACCTTCTGCGAGTAGTTATTCCAATCTATTGTCATATTATGGCTAATTTTTAACTGGAGTTGGCAAAATTCAATTGACGTCAATTCCTAACACCACAAAAAGAGAAACGAATGGCACTGAGGATTCTGCAGCAAGAACGTATGTGACAATGCCATATAGGAGTTTGTTTGAGTCAAAAGTTGACTTCATCGGATGTCAATTGCTATGAATTGTTCCTTTGTCCTGAAGGAATCTTTATGGTGGCCTTTTCGTCATTAGGTAATTTCCAAATTTTGTAGTCAATTGTTCTAAAAAAGATGGCAAAATATGGTAAAAAAAAAAAAAGCGAGGCTTTTCAAACAAAAACTGAAAATCTCGCGCCACAATATTTGGTGTGTTGTTATAGCATTGTTTTCTTTTCATTTTTTTTCCATTTTTAACTGATGCAACTCTAATGGAATAGTGCCATTTTTTCTGATTTATTTTAAAAATTTATAGTTTTTAGTAGTTTTTGTAATTTTTTGGAAAAAAAAGTTTGTTTTATAACCTATAAAATTTTTAACATCATCTGAAAGTAGAAATATTTCTAGGCATTTCTGCAAAAAAATTAGAATTTTTTATATAAAATTTCTCAAGTTATATTTGAATTTATATTTTAGTGCATTTGGAAATTAGGCATCTTTGTTATAAGCATTAATAATCTGAAATGGGGTTTAAGGATATTGTTGCAATTTTGAATGACTTGCCACAGTTATTTGTAATTTTAAATTTCAAATAAGTTTTTACGGAGAATTTACCATGTTAGTTTTCCCTTTATTTTGTTAATGATGCATAATAAATATTTATTAAAAATATATATAAAGCAATTTTTTTAATTTATAAGTCATGTTAATAATTTTTAATGTATGCACATTTTTTTTAACGTTTGTTTAAGTAAGTTTTTACCTTCCCCATGTTATCATGTGCTATTTTTACTTTAACTTCATTTAAATTGAATTTTCTAATAATACTTGAATAAAACTGAAGAAGTTTAGATAACAAAATTTTAAAATGTAATTGATTAATTAAAATAGTTCAGTTTTTTAAAATACAAAACTTGCTATAAAATAGTTTACTAAAAAAAAAAGTATTTTATAAACTGAAATAATGAAAAGTGCATTAAACTTGTTTTATTATGTAATTAATTTAAGAGCTTTATTGTAGAATCAAAATAAATTTAAAATAAGTAATAAATTCTCTTAATGTCTAAAAACGTTATATGGTAACATTTGTAAATTTAGATATTCCGAAATATGTAAATTTTTTAATATTGGTGTCAGTTCCTAAATTAATACTCAGAATGAATATTAAAATATGAAGATAGATTGAAGCATTACATGCAAGTGGAAGAAGGTTAAAAACTGGAATATTCTTTTATAGCATACATGTATATAGACTCTTGGCAAATTTATAAATTAATGATATTCAAATCTGCAGTATTTTAGAAATCTAAGTTTTGAGTCTTTTTCAAAAATTTGTTATTGTTTTGCAAAATTTATGATTCTGTCTTATTTTCTAAAATCTTATCGCATTATCATATGCTAAGTTAGGTTATTTGAATATAGCATAGCATTCAAGAGCTATCTACCTAAGAGGAGAAATACTTTCATGAATGACTTTCTAAGGAAAATTTCCACATATTCAGGATACACATGGGGAAACTATGAAAATGTTACTTATCCATTCACCAAGACTTTAACCTGAGTCGAACTATGAGTATTCAATGATCTTTATGTAATGTGAATATCAAGAGAGTGGTGGGGCCCATTTAAATTAGGAACTAGGTTATTAGTCTCTAATTTACTATTCCATTTGTAAATGTTTAAAATACTTACAAACATGCACTGTTGCCCAAAAAAATACGCATCCAAATAAACTAAGCTTTAAAAGTTTGACAGTTTTGACTATGTCCTACCTTCTAGTGAAACTTCAGTAAATATAAATATTAACCCTCATACAAAGAGTGTTTCAAATAGCTAGTTTTTCCTCATACTGTTAAGGTAATTTAAATAGTATACTCTTTAATATGGCAATTACTGGTCGTAGAAACGGTTCAATGTTATATGATTTAGATTATTTACTCCCAGTTTTAAGATTGAATCTGTAGATAGAATACACGCTGAATTCTGTTGACCAGAAAAGTTTGGGTGATGCCACTGGTAAATGAGTTTTTATTCAGCTGTTCATCCTGATGTTTATTTTAAATTTAATACGCAACTAAAATGTCTAGCAAATAAAAAAGCAGTTTTCCCGAAAGATACAACCGAAATTTTAAGAGAATCGGCAGGAATATCAAATTTATAAAAATATATTTATTGGGAAAAGCTAATTATTCTTGTTTAAACATTGAAAACAAATATTTCTAAAAGACGGAAATTAGGAGAAAGAACAACAGCATGTGGAAAATACAGTTAAAAAAACTTGCACGTTCAAGGCAAAATATCTGGATATTCAAACCATATTTTTCTTAAGTTTCTCATGCGTTGCAGTGGCATCAAGTATTCCAGTATAAGGGTCTATGTTAATGGAAAAGACACATGAAATAACACAGCAGTTGAATGTGAAAGGCAAATATTTCTTCATTAAAGTGCTGTATAAATTGAAATTGCATCGTAGAGTGTTATATTATGTCGCAAATGAAAAATCCAAACATGTCTTGGTGGAATTTGTTGAATATTTAAGAATTTATCCAAAGAAGTATATGGCTATTAGCTAAAAATGTTTTCAGTATTTATGAAACCTTTCATCTTATTACCTTCAAAATAGCCTCCAAAGATGTTCAGTATTATGGTAAAAGTCACTGTTCGGTGTCTGAAAAGAGCATTGCTTGGCAGCGTTGTTTTACGCCAAGCACAGTTTGGCTTTAGTGTAACCCTAAAGATATTGCGTTTTTGCTCATTAGTATGTATGCAGATTGTCTTGATGTAAGAGCATATGGTTGCTCGCTCTTAGCTAAGTTACATAGGTAACTATAAGCACATGCGTGTGCTAGTATTCAATAATGTTGTTTTGTTAAAATAAATTGTTATTGTTAATATTACAGTCCACTTACTGAAGTTAAGTTTCATTAAATAAGTTTGAGCTATCTTCGGCAAGAACAGCTTGGTCCGTCGAGCCGGAGAAGAATATGGCTGCTAATATTGTTTCATTGAATCGCCAACGCGGCGTAGTGAAAGCGAAACTCGGAACTTTGATAAAATTCCTTGATGAATATAAAATGGAGGAGAATAAACTCAACCATGATGTCATTATGAAGACTAAGTTGGATGCTTTATTGGAATTAAAATTTCGGGTTAAACAACTCATAGTGGAATACACCAATTTACCAGAGGAAATTGATTTAAAGGATGATTTAAGCCTTACACAAGAATTGGAAGAAAAGGTCGAAGAGTTCGAAGTAAGATTTAGAATTTTTCTTTCTAATTGTGAAATAAATAATAAAGACAAATTTGAACACAAAACTGTTTCTAAATCAAAATTTAAACTGCCTGATTTACCTCTTCCTCAATTTTATGGTAAATATGAAGATTTTAAGAATTTTAAAGTACAATTTATGTCTATGATTGGTAATAACAATGATTTAAATGATACTGAGAAACTGTTTTATTTGAAAGCATCACTTAAAGGTGAAGCAAAAATGTTAGAATCATGTCAGGATACATTTGAGTCGCTATTTTCTGCACTTGAAAGCAGATATGAAAACAAAAGAGCAGTAGTTGATGCTTTTATTAATAATTTGTTGAACTTTGAAAAAATAAATGACTCACCTTCTCAATTGAGATCACTGGTAGATAATGTTAAAAGATGTTTGAGATCTTTAAGTGTATTAGAATTTGATAGAAATAATTTATCTGATGTTTTGATATTAAATATCTTATTGCATAAATTAGATAGAGAATCTAGAAAAGCATTTGAACTAAACGTAAAATCAAATGAAATTCCCAAACTTGATGAATTTTTAGAATTTCTCGAAGAAAGAATTCGCATTCTTGAAGAAATAAACAAAAGTAGTTTTCCTAAGCAGAGCTATGCTACTAAAGTATCAAATCAATTAAGTCGCTCTAAAAATTCAAAATCTTTGGTAACTAAAACAAACCCTTTTCAAAAATGTATTATGTGTAAAGAATCACACCCAATTTATCATTGTTCGAAATTTAAGAGCATTTCTGTTTCTGAGAGGTATGATTTTGTTAAAGAATATAAACTATGCATTAAATGTCTTTCTCCATCGCACTTATTATCGCAGTGTAAAGCTAAATTCAGTTGTTATGTCTGTAAGAGAGACACACATCATACGCTGTTGCATAAAGGTGACGAAAAACCAAATCAATCATCGAAGGAAAAAGAGTTGACCTTGAATATTTCGTCAGTGAATGTGAAAGAGGACTGCCCCTCTCCCACCCACACAACTTTGATGGCAGCTGCAAATAAGTCTAAATTTGTGTTAATAAATACAGCGATTGTTTATCTTCGCGATGTTTATGATGAACGAATTCCTTTTAGAGCCGTGCTTGACTCTGCTTCGACTTCTAATTTTTGTACTGTTAGTGTTATGAACTCATTAGGAATAAAAAAAGAACGAGTATTTATTCCAATTACTGGAATAGGCAACACTACTTTGAACGTTAAATCTCAAATAAAGACGCGTTTATCGAACTTAGAAAAAGAAAATGAATGGGAAATAGAGTTATTAGTTGTTCCCAAAATAACTGACATGACGCCATCGAAATCTATTGATATTTCGCAACTAAATATTCCGAACGGAATAAAGTTAGCTGATGACGAATTTTTTAAGGCAAAAAAGGTAGACCTATTATTAGGAGCGGAATTATTTTTTGAATTTTTAAAAACAGATAAAATACGTTTAGAAGATAATGAGTTATTTCTTCAAAACAGCTGCTTCGGCTTTTTAGTTTCTGGAAGCATTAGAATTCCAAATGTAAAAAATTATGACTTAAATTATTGTTTTTTGTCAACAGAGATTAATTCGTTAAATAACTTAGTAAAATCATTTTGGGAAATTGAAGAAGTAAATGAAACTAAACCTACTGTTAATTCTGAGTTAAATTACTGCAATGAACTTTTTGAAAACTCATTTTACCGACATGCGGATGGAAGATATGTGGTTAAAATGCCGTTCAAGCCAGATATTGGTGAAAACATACAATTAGGGGATTCAAAAGAAATCGCTGAAAAAAGACTGAATCAATTGTGGAAACGTTTGTCAAATGATTCTGTAATGAAAGAACTTTATGTTTCATTTTTAAGGGAATATGAATCATTAAATCATATGGAAAAGATGGAAGACTATTCTGAAACTGAAGGAGGATATTTTCTTCCTCATCATGGCGTGCTGAAACCTGATAGTAAAACAACAAAATTACGCGTCGTGTTCGACGCGAGTGCCAAAACTACTAATGGTTGTTCATTGAACGACATATTATGTAAAGGTGGAATGATTCAAGAGGAACTTTTTTCCATCATGATACGGTTTAGAAAACACATTTATGCATTTACTGCCGATATCGAGAAGATGTTTCGACAAATTGAAATATTGCCATCGCAGACGAAATATCAAAAAATACTTTGGAAGGAAGATGAAGATAAGCCTATAGAAATATACAGACTCAAAACGGTAACTTATGGCACAGCATGTGCTCCATATTTGGCACAAAGGACGCTTCAACAGTTAGCGAAGGATGAAGAAAATTATTTTCCTGTAGCATCGAAAGTGGTCTTGGAAGATTTCTATGTAGACGACTGCCTTACGGGATCTTCGAATTTGAAAGAATGCATCAAGCTCCAGCAAGATTTGACAAAATTGCTCCAAAGAGGAGGAATGAAGCTACACAAGTGGCGTTCTAGTTTTGATTCGCAGAACTCCGATTTACAGAATTTTTCATTTGATCGCAATAGTAATACATCTGTGAAGACGTTAGGTATGTTGTGGAATAATAAGAAGGATACATTTCACTATAAAGTTACTGTTAATGAAAAGCCTGATGTTACGAAAAGAGATGTTTTATCTCAGATAGCGCGATTATATGATCCTTTAGGCCTACTCGGTCCTATTATTAGCAAGGCAAAGATATTCATGCAAGCACTTTGGTTGCTTAAGCTAGATTGGGCGGAACAGTTACCACCACCTATTGCCAATGAATGGAATTTATTCATTAAAACTCTTCATAGTATAGAAAATATTCAAGTACCTCGTTGCATCTTAAAAGAGAGTTTTTCAATGCTCATTTTACAAGGATTTGCGGATGCCTCCGAGAAGGCATTTGGTGCAGTGATATATCTTCAAAGCATTACAAGCCCTGGTGAATATTGTAGTAAACTTCTTTGCAGTAAATCTCGTGTAGCACCAATCAAGACCATGACTATTCCTAGATTAGAACTATCAGCATGTCTACTCCTATCCAAACTCATGCAAAAGGTTTTAGAAGCTTTGAAACTCAAAATTGATGACGTTAAGCTTTGGTCAGATTCAAGCATTGCTTTAGCGTGGATTAATACATCACCACATCTTTTGAAAACCTTTGTGAGTAATAGAGTCTCACAAATTCAGCAACTTACTTCTAACTATCAGTGGGGACATGTGTCTTCAGAAATGAACCCAGCCGACATCATTTCCAGAGGATCAGATGCTACAACTCTTGGATCTAACAAGCTGTGGTGGAAAGGTCCTGATTTTTTAAACAAGGACAATTTTCAAGATAAAAATGGACTTAGTGATGAGCTTTATTCTTCAGAACTGAAACCGGTTACTACTTCCTTGTTGACTTTAAAAACTGATTCATTTTTTGATGACTGCCTAAAAATAACTAATGATTTCTTGAAACTAATACGAATTCTTAGTTTACTTTTCAGATTTGTTCACAATTGTAGGAACCCAAGTGATAAACGAACAGGTAGTATTAATATAGATGAAATGGAGCTCTCAAGGAATACACTCCTTAAATATATCCAAGGTAGGTATTTTGCAGAAGAAATTTCTTTGTTGCAGAAAGGTCTACAGCTAACGTCAAGGAGCAAGTTAAAATATTTTGACCCTTTCTTAGATGGAAAAGGTCTGATAAGGGTAGGTGGTAGGATAAAGAATTCAAATTTAAGTTATAGTCAAAGACATCCCATTATTTTGCCTGCCAAGAATAAGTTAACTGAACTTATATTTATTTATTTTCATGAAAAAGATTTTCATAATGGTCCACAATCACTGTTAAATTCTATTAGACAAATTTATTGGCCCATTAATGGCAGGAATATAGCTAGAAAGATCGTCCAAAACTGCATAATTTGCTTTAAGGCAAAACCAATAATTTCTCAACAATTAATGGGAGAATTACCTAAAGAGAGAATTAATATTAACTTTACATTTAATTGTTGTGCTATTGATTATTGCGGCCCATTTTTGATAAAGTACAAAGGGCAACGCAAGGGTAACTATCATAAAATATATGTTTGCATTTTTGTTTGTATGGTAACAAAGGCAATCCATCTAGAGATTGTCAATGATTTAACCGCAGAAGCATTCATTGCTTGTCTGAAGAGGTTCTTTGCCCGACGAGGTAAACCAGAAAAAATATTTAGTGACAATGCAAAAAACTTTGTTAGCGCAAATGCAGAAATTAAAAAATTAATGAGTATTTTTCTAAAGCAGAATGAAACTTTAGCTAATTTTCTAGCCGAGGAAGGTGTACAATGGAAGTTTATACCCCCAAGAGCCCCAAATTTTAATGGTCTATCGGAAGCAGGAGTAAAATCCTTTAAATTTCATTTTAAACGAACAGTAGGAAATTCAGTCTTAACCTACGAAGAATTTTTGACAGTAACAGTTCAAGTAGAGGGAATCTTAAATTCTCGCCCTCTTACACCGTTAACTTCTAATATTGATGATTTAAATGTTTTGACCCCTGGTCATTTCCTTATAGGCCGACCGATCAATTCAATAATTGAACCCAATTTAACAGAAATAGATAATAACAGACTTAGTTTATGGCAAAAAACTACAAAAATGGTGCAAAATATATGGAAGAATTGGACTAATAATTACTTGAGTACTTTGATTCAAAGAAATAAATGGATGATTGCTAAACAAAATATTAAAATAGGGGATATGGTACTGATCAAGGAAGAAAATCTTCCTACCTGCAAATGGTTATTAGGGAGAATTGTAGATGTGTTTTATGGGAAGGACAACCTTGTGCGAGTTGTCTCTGTCAAAACCAAAAACGCTATTTATAAACGAGCAGTTACTAAAATTGCTGTACTGCCAATTGAGAAATAATGTATAAAATTTTATGTTTATTTGAAAGTTTGAATTGTAATCTATTATATTTGTTTTTTTTCACATTGTAATTACATGTATTATAATTTGTGCATTAATTTACATTATATAATTTGTATTGTATGAACATTTATTATTTTCTTGAATTTTTACTTATTGTATTGAAACTAATATTTCAACGCTGGGCGGGATGTTCGGTGTCTGAAAAGAGCATTGCTTGGCAGCGTTGTTTTACGCCAAGCACAGTTTGGCTTTAGTGTAACCCTAAAGATATTGCGTTTTTGCTCATTAGTATGTATGCAGATTGTCTTGATGTAAGAGCATATGGTTGCTCGCTCTTAGCTAAGTTACATAGGTAACTATAAGCACATGCGTGTGCTAGTATTCAATAATGTTGTTTTGTTAAAATAAATTGTTATTGTTAATATTACAGTCCACTTACTGAAGTTAAGTTTCATTAAATAAGTTTGAGCTATCTTCGGCAAGAACAGTCACTTCCCTTTTAATTTATTTAGGTTAAGATAACATGCTGAACAAAGATTAATTTAGAAGTCAAACAACAAATTTCTAGAGGCATTTCACATTTAAAAAAAAAAAAGTTCTCTCAGCCTTTAAGGAAATTGTTTCATCAATAGATGGTGTCACTAGCTTATACACTAGCTCACTCCTATCCAGCCATTCTTATCTTATCTCGTTCATTTGATATTTGGCAGCTGAAAAAATTGGTTCAATGAAACCATCAAAACTAGTCCTGGAAAATTTGCAAATGTAATGCTAATTCTTGTTGTTTGACTTCTAAATTAATCGCTTTCTTTTATCACTCTAACCGAATACTGATGAAAACGAAGGCATATATGAATGTCAGAAATACCAAGATGTTTAGAGAATGTTTGTTGTATTACAGAAAAAAAAAAAAAAGATTAATTAAAAAGATTAAAAAAATTTTTTTTTAAAATCATATTTAAAGGAATACAAAAATCATCATAAGTACATATGGAAATGTAATTTTACTTTGTCTCATGTAACTGTTATATTTTTATTAACAGGGAGCAATTATTGGTATTGATGATGAAGATGATAGTACATTTACAATTACCGTTGATGAAAAGACATTTCATTTTCAAGGTATGTATATATATATGTATGTATGTACTGCAGTAAAATAATTTTAAATACTGTAGTTTTTAATTAGAAATGAGAAATGTGTATTTGTTTTGCAGCAAGAGATACTGAAGAAAGAGATAAATGGATTCATGCATTAGAAGACACAATTCTGCGACATACACATAGTTACACCTTCCAAGCAGTGTGTATTATATTTTTTGTGTGTCTTGGAAAGAAATTTTAAATGTGCTTTTATATTATTGTATTGTACATGTAGGTACTTGAACATAATTTTTTAAATATAATATTTAAAATGCAAGTTTAGTAAAATTTTGTTAAATAAGTTTGTAAATTCCAAAACAATCAGTAAATTCTTTTCGTTATGTTCTAAACACATGAATTTGTTTTTGAAAAATATCAATAAATGGTATCTTAACAGGCTAATTCAGAGGCACAGAAGAATGAATTAGACATAATGCTAAACTATTACAATTATTAATTTCTAGTAAGAAAGAATATTAGGCACATAACATATAAATATAGAAAATGTTATTTACAAAGGAGAATTGGAAGTAAAAATGAATTTTATTGTTATTTGAGTCCTTGAAGTAGAGGATGTAAGTGTTACATACAGCTTACTCCCAGTTAATTGGGCTTTGTTAAAAAAATTCAATTTGCTTATTTCAAAATGATGGAATGCTACTATAATAAGCCATCAGTGTTAAACAAAGGTGTCTATGGAAAATAATTTCAGAAAATGCATGTAGAATAACATAAGTTATAGTAAATATCTGCTAGATGAACTATGTCTCCAACAAGTGCACACAAAGGAAGATTTTTCAAAACACAAAGAAAACCCAGATTTTTTTTTTATGTGAGTTTGAACAAAAATATCATTTTTCAAGTTTTATAAATATTTGTTTCCCTTTAGTGCCATGCATAACTTAAGTTTCTTAAATTCTATTTATGTTTATTCTTCTGTTATTTGCAGTGTGTACTTTTTGTTCTTTATTTCAATTTAATTTATGTAACCAAATGAACTTAATTTCAAGATTAAGCTACTTCAAAATATAGGTAAATTTTTCAGAAGTTTTTCCATTTAATTAAAATATGGGTTACACCGAATTCATGTGTATTTAAATTGTCATCAGATTAACTATGATTTTGAGTTAACCATGAATATTGTTCCTCGTATTATTTGGTTAATTAGAAATAATAAATAAAGTATTAAATAGCATATGTAATTTTTTTTTTTAAATTTCATATTTAGTAACCAAGTTAAGTATCTTAACCATACCCACAACTTGTAAGAACTCAAGCATTATCTTTATCCATGTAACTATACTTCAGCTTTCACCATGGAGAGTATGTATATCTTGGTGCTTTTATTGTTTTAAGCATATCAGTATGAAATACAGCATCTTAAAATAATAATTTCTTTGAGTGTGAGAATTTCTTTGATTATTTGGTAAGCAAGAAGATTTAATTATATATATACTTTTTTCAGATTCCTTTTTGATTTTAACATAACCTCTATTGAGGTTTATACACTTGGACCTCTGAGTTTGTAATTCTTTTATCTTGCTTGAAAAACAGCTTTGAGAAAGGGTAGAAAATACACATTGATAGTGGTGAATGCATCTGTATTCAATGGAAATTTCTTCAAACTAAGCCATACTTTCAGTTTGAAAAAGAAGTTGCTCACGGACATGTTTGGCAATGAGGAAGACTTAAAAGCAGAATTCAATTGAAAATGTAATTTATACAATTTTGCCATTGTGTTTTTCAATCTATGGATTGTTTTTTGGTAAAATAGCATTCTTTGGCGCGTTCACCATTTTTGTTTCATTTCTGTTGTCAAAAACAGTTTTTTTTTGCTGAAAGGGCATTAGCCCGAAGGGCTTATTTCTTTTGACATTTTGCATCAAATTGCTGTAAACAGCATATCACTTTTCAAATTGTTGCCACCAAATATTATCGCCGTGTATTATATTTAAAGAAATTAAATAATGAAGAATCTGGATAAATGTATGTATGTTTCTTGCATTATGATAAAACAATGCTACCTAGAGATTTTGAATAACATAATCCTCCACCTGAATATGAGCCTCTGCAAGTCCAAATTTGAAATTTTTTTTAACTATTTCAATTTTGTATGAATTTTTAATTAACAAACTCAGCGGTTTCAAAGCAAGCAATAGGAACACTCTATGGGGGGAAAACATTTTTACCTCCAGCGCATGAGACTGTGTATCAGAAATTATAAAGATATGCTCTTTTTAAATTTTTTTGTGATATTGCTGTTGAATTGAATTTTATTATTTTTAAGTGCGAAGAACATGATATTTGATAAATAAAGGTAACACAAAAAACATTAAAAAAGCCTCTTTGGGCATAATATAAAATCTGAAAGCTTTCACATTTTTTATTTATTTATTCATTTATTAACCCAAAGGTTATTAGCCAATAAGGGTGATTAATTTTGTTTTGGCATTTTGCTCGAATGCATAAATTTGTGTATGTTTCTCGCATTGTGATAAACCAACAGTACCTAGAGCCATCAAATTTTGACTGACTGACTTCTCCACACGAGTATGGGATTCTGGAAGCCCAAATTTGGAATTTGATGAGCATTTATGAGTTTTTGATTAAGAAACTAAATGATTTCAAAGCAAGTAGTGGCAACACTGTACGAAAAAAAAAAGCATTTTTGTCTCCAGCGCAAGACTGTGTATCCGAAATTCTAAAGATATGCTCTTTTTAAATTATTTTGTGATATTTCTGTTGAGTTGAATTTTGTGGAAAAACACAGAATTTAATAAATAATATAAAATCTCTTTGGGCATAATATGAAATCTGAAAAACCTTCAGATTCTTTTTTAATCTAGTTATACTGTTTTATTCTTTTGCAAGTAAGAAAATTCCAAAAAACAGCCATCTCTTTCAGATTGATAAAATAATCTTCACCTTGTTTATCTGCTTTGTTTTAGGTGGATAATGCATAGCTACTAGCTCTCCCACTTTTGAATCAAATCTCTCAGTTTTAAATTTTAGTCTTTACTGAGAAAAATGGTTCAGAGCAGTGAATGAAATTTATTAAATTAATGAAACTTAAATTGTGCAGATTTCATTTCATCAATCTTAGGGATTTCAGAATAATTCTTGGTACTTTTCTGTTATCAGGACCAGATTTAGAAATGTACGTAGTTATACATGTGTGTATTGTATGTACGTATGTATATATGTGTGTGTATAACACATACTTGCATATGTACATATATACATGCATACATAAACACCTACATCTATTCATATGTGCATACATGCATACATTTCTGACACACACACATATGTACATATATACATGCATACACTAACACATCCATCGATCCACACGTGCATACATACATTTCTGAATCTGGTCCTAATAACAGAACAGTACATAATTTTTCTTATTGAATTTTGTTTGATCTGATTTGTCTTAATTTACTGTAGACATTTGTAGAGAGTATTGAGTAATGGAATATTAGTATCGAGTAATGGAAGAGTAGGTTTCTACTTTTTCATAATTGCATTATATTTTCAAACAGTCACAAATGTGTTAATTCTGTTGCAGTTAAATTTTGTATCTTGAAGAAAGAATGCTGTTTAAGTGATGAAGGCTGTTTAAGTGATTTGTTATGTCTAAGACATAACAAGTAGAGTAAATCATTAATTTGAAGAAAATCATATTGCATTTACAACTCAGATGTTTCATTTATTTATTATTGCCATAAGGAGTAATGTTAGTAAAATTTTACTAAAAATTCGATATGCCATTTAAATCACAATAAATTCAAACAACTATCTCTGACAAAAATATTCTTTTAAAATGGAAGAAGAGGAATGGAAAACTGTAGATAAATATGGATACATCACTAAAGTTTAGTTTATTTAAGACGAAAGTATACTGTCACAAAGTATCACTAGAACTGCCAACAAAATAGCTAACATTTCTTATTAATGTTACTAATAAGCATTATTATTTTCATTTTAATTTCTGTTGCTGTTGTAAAATAAGCTTTCTTAGAAATAAAATTTATTTATCATGTTTTTGGAAAGGAAAAGTATTACTAATTAATGAAAGATTTCTTTTTATTTTAAAATGTCTGTCTTTTTCTTTAGAGATGGGAAGAACTATGTATTTCTAGTTCTCTACAAGATTTTGATAAGAAACTAACTGAAGCAGATGCATATCTTCAGATGCTGATTGATCAGATTCTGGTTAGTTTCTTACTATTCTTAACTAATTTTATTAGTCTCCAATTTTTCATGTATAAAGAAGGGATTGCATAACAAAAAAACACATATTGGCATTCACTTTTGCTAATTGTGTGTGATGATTTCGAAAATGGGAAGTGATTGATCCTTTCTTCATCTTAGAAGACACATGTTCTGATGGTTATAGATAATTAGTAGCCTTCTAACAAGATCGATACAACATATCTTTGACATAACAGTCTTAAATCGCCTTTATTTAGAAGCATTAACTTCATTTTTATTTTGACATTATAGTTTCTTTTCCATATTCTATATGTACAGTGTAGTATTGATATGCCTGTTTATTTGTTAATTTTTTGCCATGCTTGGTCATTTTGTATCAGAAGTATGTGCTTGATAATATTTGTCAGATAGTTGCTTTAAACAGTTGGTTAGAATAATTCTTGCTTACTAAGTTTCCAGGATAATTCTTTGCTGTTTTTTATTGTTAAAAAAAGATAAAAAACAATCTTCCAAACTGTTAAAAATCACTAAGATAGCTCAGTTCTTTGCATTGTATGATTCATTTGTTTATTAAGTGTAAATTTATTATGAAAAAAAATTCTGAAGCATGTTGAATTACTACTTTTATGTTTGATTGACAGGTTCGTATATTAGCCTTCTATTAATGATTGCTATTTATATTAATTTCTATATTTTTCTCTCCCATTGTATTTAAACAAAATTATATTTTTGCATTAAGTAATAATATTTCATTTTCATATACAAAACAAGTATCCATTTATGCAATTTAATCCATTTATATCATATTTTGTCAGTTCTACACATTCTGCATTCTCATCTCTTATGCAAGAATACTGCTTTCTTATTCAAGAATGTAGAATAAATAATGTATAAATCTTTGTTTTTATCTATTTTAATTTCTTCCTCTTCTTTTCTTTTATTTTGATTTCTGTAACTTAATACAGTTTGTCAAATTCAGTGCATTTTTGCTGAAAATATGTAGATCTTATATTGAAATGTTTGGGATTTATTATTCTTAACAGTCCTATTTTACTGCTAGGAGCTGGATAATGTCATAAGTCAATGTTCTTCAGAGACAGATCGTAATCATCTTAATTCTATAAAGGATAGTGCCAATGTAAGTTATACTTACTATATAATAAGCAAAATTTATATTTTATTGAGGGTTGTGTGTTTGTTTTGGTATTTTTATGTTAGTTATAAATTAGTATAAAATAAATAACTTTAAGGTATGAATTCCATTGGGTATGAAACATGATGCTGATTCCAGCTTGAGAGTAGTTTGTCAACTTCTTCCTTGCCTGCCTTCTCCATGCCATTCTTTATATTTATTTGAATTTTTTGTTTGTTTACATTTTTTTTTAAATTTTTACATAATTTCTACTAAAGCAGCATTTAAGAAATGAACAACACTCACATATAGTAATTTATAACAAGTAGAGGTATGTAGTGATAATTAATAGCTAACCACAGCATTTATTCAGCTTTTAGTTTTCAAGGGGCATCTAGTTCTCATTTTATTAATTTTATTCCCCGAAAAGTCTGTTACATAATGTAACCAAAAGTTACTGGACTTATTTTTGTGTATTTCTCAGAGAGATATTAGCACATGTGATTTACAGTATATAAATGAAGCGCAGCTGAATGCATGTCGTAAATGCTGGTACTTTCTGATTATACATACTCCCACTGAAATGTCTTAAAAATATACTGAGAGGCAAAGCTATGTGTTGCAAAACAGTTATGTGGCAATCTGCATCATCAAAAAGTTGTAGTTACAACCTAGGTATGTGTAGCATGTGTCTGTTTGGTGTGCAATGTAAGTTTGTGAAATTGTCTGATGTTTTTCAAGTGAAAACAGATTGCTGTATACATGGGGAGAATAACAGTGGCAGAAAAGAAGGATTCTTTTGAAAAAAAAAAAAAAATGTTCTATTACCAGTGTGTCTTACTTTTTCAATTGCTTTTGTATTGAATCCTTAGCGTGCCATCATTTTTAAAATTCCTTTTGCCTTTTTCACATTAACTTGGCAAAAATTTAGTTGCCAATGAGTTTGTGTCCAAAGTTGCCAACAAATTTACGAATGCTCTCAAAGTCACTAGTGAGTTTGCAGTTTTTCAGTGAGGGGTGTGGATATTCAGAATGTACTTAAATATCTTTTCTATTACAATGTATAGAGAAAAGAGCTGTATGTATACAAAAGAGGTATGATTGTTGAGGGCCTATAATTGCGGATTCTGTCAGAGAGATTCCTCAGCAATTCACTATGCTTTGGTTCATTATTAATAATATCATTTTCAAATGGAGATGCCATGGAAGCATGAAGTCTAGTCATTGCTTTGACCAAGGACCAAGGCTTTTAGTTATGGAGTACCTTAGTAATAAAATCACAGTTATCTCCAGATCTTCAAAATTAAATTGGACAGATAAGAAAGAGTAGTCACTTGTAAAGCAAGATGAACTCTCCTCTGATGGCTGAATTTTTTTTTAACAAAATCACTTCAAAAATTGCATATTTTTTTATTTCATATATGAAATCTACATACCAGTTTGCATACTTTATGCAAATATATGAAATTTAGGGGACAATCAATCACATATGTTGGGGGGGGAGCTAATTTCAAGTTTAAACATTATTTAAAATGTATTACTGATGATTAAGCATTAAAAAAGCATGCTATGCTTTTAATAGAGGGAAAAACAAGTATGCACATATTTTGAGCAAATTTTGCTACATTTATCTTGCTTGTGGCAATCACGGGATAAGCAGTCAGAGAGTTAAAGGCAATGTTTAAAGGAATTGATCAGTTGCAGTGATCAGACTTGAACTAAAGATAAGATCTTCTGAAGTGTTCCATTTGAAAGGACAAGTACTTTCTGCAGGGCACACATAAATAGACACCAGTGAGAAGTGAATCAGTGAGAAGCAGACAGCTGCATGCACAGTTGCAATGGAAACAAACAGAAAACTGTTTGCTGGGTTGTATGAAGAAAAGGCAATGCCTTCTGTTGGGAAATGTCAGGTAACTTGGTAATTTGAGCAAAATTCTAAAGAGCTTTGATCAGTTATCATTAAAAGGAAGTGTCAATGACCAAAGAGCCAAGAAGAGAAAAAATAAATAGGGTGCTAGATCAGAGAGGACACTTGAGGGAGGTCAGTTTTGAATTCAAATGCAACACTGATATTAAGTGAAGGGAGGCAAGTAAGAGGCTGACATATAATTAAGATGTACAAGTGAAATGCTCAGAATTAAGTTAAGGACTAAAGTTATTAGTTGTAAGTTCCAGTGATTAGGATTAAGAAGTAAATTAAATTTACGGTTATGTTGTATTTAAGGGAAAACTTTGGTAAAAATAAGTTAAAACGTTAAAAAAAATATTTTATACAAATACAATTAAATGTGAATCTGTGTCTGGCATGGTATTACTGAAGAGAAGTGTAGGTAAAGGATGAAGGTGATTCCGAGTTGTAGTATGAGGGAATTTCCGATAAATTGGGCTAGATTAGGTTTAATGGGTAGATAAATAATTCAAGTGAATGCTGGGTTAGGCCCATGAAGTGCTGGTAGATTGATAGTAACCCTAGTCAAGCAGATAAACCCTCTTAGGCTTCCTAAGGAAGATGTTAAATGATCTTCTGATCACAGATCTAGGATGCTTGGCTGTGCCAGATTGTAAGCAGGGATTAAATGCAAGTTAACTATCTGTGAAGTTCTATCTCACAAAGTTAACTATCCGTGAGATTCACTAAAAGAATTTTTCCAGAAATAGATATGTAGGGGTTGAATTTGGTAAATGGAGCACTACATTCTGAATGTACCATTAAGCATTTGAAAGGATCTGAAGCATGACACTCTGAAAAACTTGTATCTTCTTCAGATGAGAGTTGGCAGCAGTTGACCAGATAGATGGGTTCTGCATAAGTGAGGATGAGTCTGATGGTACTTGAATAGAGTAGGAATTTATTTTTCAGTGAAAGTTGGCTATGGCTGGGGATGAGGTTTCATCAGTTGAGTGTAGACAGTTCTTGCTTTGGCTGTTCCATAGTTAATGTGAATTCCCCAAAGAAATTTTACATCCACCTGCACTCCCAGGTACTTGTACGATTCCAGCCAAAATACATCATCTTCTCATAGAGCTTGAGTGGGTGAACATTCACTCCATTTGCTATGGACATTCCTCCTTCTGGATAATATTATGGCATTAATTTTGATTTTTCTGTCTATGAGTCATATGAAAGAGTAAGGTGTAGTGAAGAGTGTTGTGAGATGATGGCTGTGTTCATTTGCATAAAGTGCCTGACTGATACTTGGTGATTGTGGTATCATTGACATACAGGTTGAAAAGGCTTGGGCATAGCAGACTGTGAACTTGAATAAAACTCTGATATACCAGCGCCTGTCGAAAGCCTTAGTTATGTCTAAATAGATAATGGCAGTCAGCTTTCCATTGTGAGAACCCATGTGAATGAACTTAATTACTCTCAGTAGCTAGACCAGAGTGGAATGATGAAAAAGGCCGAATCAGAATATTTCCTCTTTGGCAGAAATCATTCAGGCATGTGAACCACATTCATTCATGAATTTTGTTTTGTGAAGATAGGAGGTTAATTGGCTTTGAGATTTTCTAAGGATCCTGTCCTGGTTTTGAGAATTGGAATGATGCAGGCCTTCTTCCAACTGGTTGGAAAATACTTAAACCTTATCGTGGAATTAACCAAAAGTTGCCAGGTAGAAAATAAGTTCCATGGGGATATTTTTAATCATGTGATTAGGAATAGTATCCAAGCTGGCTGCATTACTAAACATGAGATTTTGAATGAACTTCGAAATGATGTTCATTAATGTGTGTGGGATTCCCTTTGGGGTAGCAAAGAGGAGAAAATTTTCAACCATCTGTTGAACTTTCTGCACATGCTGAGAGTGCTCGTTAGACAGGAGTCCATTCTTCAAGGAAAATCAGGATGGAAAACTATCAGTTAATCGCTTTGCCTTCTCTGAGCAGCCACCGATCACATACTTCAATACCCAGTATTGTTTGGAGCACTACACATAGCACAGTCATTGGACCATGAAGCAGGGAAAGAAGATATTATGGAGTGATAAATTATAGTACATAATTTGGTTCTTGGACAGATTTATTTGGACTTGGTAATGCCTGGCAAGCATTTGCCAGATTTTGTGTTTAAAACTGAATTTTAGTTTCAACAACAGTATAATCAATGCCTTTTGGCTTGTACCATGATTTTTAAGGTAATAAAATTGTTCCCACATTGTGCAACAGTTTGGAATAGCTTTTCTTTATCAACATGATAATGCTTATGTTCACACAGGAAGGTTAGTTGCATTGCTTTGAAGTAAATTGAATGGAAGTACTATTAATTGCTCTTCCAATCCCAAATCTTATTGTGATGAATTGAAACTTTTAGTATGCTATACCCATTCAACTATTCATCATATTTCAGAAAATTTGGAAAGTAATTTCACCAGAACTGAATTCAGCTTAATAAAGAGTCTCTGAAAGGATAAACACTAGAACAACAACAAAGAGATAATCAGTTCACTATTAATAACATGGCTAATTCCTTCAGAACCATTAGCAGTTAGCTTACAGTGATTTTTGGCTATGTAGTGTATTTTCCATTTGGGTTATTAAATTTACAAACATTGGGACTTTTATGAGTTGAAAGGGAATTCGATTATCCTGTAGCTAATATTTGTTGAAAATTAGACAAGAAGTAATAGGTTATTGAGGGAAATAGATTTAAAAAAAAAGTTATAGGGTTTAAGGTAATTTAGTAGCAGAAAAATTACATAGAATACTTTTTTCTCCGTTCCTCATTTTATCAATCTCGTACAATGCCATCTTATACATTCATGAATCTCATACAGTGAGTTGTATAATGAGAAATGTTTGTAAGGCAAAGAAATATTTTTCTTGAAGATTTCTGGCATAAAAAATTGGTACTTTTCTGTCTGTGCTGGTCACCAGATGTGTGCCAAAACACCAAATGTGGCAGCATGTTTGTATTGTGAATACAATGTTGTCATTCAATTGAGTGGAAAGACTGAACATCAATCCAGGAATTTTCTTTCATAGATTTTTCAGTTGCTTAAGCAGATGAATTAGTAACTGTTGTATTTAAACACTTATAAATTAAATGTAAGTGCAATGTTTTTGATCCTGATATAAAATGCGATATGGAAAATAGCAAAATGAATACCACTGCTGCATTGCCTGCAACCATCTATATTCCTACATCATTGAATTCATAGGGCAGTGATTGCATAGAAAAGCACAAGTGTTTTTTGCAGTTTTATGCATTTTGTGTAATATGAAATTACTCTTAAAAATCTTGTGTATTTTGATATTTATGTGGTTTTTCTTTCATGAAGCTTTATGTATCATTAGGATTGCTATCATCTAGCTAGATTTAATACCAACATTTATGTTTAACATGAAATGGCACCCTTTTAACAGAAAAGTACCAAAAAAATTCATAATTTAATTTGTGATTCATATTTATACCACTATTTTGACTAAACCATTCTTTAATTAGTTTTGAATTTCTCCCACAGAGTGTTCTTGAGGCAGTGAAGCATTCCATAGTTCTTTTGCAAATAGCTAAAGTATGTGATCAATATCTAGTTTTTGTGATTTGTGATGATACTTTTTTTTATTAAATTTTTCAAATTGTATTTTATAACAAAATTAGTTACTTAATGTATTCTGTGATACTTTATATAAAAGGTACATTTAGGAAAAATACTTACATAAGTATTTTCCCTAAATGTTTGTAAATGTAGTGTGTTTGCAGCTATGCTGTATTTATTGTTGATTTTTTCATTGATTCAACAGTGACTGTCATGATAAGCATTAAAAACTGGAAAAAAAATTAGAATTTACTGATATTGTTAACTTTTCTTGTTATTAAATCACTTTACTCAAAGTAAATATAATTATTACAAAGTTCTTTGAACAATTTTTTATTTATTAAATAGGATTTTATTGTATTATTGCTGCATCCATAAAATTTAATATAATGCAGTTCAATTTATTACTAATGTGAAATCCATAAGAAAGCTAAGTTAATATTATTAAAAGTAAATTAATAAAGGGGAGTAGTTTGCTTCATATAATGAATGATTAGATTTAAAAATAAATAAATAAAACGATAAAAGTACCAATAAAAATCAGAAATTTTAAATATGTTAACAAACTCCCATCCCCAAATGGATCCCCTTGGTTGATTTCGGATTGGCCACTACTTAAGGCCAGAAGTCGTGGTCACTACATTATGGAGACACTCTATTTTTTGAAAAAAAATGAGAAATGAAACCTGAATTGAAGCTATTTCCTTTAAATGCATCCCATCCAAGTCCACTAATGTGTCTCCTATGGATTACTGTGCATTTGGGCTTTTAAAACAAGCTCTTTATAAGTGCCATCCCAAAACATTGGATGTACTCTGGGGGATTCTGAAGGAGTGGAATAAAATCAACTTTGATGTTTTAAGAAAATAACTTTTAACTTGGAAATCAAGATGTAATATGATAGTTTAACAAAAAGGCTATAAAATCGAGCATATTAGTAAGTAAAATTCTGAGGTTTGTTTGTATACAAATCTTTGCAAAATCGTTAGAAAAATGTGTAAACGCTCTCTCTATATGTGAGAGATATCTATATTTGCTAAATAATCGATACTCATCTGTTATCACGACCTGATTCAGAATTATGTGTCTGTATGAGCATATATGTGGATGTGTACACATACATACATATATATATGCATACATGGGAACACATACCTACATGAAACTGCACATATATCTGACTCTGGTTCTGATAATAGAAGAATGCCAAGTAATCTTGAATGTCTCAAATCTTTTGGAGCTCATCTTTCTTAAATTCTTCAGATAAGAATAAAACTTGAACCTTGAGCTTCATTTTTTTAACACATAATGAAAAAATCTGAATAACAGCTCTATTTTTCTCAAATTTTCTGATTTTAAAATCAAAATTTAGCAGGAGGCTTATGTAAAGTGTTACGTAGATAAACACTAAACGCTTTGTGGAAAATTTAGAAAAATCAGAAATTGCTTTCTTTTGAAAATCTGTAAAGCACACTTGCAGTGTGCTACCAAAATTGCCACAAGATTGCCATTGGCAATTCAGAAACTGCCGATGTTGCATATGTTTTTTAATAAACATTTATATTGAACTTCAGTAAAATTAATCTTTGCAGTTTTTGAGTTAAAACATTAATGTTATTGTGATAGTTTATATCTTTAACCCTCTCAGCGTTACGGCTGGATTTTTCCGTATAGAAGGCTGCCTTCTATATTCGTTACACATGAAAATGTCTGCTATTTTTTAATATATCTGATTTCGGTTTGGATTTATATTGGAAGAAAAGAAATCAAGGTACAAAATGAAAGAGTCATTTTTTAATTAAAATCAAGAAAATAATACTTGTTCATGACATTTTGAGGAACTTTGAAATTTCAAGGCTAAACCCGTAACGCTCGGAGGGTTAATAATATTTAAAAAAAAGTTCTTAGATTTGCACCAAGACCTCAACTATAATTTCGCCAAGCTCTTGAAGCACAAATGTAAAAATAAACGACACAGTATACTATAATAATAACAATAATACTCACATGTTATATCCTAAGAATATTTTTAAGAATCTTTATTATTATTTTATCACATATAATTGTTCCAGTCAATTTCAGCATTTTCATACATATTAAGATGTTTGTTGCACCATTTCATGGATGTCAACCCCTCTACTCAAGAATACATAAATCTAATAATAGTGACAAATGATATTCTGGAACAACTGAACCAATTTCTAACATGGAGGCCTTTCTTCTTTTTTTAATTTTTAGCATTGCATCTCCAAATGGTTTTGTCGTTAAGTTTAGTTTTATGTTGTGGCCATTTTTGCATTCTCATTTGTAAGGTAAAAGACCTCTTTCTTGAAAAAATTATATGGTATCCATCTCATCACTTAGTAAATTAATGATTGGTAATGTCATATTCACAAAAATGCAATGAATATATTTTTAAATAAAGAGTGTGAATTCAGAAACCTTATAAAAAATTAATAACATAATAACACGCTGCAAGAGCAAAAATGCAACATGGTGCTAATATATGATTTCTATATGAAATATAGAAATATAATATATGAAATATATGAAAGTGTTTAAATTAGTAGTTGGTCAACCCCTCCCCCCGGTGGCAATGCATGCTTGAATTCATCGAGGCAAGGTGTGGTAGAGGTCCCTAATGTCATCCTGCGACACATTCTGCCAGGCATTCATCAGTTGCACTCCAGATCTGCGATATTTTGTGGTATGTGGTATGTTTTGTGGTTTGTGGTATGTGAGCGGTATTTGGCCTGGGATTATCTTGTTGGAAAATGGCTCCAGAATGACGGGCCATGAAGGGTAATGCAACTGGCCGCAGGATGGTATCAATACATGGTTGAGCGGTTAAAGATGTACAGAGGATGACTAAAGATGACTTGCTGTTATAAGAAATGTGCCTCACCATCACACCAGGGGTAATGGCCAATTGCCTTTGCAAAAAAAGGCTGATTGAGAAAGCTGGCCCAGTCCTCTCCAGACACGAACACGGTGGTCATCTGCTTCAAGAGTGAAGCGGGATTCATTGCTGAACATTATACGATGTCAGTCTGATGACAGCTATGATGATCGGCTGCAAAACCATTCCATACGACTCCGCCGATGTTGTGGGTCAAAGGCAAACATCTTAAAGGCCTCTATGAGTGTAACCCCGTCTCAGACAAGCTCCGTGTGATGGTGGATGGTACCAAGGGAGGTATAGACATGGCTGTAATGCGTTGAATAGTCGACAATGATACAGTTGGGCCGGTCTGGGCCTGCCGAACAGTCATCCTATCTTGCCTCGCATTTGTGCTCCTTGGCCTTTCAGAGCCTTCATTTTGTTGGCAATTTCCTTGTAGCAACCATTGCTGCCAACAGCAGTGTCTGTATGCTGCTGGTTTCAGCCTATTGCTTGGTATGACTACCAGCTTCATGCAACCCTGCAATGCGACCACGTTCGAAGTCGTTTAGTTGTCTGTAAGGTTTTGCACGTCGTAATGGCATCTTAAGTTGCTTCTTTATGGAATTACAATATCATCAACAAGAAAAAATAAATTTTCCGCCTCTGTTACTGGTTTTATACTTTACAAATTGTGCACTAGAAATGTGCGCTACGATCGCAATTCCTGTTTATTTGCCTTGAAACTTTGATCATTTGCATGTTCGATCAAGTTTTTGCATACCAAATTTCGTCACGATCACAAAAGTTCTTCTTGGTGTTTCAATTTTTTTTGCAAAAATGTGTGTAAGATCATGAAGTGAGGTATAAGAACACCTAACCAGATTTTGGCAAGATGTTCTAGTTGATTGGCGATTTAATCTCAGAGGCTGCTATAACAAAGAAGTACCCCCCCCTCAAAAGTAATGGTTTCAAGCTGGGATTTGAAGTCTCAAATGTTAGCAAAAGCACAAAGAGGGTTTTTAAATGTAATCTTTTTCCAAGATCCATTGTATTCAAGAATCAATCCCTAATATATATACCTTGGAGATATTGCCTTCTTAAGGAAAAATTAATTTATGCTGATATGTGCTTACATTGTCTGGTAATAGGTTTTTTTTTTGGCAGTATATTCAAATATGTATTATTTTTTCTGTTCATAGCAAATAGAAAAGATACATCACAAGCTGACTATTGTCTAAAGCCTTCTATGGCTTCCCCTAATTGTCTAAAATTTCATATAATCTTGGTTTTTCTAATAAACAGGGAGCATGTATTAGGGTTTTAAAAGAGTATTTGTGAATAGTGCCCTATATTTTTTTCATTGGGGTATGTTGTGAAAAACTTTATCTTTAGAATTATAGCTTTGTTTATAAATCTTTAAAATGATCTGTAGATCTATAGATCTCTAAATGTAGGAAGTATATATTGATATTGTTTTGAATCTTATAGCTGATGAACATATGTTTTCAAATAAGTGTTTTCGTATATCAGCTATATAGAACAAATAAAATATTTTATAATTGATTTACCATTAGCCAACTACGTAGAACTTAATATGTTTAATATCAAGAAAATAAAGTGTTGTAAATCAGGGCTAAAATGTGAAAAAAAATGTTATTTACTAAGTGAACTAAGTGAACATCAAAGTGTTTCTTTTATTATTAATTTTTTATGGATATGAGTGAATTAATTGTGAATGAATAAATAAAAAAAATGAGTCTGATATAAATTTTATATAGTTTTACAAATGTTACTGAAAATTCTTATGAATTCTGCAAGTGGCACTTTGTTATATTTTCAGAATACAACTCATCCTGTAAATGGAATTTATAGCATAAATGGACCTAAGAATTCTGACATCAATTTAAAACATTCCACAGGTGAAGAACAAAGTAAGATAATTGTGAAGCAAAAATTTAGACTTTTATATATATATATAAATAGCAGTAAATAAACTGGTAAAAGTTGTTTCTTATGCTATTGAGTCATTAGAAAATTCTATTTTGGAATATTGCGGCTTTTTGATATCATAAAGTAGTACTGGGAGAGAAATCAGCTGACAATCTGTATACATGTTCTTAAGTGTGGAATAAATTCAGACAGCATTTAAAATCTGTCAAGTTGAAGTTGATGATA
>KK118743.1:187132-199944 GCA_000611955.2 Stegodyphus mimosarum | reverse complement strand
TTTAGGCAGGTCGATCATTTGCGCTTTTGAGACTAAGTTCAAGGCTTCGATTTATAAGCTAAAGACAGAGTGCCCAAAATTTAGGTGGTTGGGATGGGCACTAGTAGAATTGATTTTATAATCACCTCATGGAGAATTTTGGATGCTTCATTGAACCATAGAAGAGTTGCATTTTTGTAAAGTAAACCTACAATAGTGTTATTAATTTTAAAAAATAAGCTATACTTCTTGAAAATTCTCAGTTGTTCTGTACCATTACAGAATTTCAAGGCTCTTGCGAACAATAAAGAAGTAGAAAATTTTGAAAACATTTATGAGTGATATTTTAGTCAGTACAAAAGTTTTGAGGGGTAATTCATTTCCATCTGACGTTTTAAAAAAAGTGGTTTCATTGTATTATTTCAGTTGTAAGAAATGAAAAAAAAAGTAGAAAAATTTTAACGATTGAGTTTGATTTTGATGATTGAAAAGTTTTGAGTGATGTTTTAGTCAATACTAAAGAGAGGGACGTATTTCAATTATGCAAATTTTATTTTTTCACTTCACCCAACATTCAGATCATTTAAAACATTTTTGTAATTTGAAGTATATGTCTGTGGCCAACAGTTGTATAAATAAAGACTATGTAAGGGCTTTTATGGATACAGTGTATATGTATTAAATTAAATCTACATTTTTGGTGCAGATCAATTACTGATATGATTTGTGTGTGGTGTTATATGTGGGTATATTATTATGTGAAGCAGTTTCAGTGTTACTATTAAATATCTAGCAGAGTAGAAGATACTATTTATAGCTATTTAAATTCTGGTGAATTTGGGATTTATAATTAAATTGATAACTTTTTGAAAGCTTCCGAATCTGATTAAGATCGTATAGAATGAAGATCTAGAATTTTTTCCTGTCTTGTCTTGTGATAAGGAAGTGGAATGTGATTATATAGAAAAATTGCTGCTGATTATACTAGATGTCCTATGGCAAAATGTGACTAACTCAATATGTTAGGCAATTGTTTTATATTTCTGCATCATCCAAGACTGTGTGAAAATATCACCAAGAAGCCTGTATCCAAAATGCACTTTTTTTTTTAAATCATGCATCGGTTTTTAATACCCTAATATATTCAAGATTTTTATGACTCTTTAGTAGAACAAGGAATATTTTTTTAAATTGAACAGTTTGAAGAAATACACATCTGGAAAGGTAGTTATTTAATAAAACAATTAAACTGTACAAAGTAAATATATTTTATAAGACCAGCTATTTTTTCATCTTATTTATTTATTTTTTTTTTTTTTGTAAGAACTGATGATTTGTTTGAAATACAATGCTCTACTTTAACTAATCTATAATCTTGGTATACTATTTTATATGTACTGTTCGTCTTAAAACTTACATATATTTTGGCTTTTAGAAAGAGGTTTGAAGCAGGTTTCAGGCCATGATCATGAGGGTAATATTGAACGGGCTGTGGAGTGCAGTGAAGACATTAATATTGAAAGTAAGTTTGGAAGCCCATGTTATAGTTAAGTGTATTATTTCTGCTATAACATATAAGTAAAAGATTCAGTAAAAACTTATCATTATTTATAAGCTTTAACTAAATTTGTTATTAAAACTTTTATTTTACAATTAATGTTATTTTTTATGTGAAATTGTATAACTTCCTATTATAGCAATTTTGCATTGTGAAATTGCTGTAATAGGTTGGTACTTTGAATTCATTTGAGCTTGGTTGCCAGAGTTTGATGCATTCTGAAAATATGATGACATTCGCTAAGATGGTAGTGCTAAGATAGAAGTATCAAAATTTCCATGCTTGTCCCCGAATAAAAAAATCTCGTGAGGGCAAATCTAAATTTGAAACATTGCTGATTGCAGTTTTGAATATTAATGACATGGTTTTGGAAGATTGAGTATCAGAGGCCAAGACAGTGGGCCAGCATTATTATAAAGAAATATTGATTAAACTGAGAGTTTTTTTTTTTTTTTTTAAGTGCAAGAACTCGGGGAGAAGGTTTTATCCTACATCAAGACAGTGCTCTTTCACACACAGTGCTTTCCCTGTAGCAGTTTTTGGTTACACGAGAGATTGCAACACTAGAACATTCTCCCATATTTTCCTGATTTAACTCCCTGTGACTTTTTCATTTTTCCTAAAACAAAATATTTGCTAAAAGGGACCCATTTTGAGTCACTGGGGCCTGTTAAGAAGAAAATGTCACAGCTATTAAAACAGTTATCAGGAAATGAACTGTAGCACACTTTCAACCTGTGGGAAATAAGAATGGTTTAAAGTATGAGTAAAAACAGGAACACATCAGGGGAGACAAATAATAGATTTGCCATAAATTGTAAATAAATATCTTTTGAGCCAAGTCCTGTTACTTTATAGACAGACTTTGTAGTATTAGAAATCTTTGTAAAATCGGTCTCTTTTTTGTTGATTATGTAACTTCTGTTTTGTATTTTGTTATCTAGCACATTATATTCACTGTAATGTTATACCTAGAAAGATCCCATTTTTAAATAATGTAACCTGTATTACTCCAAGATTTCTAGCTTGCAGTAATTCTCAAAATGCTAAAGAAATTTTTGAATTTGAAAACAATTCTTGGTGCTTTTTTATTATTACAACTTTTGGTTTGTAAACGATGCTCAAATTTTCTATAAATCACAAGTAGAGACCATTTAGACCTGTAGTTAGACAATTTGCTCTTGATAAGAACTCTGAGTAAACCATGTGTTACCAAATTTTCTTTTTATATAAATGTTAACAACTTGAAGTCACTCATAATTTTTTCATCACGAGAAGAGTTTAATGCAGATAATTGAAAATGTGTCTTTTTTTTTTAATGTTAAAAATGTTTAATTTACCAGGAAGTGGGAGCAGATGTTATATCATTCTTCCAAGATAGATTTAGTTACCTCATATTCAAATATGCGAGGTGGCCATTAAATAAAACTGTGTGTCAGTGAAACATTTGAGGTGCAACAGGAAAAGTTACAAATGAAGGAAAAGCATGTGTTTTAACAATTTATTTTATGCTAGACTGAACACCTGAGATGGATTAAGTGGTGGATGAAGCAACTTAGCCTTTATAAAATACAACTATTGACTAGAACAGTTTATGAGAGAGTTGCATTCTTTACACCAGCTGAATAATTGTGGGCATAAAGGAAAATCTACTTGTATGGGAAAACCAAGCTGGCAGTAGTTTTCCACAATACTGGGTATTTGGTGGGTTATACCAAGAAACTTGTAAATTCTTTCTCACTCTGGTTCGGAATAGAGAAGAGTCACACTCATGGCAAAAGTCATCAACCATGTATAAAAAGGATTGATGATTTATTCAGACTTTGAACAAACACATAAAATAGAAGAACTGTAAAAGGAATGTTACAGACGTTTTACTGCAAATCATAAATTTCATTTTGTAGATCAAACAACAGCTGATTTTGAGCACAGAATGTTGAAAGGCTGTCATGCTTAACTAAGCGGCAAAATAAAAATTAGCAAAGCTCAGCTGATTATCATCATGGGTCTTAACGTGCAGAACTTGTGGCAACATCCTTGGAACAAGAAATGTTTCCAATGCCATATTAAAAGCCATCACGGAAACATAGCAACCATAAAATGTATGTGAAAAATAAACATGGATTTGGCAGTAATATTGGCACTAATTTTGCATTTAAAATACAGGAGCTGTAATAATAAGGAAGCACCAAAATCTTTTTATTTTTTGAATGCACAGTGTAATCATTTTTCATTCAAAAACAGCAAATTATAAGCTTTTGGCATATAGACTATAATATGGAATTATTTAAAAATTATTTTAAGCGTTATATTTGATAATTTATTTGTAAGAAATTCATTTTTGCTCAGAATACTTTTTTTATTGTTTAACGTACTTGTTGTTATACTAATAAACACATATAACCCTAATGAACACTTAGTTAACATATATACTGCTTCATTAATAAATGGCACTTAGTAGAAAAGAAAATGTATCTAGATATTCAGGGGATAACTCAGGGGTTTAAAAACTTTACATTGCCACTCTGCAAAGCATAAGATATATGTTTCAGATTTAATCAGAAAACTTGGCGATATAAGAAAATTGTGTTGCCACGTGGGGAAACGTAAGTATATTATTTTGTTTCAAATTTAGTAAGCAAACTCAGCTATTGAAGAGAAATGTATTGCCACTGCTCAACTTAAAGTATGTTATTGTTCAGCAAAGCATAAAATATTTAATTTTTCATGCATTAGCACACTCGCATTGGCGTGCATGTTATTGCATAACATGCATTTTCTTTGCTGTTTGAAAATGAATTTGTAATAGTCGTCACAAAGCATTACTTTTGCTGCAAATTCAGTCTGAAAATTACTTGCTCAGTCTACACCTCAAGCATGAAAGCAAAAGGCACAAGTTTCAGAAACAAACGAGCAATGGAAAGCAAGACTGGAAAATGTTCAAGTGTGCACTGCTCGATTCAAATGAACACTGCACGCTGATTTAAATCTTGATGCATTTATTCCATTACGATGCTAGTTATGATTACAATATTCTGTTTGTATAAAAGACAAGCAAGCAATGAAAAATAAAATTAAGACAACATTATGACAAACAACGAAAAATGAAGAATAAAATTGATTTTTAAGCTAATTTAATTTTTATTTCTCTATATAAAAATGAATGTTTGCCAGTGCGTGAAAATCATTAACAAACATTCTGTAAGTAGCATTGCAACACATGCTGGGTAACAGTTAGTTATATTGTATTTGAGAGAAATATTTCCAGATCTTTTCATTCAGTTTTTAATTAAATTTTTGTTGTTCACTTTCTTCACTTACTCAAGCATTCATAAGTCCATTAATTATTTTTGAAGGGTTTGATTACAGTTTTTTAGATTTTTAAAATGTGCCATCGTTAGTTGTGCCAATGAAGTATGTCGTTCTGTATATAATGCGAAAACTTATTTTTTTTAACCCCCAATCTTGCTTTTTGTAAACTTATAAAAATTTATATTTTATGTAGAAGATCTACCTAGTAACTTAAATTTGGTTGTTCCTGAGACGTCATATTCAAGCAGCGATGATGAAGATTTCTTTGATGCTACTGAGGAAGCAATTAGTTCTCTTCAAAATCCAATGTAATATAGTACTGTTATGTAATATTTTTTATTTCATATTTGAGTGAATATGTAAACTTTATGTATTGTATGAATTTAAAACAGGCTTCTGGTTTTTCTCAAAATGCATTCTTAGTTAACATGTTCACTACCCACAGTACATTCTCCCAGAGAAAAATAGTGCATTTTTGTATAGTAATACCTAAAAGTAATTTCAATATGAGAATTTAGGGTTGTTTTAATGGCAAATATTATTAATACAGTTTTAATATATGAGTAATATGACAAATATACACAACTTTCAGCATCATTATATGGCTCTTGATATTCATTACTAACAGAAACAGAGTCATTTGAAATTATACTGTATTTTATGTACTTTTCTTCCAAATCTGCAGCAGTCAATTTTTGTTTCATTCCCTTCATGCTGATCAGCAATTGATGATACATATTGCACGTGCAAACATTAACATATAAGAAACAGATTGAAACATGAAATCCTGCGTCTCAAATATGAGTTATGTCTTCATATAGAAAAGTGTTTAATATGTGTGCAGTAACTACAGAGTTCACCGAGAAATTCTTGCCCTATATATGAGTGTCGGGCTGTTTGAATAAGCCTTATGGCTGATATATGAACCAGTGGATATTGAGCAGATAATGATGCCAATTATATCCATTATATTCTTTTCCATTATATATACTAAATTTTCTTGTGCAAGTACTTGCATGTTGTATTTTTTCCAACACGTACACAACTTTCCTTATGGAGGCTGTTTCCATATTATTTTGTGTTTCCTTTTAATGAACCACATTTTAATTTAGTTCAGTTGTTTATTTATTAGTTGATTCATTAATCTTATTTTCTTTAAATATAAAATCTGAGATTTTTTAAAAAAGAACAAAAAATTACTTTCAGTATAAATATTTTAGAAAAATGATGTATTATAAATTGAATACATATATTTCATGTATCTGGTAGCAAATTTTATTGTTTTGTCAGTGACATTGCTTCTAACTACACTGGTTATCATAAATTAAGGAAAAATCACAACAATCAAGTTTACTGAAAAAATTACATGTAGGCGTCCACCTAAAGAGATGCCACTCCAAACACAGACACTGCCTGTTCCATATGCATCTCTTCCACAGATGTTTGATGTATGACAACGGGTTCTAGGTTCTCCCCATATCAAATAACACCTTCAGTTGCTTTCTAGACTAAACCTGGACTCATCCATAAAGAAAACAGCTCTCCATTGATCAGGCATCCAATGGACATGTTGTCGTGCCCACTGCAACTGGTTCCTCCTATGGCGTGACGTGAGCGGCATGCAAATGGCTGGTCACCTCGCATACAGACCGCCTTCGTGAAGCCTTCTGCACACAGTTTATATTGACGCCAACCTTCCGGTGGCTGCAGCAAGGGAGGATCTAGGAAGACTTGGAGTAGTGGTTCTATTCCCGCGTGCACATAATGTCAAATATCAGTCATCGGCGCTTGTTGTAGCATATGGCCATCCTTGGCTGAACCTCCTAGATGCCGAATCTGTGGTTTGAAATTGCCTCCAAAGTCTACGAACCACAGAAGGACTCACATTTAGCCATCTGGCCACTTCTATTTGACTTTGTCCTACCTCTAGTCTCCCAATGGCTCTCCATTGCAAGTTCTGCAGGCAAATGATGCCCTGAGGTCATTGTTACATATTGGCTATCTCAGATTTCTGATGTCACTATCACAGTGAAATATGTGGGCTTGCTCTCAAACATGGACTTTTATGCTCCTCTAAATTGACGTATTCCGAATGCAGCGCCACTAATTTGCATATTGCAGTTTTATTCAGCTACTCTTACTTGGCTTATTTTTGAGGGAGTTATTGCTATTTTTGTGATTTTTCCTTAATTTATGATAAGCAGTTTATTTTTAAAAAATAGCTTCAATTTCTTTGGAACTGCCTTTAGAATGTAGAATAAATAATTCTTGCAAGTTTGTTTACAATATTTCTTTTTCATTTTTAAAGGTGTCACAAATTTTATTTTTCTTCACTTAGTAAGTTTATTTTTTCTCAGTATAAACTGTATTCAGGATAATCATTAGATAAGATTGCAATGATTCAGTTCAACATTTTTATCATTCTAAACAAATTTATTTTCTGCCCTCTTCCTCCTCCAATTAGAATCAAAGCTTTGATATACTATGATACCTATAGCCATGAAATGTACTTTTTCAGTATGCAAGTAGTTTCCCAGCAGAAAAAAAATATCTTAGTTTCTGTCTGAGAAATTTTAATGTAGGTTTGGCTGGTATTTTATATTTATAGATGGTCATGTGACTAGCTGATCTTATTAAGAATTTCTTTAAACATGACATCAACTATGTGTTACAAGTTGCACTTTTTCTAAACTGAAATCTCTAAAATCTGAAGGAATCTATTAAAAAAAGCAATTACTTTTCTCCACTTTGAATTAAAAATGTTAATATGTTCTGACAGTAGCCAGTGTAGCTGTGCTAAACAAAAAGATGCTACAGTTGTAGAGGTGGTACGATATAGAGCAAGCTTTTCTATTGCTGAAGCTAATATTCACATCATTCACATCACAAATGTAATATATAGCTATTTTGTATGTATCATTTTGAAGGTACCCTACATCTTCTAGTATGAATATTTATGAAATAATAATTTTTTTGGTTCATTCTGAAGCATTACAGCTGAATAGTTTCATGTTTAAAAAACATTTCATGAAAATAATGATTGAAAATGCATCTTCAAAGAACTTGCAAAGCTGATTAAAGTTCATATTTCACTGTTTACGAGACCTGGCAGAAATGCAATGAGACTTTTTTTTTTAAACTTATGAAACATAATATGTCTTCATAAGTTGCAAAGCAGTGGAAAGTTACACTACTAGAGAATGTTACCTTCAAATCCTTGTAATGCTGCTGAAATGATTGAAATGGAATCAGTTTCAAATGGTCTCTTACAATTTGGGGATATTGTCCATCATATCTAAATGGCAACTTTTCATGTGAATTTTTAGTTTGAGGGAACTGAAGAAGTTATATGAACTCGTATTTGGAGAATAACATGACTGCAGATGATATGCACCCACGTGCTGTAAATTCTTGACCACTAGCAAGCAACTTTATTATAATACTCCACAATAATAAAATTAATTCATTGTTTGTTCTCTAGGCCTGACTGTAGAAAAAGAAAATTGCATTAATTTGATTTTTCCTTTTTTGAATACGATGAGCTTGTTGTATGTTATTCTTAGCTTGGTTTGGTTTATATTTTATTTCTGGATTGTATTAGAAAATTAATTATTTTTTGTCCATTATAATTGAGGAATTTACTTTTAAGTTTTGATTCGTCCCAGATGATCCAAGAATAGATTTTACCTGTTCTATATCTGCTTAAATCTGATGAAGTTCATTAAACCACTATATAGCACATACCTTCTGCATCGACAATTCTTAGCTTAAAATTTTATGTACTGTGAAACAGCTCTATTTCAACTTGCTGCTAATCATCTTCATTTCAGTAGGTTATCTGATTTTACAAGACTGCTCACTGCCTTTCTGTCAATTTTAGATATGTTAAATCTACCAAAGTGACTTAAAACATTTACAGCTCTCATAAAAAGACTTTATGCCACATGAAAACTATTTCTTTTGCTAAAACATGCTGTTTGTGTACATGTTTCACCCTTTCAGATGATTCATTTGCATGTTTTGTGAATTCCACGCAGAACTTTATCTCACAGCATTGCTCAAGAATCTGATACTCTGTTGTAATCAAATACAAGACACATCTAGAAAATACTTTCTGAATTTGAACTTCTTTAGGCAGGTCATGAAAACTCAATCTGAATGTCGAAGAGATATTCAGAGGGAAAGGATGCAGAGGAAATGTGATCAGACTTACTACTTTTTACCAGTTTATGTTATTCAATAATGGATATATTTGGAAGTATGCTCAACTTACATAATCACTTAATACTTACCACTACTAAAAGATGTCTTTACATTTTTCTGAAAGACATAATAAGGCTTTAAACAAATAAGAAAATTATAAGGTGTGAATTAGTTTAATAGCATTTAGACATGGAAGATATAATTAAAATTAATAGAATTTCAGTGTAGTCTCTTTATTTTGTAAAATCATGTACTTGACTAATTCATAAGTTATATTTGCATTTATAATATTTTCATTTGGGAATTTAAGCAGTTTTAGTTTGTATTTGATAGAGCCAGTAAACTTTGTACTTAACATATCGATCTCTTTTAAGTGTTGAAGGTCCTATATCCTCTGATGTAGTTACAGTACAGCGGCGAACATCACATCCACATAGACTTACAGCTCAAGACTATGATGGTATAATTATATAAATATTTTGATTTTAAAATAGACTGTAAGTTGTGTATAAAATACATTCTTGAATTTCTTAATTTACTTATTTAAATGTTGAAATTTTTTTCACAGCTTTATACGAAGATGAAGAAGAAGAATGTAAGAATTTATATATTTTATTCCATTTAGTTGACATTAAGTGCATACTTGTTTTTGATTCATTACTTTTATTTAATAATTTTTCTGTTTAATCATGGATTTGTGTATGTCAAATATAACATATATTTTCTGAGGTCTGTGAAATACGATTTAAGTAAGAAAACATAATATTAATTTGCGAAACTAGTGTGCTAAGTTTTGATAATTATAAAAATTGAAAAATACAGACTTCTAAATAAGTATTTTACTTCAGAGATATAAAAGCTTTATAAAAGACATTTTAAATGATACATTTAACTGTCTCAAGTTTTATGAATTGTAAATAAGTTTTCAGGAATTGCTGATAGAAGTGTGTGTCTTTTTTTAAATAATTTTAATGATATATTTTCTATAGCTTTTAAGTTTAAATGTATTATGGTACTTATAGTAAAATTTAAAACTTCAGCAAAGTTTGTCACTTTTGAAATTCATGGGTGAAATTTATGTAAGCCATAAAATTGTGTAGCTTTTAAAAGCTCCTGGAATGTGTGTATGTGTTAGGAGGGAGAGAGATCTCGTTTTTGATTTTGTGTGAGATTTTTATGGCCAAATATGCATCATAGTTATTGTTTTTATGTTTAAATGATTGAATTTTTTAAAAACTTAATAAAAATGTTTTTCCCCCCTTGTACGTCATGTTAGTTTACTTTTACTTGTGTCTGGGTAGTAGGATCTTTGGAAGGACAAGGAAGTGTAATTAGTCATTTACTTTCACAAGTCAAAATTGGAATGGATCTCACGAAAGTTGTTCTCCCAACTTTTATACTTGAACGTCGATCTTTGCTTGAGATGTATGCTGATTTCTTTGCCCATCCTGACCTATTCATTAGGTAAGATAATTATAGCTCAGTTATGTTAGTTATATTGACCTTTGTTACTTTAAAATTTTGATATTTATTTCTCTTAATTTTTATTCTTTGCCTTTTTTTTGGGAAATTTAATAAAAATTATTAATATTAATATTTCTTTTTCTTTTATATTTCATGTTTTATCTTTCCATTTTGGTTGCAATTTTTGGAACTTCTTCCATTGTTATGTTAGTTTCTCCACTTTCTTCTTAATATTTGCACATCAGCATAGCACTACAAATTTAATTATCATTGTTATCCATATTCTCTATAAATTTTTGAATAATGCTTTAGTTCAGAATTTCTGAATCTTTTTACTTTATAAATTCTGTTCTGTGAGTGTTCTGCAGACTACATTGTTGTTCTCTCCTTTGAAACAACTTTTTAGCATGCCTTACGACTGGTATGCATATACCTTTTTTTTAACTGATGCTAATTAGAACCATCTGTGACTTGATCTCTCAGCTGGAATGACAAGATATTTAGTAGAGGGACTCGGAGAAAAAACGATTTCATGAAAAAAGTTAGTTATGAAAGTTGCCAGTAGGGGGAAATGGTTATGATCTAATCTACACAGCTAAGAACTTGCAAGAAATGCAGGTAATATTTGAAAATGCAAATATTCGCTTATGTAAACAACAGCAGCATCAGTAACTCAGCTTATGAAGATAGCTTATGAAAACACCATAGGACATTCTAAATGTTATCTGAGCTCAACATGCATCTCATTTTAACTTGGTACACATTATTTGTGAAGTTTTTTTTACCTTCATTAATCAAACACAACACTGCTCTTTGGGAGTTTAGAAATGGTAACAATGTATGTGAAAACCATCTATCCGTTAAGGAATTGAAAGATATGATTCAAATGTTTAAAGAAAAAGATCCTTAGCAGTTGGTTGGTTAGAGGGTGGAGATTGTTGTCGGAACAAACAATTTTTGATGTCATGACTGCAATCTGTAATGTCACCCATGGCACCATTGCTGCTAATAGCAGTGCCGAAGGAATAGCACAACAATTGAGTTTTAAGTTTTCAATGGTACAGCAAATCTTTCAGAAAGTTATTCACTTCATCCCGTACATGATAAGCTGGATGGAGGAATTAATACACGATTATGATAAGAGGGTGGCGTTTGCTCTGGTATTTCTTTCCAGTATGAAGGTCAACAATGCTTGGTTGTGGAAAATTCTATGGGGAGCACCAAAATGGAACTGTTAACACTCATAATTTTTTGACCTGGGTGTTCGAACAATTCTCTACAGTTCAGAAAATCCCACTGCATTCATCAAAAGTCACGTCAGTCTTTTTTGTGACCTTATGCAGATTTCATCAGTGTACAAATATTTTTTTCAGAACATTATTTTAACAAGAACATACATCTGTACGACTAACATGCTAAGATATCATGATATGCTGACTAGCTTTATCATTTTGCAACTTCAGCAAAGGCAGGTGCTGTATCAAATAACTTTTATGCAGGTTGGAACAGCTCCGCACAATATAACATGGTCTATCAGAACAACATTGATCTATCAATACAACATCTGTTGTGGCATGACTGAAGACACCTTTTTTTTCCACTTGCATGGCCATGTCGCATCGTGGATATAAGCCCCTACCCCCTTTTTCCTGTGTGGTTATTTCAAGGTATTTTCTCTCTCTCCTTTCTGCTTGCCTTCATTGTGTAACGGTAGCACTTTCCTCACATATTCTAGAGGTCCAGGCTCGAGTCCTGGCAAGGGTATTGCTCATTTTTTATGTCTTCCTAATGACTCAACAGAAACACCTGAACTAAAAGGTGGTGGATGATGTTTCTTCACGACCAGAATTTGGCAATTGGCTTCCCTAATCCTCAGCGACTCTTTAAAAGGGGAAGTGTATAAGGTATTTTCTTTGTAGAGACATTAGGTTATTTCGAAGCAGGAGACATGAAAAATAAGCAACGCCTTCGCCGGGAATCGAACCACGGACCTCTCGGTTACGCGTCGAGCATGCAGACCACTACACCACGAAGGCATGCAAAGAAGGCGGGAAAAATATCTTATATACTCCCCCTTTTAAAGGGCGACTGGGGTTTTGGGGACCCAATCGCCAAATTGCGGTGGTGGAGAATCATCATCCGCCACCTTTTTAGTTCGGGCGCCAGTGTAGAGACATTAGGTTATTTAGTAACAGGAGACATGAAAAATATGCAATTCCTTCGCCGGGAATCGAACCACGGACCTCTGAAATACCGGCTCAGTGTGCTGACCATTACACCACGAAGGCACGCTAAG
>KK118743.1:172416-186733 GCA_000611955.2 Stegodyphus mimosarum | reverse complement strand
TTTTTTTTTTTTTTAACTTTTTAGTTTTTGTTGGAAGAATGAAAGTTGTATGGTGACATTTTCAATGAAAAGTGAAAAATTATTTGGTTGATTCTTGTATAAAAGAGGAAGTTATCTATCCGCTGCTATATTTGCTGACTGAAAGTTATTTTTTATGAGAAAAAAACTAAAATTTACTTTTGTCAATTCTAGTATCATCTTACGAAGCTTGTACTGTTTGAATACAAAATTCTTGGGAACTTCCTCAAGTACCTATAAGGATTTTCAGGTACTTGAAGAAGAGACTAAGATAAATTTATTTTGACTTAGGTGGGGATTCATTTTACAGTGTCACTCTCCCCATAACACAATGTATGAGGCAAAGCAAAATTTTAAGAAAAGTTGAGTTATTCAAAATGTCAATTTTTGTGAGGATCAAAATCGTGACTTTCACTATACATTTTTTACAGTTAGGTAATGTGTAAACAAGCTTATGTTTTTTAATGGCCTTTTTAATGAAGAAAATCATAAACACTGTTCTGGTTTTAAATAAAGTACTAAAAATATTATTGGGATAGTTTTTTCAGTAAAACTGACTCACAGCATATTTAAGTTATTTTAAATGGATGATTATATGTTTTGCATTAATATTTTATTTTTAATGTTTGATTGCAATATTGTATGTCTGAAAGTGGGCATTGATATGAGAAATGTATTTAATGCTTACTTAAGTTATTTTTTGTAGCATTCCAGATTTTGATAGCCCTAAAGACCGTTTTGTGCAAGTTGTCAGATGGTATTTATCAGCTTTTCATGCTGGCCGTAAAAGTTCTGTTGCTAAGAAACCATACAATCCAATCCTTGGAGAAATATTTCGATGTTTTTGGCACATACCAAACATTCAGGAAGATGATGTAATTATTTATGTTGGTAATTAATTGAAATAAATTATTAAATTAATGTTTTTATTTTGAATTTTTTTCTATTGAGGCAGATTATAAGCTCTTTTTAATCTTTTATTTCATTTTAAGGATTCTCCCAAAAAGGTGGAAGATGGACCTGTACCATGGGCAACAAGAGATCACTTGACTTTCATAGCAGAGCAAGTTTCACATCATCCTCCTAGTAAATATTTTATTATTATTTTAATAAATTAATTTTTGCTTCTTACCATTTTTTGCCTTTCCCTGATGTGCCACCAAATCACTCTAAAAGTTATACAAGGAAAAAAAAAAAAAAAATGTCATTGTTAAAAGAATATTCTGGGAAAAAGTTATTGTTATTATATGGGAATGAAACTGAAAAAAAGGTATTATATAATAACACAGAATTTGAATATTTTGTAAGAAGAGTGCAGAGAAAATGTAAGTATTTTTCCTGTAGTTGGTTGAGGAAAAACTCATTACCAAAAAGTTCCATTCATATTGAAAGCAACAGGGTAATATCAGCATACTTGTAACTATTCCGCTAAAACTATAATCTCTAATTATTTAAATTTGTCTAGTTTCTGCTACTAAGATTTAATTCTTAGGACTTTACATTGCAATCCCTCACTTCGTTGTGGAATGCTGAGGTAAAAAAAAATCTTGTTATTCAAATTTATTTATTAACTTTAAATCCTACAATAATCATGCAGTTAAGTCTTAAAATAAGTAATAAGTTAAAATCTTCTACAGAATTACTGTGTGCAGTAGATCAAGATAGACAAATCCAAGATGAAAATTTGTTACTCTCACAGCTTTAGGAAAATTAAGGGAAATTGGAGTTTACAATAAGCAATCCCAGGAATTTTACCTAGATAGTCCTTCAAAGAACTTTTGCCAGTGTTGACTGATGCTGGATTTATAAAGTTTGTTAACAGTAGAAAATTCAGAGAATGTGGATGATATAAATCAGAACCAGTAATGTCACTGGTTGAGGATCTCTTTTTAAGGCAATGAGTTTTCCACCTTTTGAAAGAGAGTGTAATCTGGCAATCATAAAGTGATTTTTTTGTTGTCAAAGGACGAAGAAGTCCTTTAATAGTGGCCTGGGATTCAGTAACAATAAGAACATTCGATTTCATTTCCTGCCAATTATCTTAAAAGTTAAAACAACAACCACTTCACCATCCAAGTCATTACAAAGTTTTAACCCCTTAATCTGTCATATTTACATTTGAAGAGAAAAAATCTTGAATATATTCGAGTAACTTAATTGAATGAGTGTGTAGAAATAATTTAGTTTGGTGTACCCAAATTACTTGAGTGCATTAAGAGGTTAAAATGTTTTGAAATATTTGTAATTCCCTATGAAAAGTAAAGATAGTAAGTAATATGAAATAAAAAATTTTATTTTTTTGAACAGTACAAGGAAAAATTAATCTGCTTTTTTTGGAGGAGTCATCAAAAAATAATCTAAAGTAATTTGAGCAAACTCTTTACTTTCTTTTTTATTCACATTTTCCCTTACAATAGCTCAGCCAATCATGTAGTGAACTTGAATACTTCTTTTCATATTTAGTTTTAAGTCCATAATTTGGGGCATGAGAACATCCCAGTTTTTATAATTTAAGGTTGGCAACTGTAATAAGAAGTTAATTACATATATTTACATATTACAATTTGCTGCAATTTTTAATACTAATTTGGATAGATGTGAAATAATTCATGATTGAAAACTGGGGTTGATTTTCAATGTGATGCTTTTGTTAAATAAATAAATCAATTAAAAAATAAATGTGTTTGATTTCATTTCAGAAATTTTTTTCTTCAAGCCATGTTTTTTAAATAATCATTGCTGTTTGGTTATTTCTAAAATATTATTTGGTAACTACATTTACACTGGACTCCATCACATATCCATATGAACTTCCATTGCTGTGAATAAAATGGATAGAAACTTTGAAGTGTTAGATATTTAGAAGCTTTGAAAACCTTTGTTCAATACCTCTGGAAGCATTAGGCATTTTTGATATTGTGTCTGGAAACTGTATGAATTTTACTGCTGATATTCCTTTATCATTTTGAATAAATGGTTAAATTTTTTAAGCTAGAGATCATTTTTAGTGCAAATATTATTTTATTGCACATTTTCCTTTGAACTCATTGAAGGATTGCAGTATAAATGCTGCCCCAAACTCCTCCTTTTACATAACTTTTTAATATTCATTTTAACCCATTGCTAATTCATATTCTTATTATATGAAAGGATTTTCCTTATTATCGTGAACATCTTTTTTCTAGTCTCTGCTTTTTATGCTGAGCATGTGAACAAAGGCATTAGCTGCACTGCCCACATATGGACTAAATCAAAATTTCTTGGACTTTCCATTGGAGTTCAGAATATTGGACAGGCTGTTATAAATGTATTAAAACATAATGAGGAATATATATTGACATTTCCCAATGGATATGGCAGGTAAGTATATTTATGCATGGTGATATTTTATTAGTGATTCTGATTTATTAAGAAAATTAATAGTTCATTTATTTATAAAAAATATTTATTTTTAGATCTATTCTAAGAGTTCCATGGATTGAATTGGGAGGATCTGTTACTGTTTCATGTCCACAAACTGGTTATCATGCAAATATTGAATTCCATACCAGGGTATATATTCATTAATTTACTATTTACAAACTATTATATGATTAAAAAACTGTGTATATAATTGTGGAAATATTAATATAGTTTTCTGTATTATATGATCTCTTTTAATAGTGATTAAATATTTTAGCATTATTCATTTATTTGTTTGCAATATATGTAACCATATGGAAAGTTTAAACATAGTTTCTGCACAATAACCCAGTTAAAATTTCATATAAAATACTTTGGGAAAAATTTTTTTTTTAAAAGAGGAAATTATGAATAAAAATTGAATTGCTTAAAACCGTGACATAGCAAAAGATAATCAAGATAAATTTATGCATTTGCATCATAACTTCTATTGTTAGAAATTAAATGAGAAACTTGATTTAGCTGTAATTTTTTTTTGCTTCAAAAATGGGCTGGTTACACAAGGCTTTTGTGATTTTCTGAATGTGAACATAATTATCAATCAGTTTCTCTTAAAAATTTTCTTCATAGAAGCATACTTTGCCATGATTTGATAGTCTTCAGCTATTTTGCTGAAGACATAAAAATAATACGTACCACTAATACATGCTTGTATTTAGTGGTAAGTATTATTTTGATGTAAATATTCCTTAATTATAGAAACTCAAGTTCATTGTGAAAATTTTTAATAAAATAATTTTTAAATTAAAAAAAATAATAAAATTTTAAAATATAAAATAAATTTTCAAATAATAATATAAATATACAACAGTAAAAGCCCAACTGTATAGCACTCAACTGACCAAAAATCTCAAGTAATCAGAAAACTGTAGAATTTCTTTTTTTTTTAAACATCCTTTCTAAAAAATTGAGCCAACAGGTTGTTTTCATCTTACTAAGAAAGATAACCCCTCTTAAACTACCTTGAAGGTTACACCTAACCTTTCCCTTCTAACTCTTGAACTTAATGCCTGCCTAATACAAAAACTGGCTAATTACAGCAAAGCAAACACAAACTAACATTCAGTCTATTATTGTACTAAGTCAGCTGCACATTCATCTTCTCTAATTATTTATGGATGATTTGAGGCTTAATGAGTAGCAAAAGCAGCAATAAGAATGAGCAAGAGTTAAATTAAAGGGACGTAAAAATGAAGATATCTTGTTAAATATTGTGATGTTAGTATTATGCATTCTTATTGAATGTAAGTCTCTTTTAAAGAAATAATATTATGATAGTTACCTATTTACTTATAGTTACACTTAACAGTACTACTAAATAAGAATTTATACTTAGTAGTACTTATACTTAGTACTTATAGTTATCCTGTTATAGTTTATCCATGACTACTTTTCATTTGTTATGTTCTTATTGTAATCATGTCCTTCAAAAAATTAATTCACATAATTTTCCCCTTTCAATTTTCAGACGTTGAAATTTATAAAAAGAAGGGGAAAATAAGCGAAGAATATAGCATACTATCTAATAAAAAACATTTGATAGTATAACCATTAGGTGTTTAAACATACAGATGCTGAAACCTTTCTGTGTACAATGCTATCAAGACAGTTATCAACAGAAACTGTGAACAAATGTTTTGTGAAATTTTAATTGCAGATTCTTTGTGATAAGCAACTGGATTGAGGCATAATTAGTAGTGCAATTCTAGTAATTTAACAATTGATTCATTGCTTTAGTGACTATTTTAAGTCTAAAAATAATATCATTTATAAATTTATCTGCATGTTCTTATGACATTTCTTTACACTAACTTATCACGTGCATTAAAAAAATGTGCAAAATCTGAATGTTAAAATAAAACAACACAAAATCTGTAAACAAATACTTAAAAGGCCATGTTTTTACTGTAGCTATGTTTTTCATAAGCACTGTATTGCTACAGATGTAAAGCTGTCAACTGCACTGGATCAAATGAGATTGCCTAATATATGAAATTCTTGAGCAGGGTGCCTGTTGTGATAGGTGGTAACAGGTGAATCAAAACTGCTGCTTTGATGAATTTTCCATTCATAGCTTTATTTCATGGCATCTCTGTTTTGTTCACTGAAAATTTAAATTGTTCTATTAAATGACTAGTAATTTAGTTAAATTCATGAACTGTACCTTTACTTAATTAGCGCACTTGTACAAAATATTTTACTTTTGTACTTTCTGTAATGGTCTTAAAAGTCATTACAATGAGCTATAACTTAACAAAAATTTATAATAAAAACTAAATACAATCCGAGAGGTCTAAATTCTGTATATCTTTTCTTGTATGACTATAAGATAATGCTATATAGGTTAATAGAATTAGAAAAGTACACAGTTAAAATGTTTTTTTCACACGACTTTTAGCTTTTCCACTTTGTGTCAGACATTTAAATGTCCTCCAAGTTGAGGAAAAAATATTGTAAAAGGAAAAGTACAATTTCAAAGATTATATAATTAATTAATTTTTGATACTTTTCCTTTATGGAACTACCTCACATTTTGGTTGATTTTTTAATTATACAGAGGCTGTTTGCACACTTTTTAGATGATTTTGCTGCCAAAAAACAGTCTGCTTGGAAATGTTTTTCTTTAACTGCAACTGTATTTTTGAAAGTATAAATTATGGTCTGCTACTTGACAGTTTTGTTTTCATGGAAAATAGTGCTTTTAAAGAAGCAGTGGTTGGAAAGCTCTGTTTGTACTCTTTCTGAAGAAAATTATTCATATCTAATTATTAAAAAATTCTGTGAAAGCCATGGTTTTTTCGATATCTGAAGCTGTAATAGGTAAAATTGGCAATAAGAAAGGAAAAAGAACATCAGAGTTTGGGTTTAAGTGGAAACGTTCTGCCAAATATATATTTAAGGAAAAAACAGAATGTTTCGAATGTCATAAAGATAAAATCTTTTAAAGATCTGCCAAGTCAAACAACAATTGCAGAATCATTAAAATGCTAGGCATACAACCAAATGCAGAATCCACTGCAAAATTCTTTATGAAAAAATATTTATGTGGACAAAAATGGAAAATGATAAGTGAATCTTGGACGTATTTAAGTGACTGCAATAAAACAAGATCCATTTGTTATCATCAAAGAGGAGAAAAAAATCTAAGAATATAGTTCAAAGAATCTAAAGAAAGTTTTTCAATGGGATTTATGATAGATGCTGGTCTTTAAAAAAAAAAAAAAAAAGAGAGAGAGAGAGAGGGGAGGGAAGAGAGATGAAAGGAAAATGTTAAAATCAGCTCTTTGTGTTATAAGAAACATATTTTATACCCCGTTTTCGAATATGAAGAACTTCTCTTTATCCACAGTTCCATCAATCAGTAGAACTGCATCAAGGCAAAGCAAGCAGCCACACGTCAAAATTCACTATTTATTTCCTAGAAAAAATGAAACAAGAAATAGATGTCAAGGCCCTCCACTCATATCCTTACTAAATCTCCTGATGTATCACCCAGGGATTTTTAAGCCTTTGGACTTTTTAAAAAGCGTATTGTCCAAACATAGACCTACAACCCTCCTTGGCTTTTGGAAACCTGTTCAAAAGGAATGGGGTAAAATACATCTTCCAATAATAAGCTATGACCGTCTCCTTTTCTATCGCAAACATCAGAATTACCTTTTGAAGAACAGCTCTGATGTCATGGGATAAAATACCTCTTTGGATACTGCAAAAGGAAATTATTGGAAATTGTGGTGTAGAAATTGTTTAGAAATATTGTGGTGTAGAAAGCTAGTGAAGAATAAAGTTATCAACTAGAACATTTAAAACACAGAAATTTTACGTGAAATATTTCTGTTAATATAGTAAAATCATCTAAAAAGGGTGTGAACAGCTTCTCTAAATGATTTCTAGGTGTTAGAATTCTTTAAAATGGAAACATATTTATGTCATATATAGCATATTTTTGATACCTAGCATTATTACATAATTAAAATAGCAGTTATTATTACAAAGAATTTATTTCAATTTTAATTACTAAAAAACATAAGCTAAAATGAACAGAGACACTAGATACAGGGACACAGAAAATCCTGAAAAGGTTAATTTGTAATGCCATTAATGGGCACTTGCTTCTCTTCTGTTTACTGACAATATTGTTAGTTTGCATTATAATTTTGATTAGAGAAGATATTGTGAACCACTGATAATCTTCTGGGCTTTGAAATAAATGATTTATTTTTGTAAATATGTAGATGCCTTATCTCAAATTTCTGTTTGTTTGGTGCATTGGCTGGGAAATGAATTTGGGCCACCTGCGAAGCAGGTAAGTGTTCTACCACTAAACCACCAGTGCAAAAATGAGAAGAAATTAAATATATTATTGACACACACACAATACAGTTCTTCTTCCTAAATACTCCAAGCTTACTGAATTAATTATAGAGAGAAAACATAACTGTATACCAACTGCATTTCGAAGAATGAAAAAGGTGATTTCAGTCTCGCCAAGCAATAATATTTGAAAGTTGATGGTGGCAGCATCAGGAAACTGGACTCTCTTAGTAAATAGCTCACAATCAAGCTCGTAGAGACCTATTAAGAAATCATTGTTAGTGAAACTGAATGTATAGCCTTTGGTTCTGTTGAACTAAAATGCATATAAGGTTAGACCCTGATTACATAAATTAGACTTACACATTTATTCTAAGCTTCATCTGTTGTGTAACTTCGGGGTAGTATTATATTTATTTGCGCAGGTATCTTATTTGTTTGCTATTTTGTCAATAGTCAACTTATAAGTTGTTTGTGTAACGTTATTTTGTGAACTTGCAATATTAAAACTGCTATTAAATTATGATAGATATGTGTAAATTACAATAAATTTATTGCTGGTTTGAGTGACAAAAATAAGATATATAGTAATTAACCATTTATTTATTTATTTTATCCAAATGCTGTTTAATGCTCAAAATTGATTTGTTAAATTAGTATTTTTAATAGAAATGTAAAAAAAAAAATATTTATTTTGTGCTTCATTTAAATATTTTCTTTTTGCAGCCTATTTATGGTGGGAAAAAACATCGCATCACTGCAGAATTGTTTGGTCCAAATGAAAAGAAATCATTTCTTACTGTAACTGGTGAATGGAATGGAGTGATGGAAGCTAAATGGACTTCTGGGGTAAGATTGGAGATAATTTGTGTAATTAGTATACCAAGGAATCATAATTTAATTCTCTACAATTTTGTGAGGATATGCTTTATATATATTGAAATCACATTAGCCATACAGTTTTTTTAAGCGTATTAAGTTTTTCTTTTCATAATTTGTTTAATACTTTAAGCCAATTTAAGCTTTTATATTTTTACCAAAGACATAATATTAGTAACTTATATCTTGAACTTTTTTCCAATCATTGTTTGTTTTTGTCATTATAAAATGACATTATATTGTTAATTTTATTATGAATTACATGTATATTGTGAGTTGTATATTAACAGTGAAATTTTTTTTTTTTTTTGTACAAGCACTACAATTAATAGTTTACTATTCTAGTATTCTATTATTAAACAGCTGTGAAATTAATTTTGCATCATTTAAGTTCCTGTTAGAGTATACTTTATCGGTTTATTTAATTCAAACCTATGATTTTTAATCAATTTTTGCTTTTAAAAATGGATTCTCATAAATGAGCTGTAAAATTTAAATTTAAAAAATTTCTGATAAAAATAATTTTGAATCTTTTAAAAATTTATGGCAGTTCATTACTTACAGTGTTCTTTTACTCAGTAGATTTCTTTTTTAAATCACTGATTTTAACGAGTGTAATGCAGATAATATAATGTAATAATATATGCAGAAACTTCTAGTGATGCTGTTTGTAATTTGATGAAACATGTGAAACACTTTGTGTATAATTATTTTATGTCTAATAATGAATAAAGAAGTGAACTGGTATGTGGAATTGCATTTGTTGAAGATTTTCTTAAACTCTTAATAAGGTGTGTTATATGATATTATATTAATTTTCACATATTGTGAGGCTTTAGAGTAAATTTTAGGCAGGTATACATATTTTCAAAATACTTATTTTTTATCAGGAAAATCCTAAATCTTTGTACATCAAGTCTCTATATAATTTCAGATAATGAGCTGACCTTTTTATCTAAAGCGCATGGAACTGTGTGTCAGAAATTCTAAAGATATATTAATTTTAAAATTATTTTGTGATATTGCTTTTAAACTGAATTTTATGGTTTAAGGGCAAAGGACGTGATATTTAATAAATAAAGGTAACACACAAAACGTTAAAAAATGCCCCTTTGGACGTAATTTAAAATATGAAACTTTTTTTTTTTTATTGGCATGCTGTGCTTGAAAGGACTTTTCTGTCAGTAAGAGAGTGGTAACATTTCAAAGATCAGGTTAACATCATTTTAAGTTAGGGCATCACAGAAGAAGGGTGAATCGGTTCAGTAATGAGGAATTGGCTTATATGTATTACATGTTTGGGGCTATGAGGAACTGGCCCACATGTATTACACATATGGGGGCTAGGATGATAATGGTCGAGCCGCAAGACATATGCACTGGGAGTGCTTTCCAAACAAATGTGTGCCAAATAATCCATTGTTTAGTTAATTGCACTGTAAGTGAGGCTTGGGCTTTCTGAGTGAGCAACTATGTTGGCTGGCAATATACTGTATGCACACCTGCTGTAGAGAAAGCTGAGCTATGAGAAATTGAGAGGAACCCGGAAACAAGTATCGGGGAAATTGCACCCATGTCCTCTCATTTTCCTGTTGCACAACTTCCTTTACATTTGATGTACAAGTAGCACATAGCTGACTAATGTTGCTACTTACTTGAAAAGCTCCAGCCTCACATAATCTGCAGTGTAATTGTCTGGGTAATGGATGACTTGGCAGATATCTATTTGGGAAGTGCTCTCATTGTATGTTTTATCATGGCTTGTCTATTCCCATCCATGACCTAATAAACATTATGACCAATTACTCATTACTAAACTGATGCATCCTTTTCCTCCAAACTCCTCACTTGAAATGAACCCACTTTTCACTCTGCAACACACCTGCTAATATCGCTTACTTAGCAACAGCTTTTCATAATTTTGGACGCAGCTTCCTCTGTAAAAGTTGTTCATCATAGTCTGACAGACCAGCAAATGAAGTTTGTAAACAATCGTTTGGGGCACCCTGTATAATTGCTATTGACAATGTGGGAAACATCTAGATAATACTCAAGTTCTGACCAAATCTTTCATACCATATAGAAATCGACTCAACTGCTCAAAAGAAGTCTATCATTTCACCAGTGGTGCCACACATAATATTTTTATTAGTATTACAAGCTGTCTTTATTAATTTATAATAAATTAGTGATGTGTAAAAAAGTGCTTGATATTTTTATTTTAAATAAAGTTACAATTTTCGAAGATTGCTCAACTGTGTTTGGATTTTTATTTTCTATCATTATTTAACACTCATTTTTCAAAATTGCTTGTTTCAGGTTCGCTTAGGCCCTCTGAAAAATTTGTATAAGCACTGCTGAAATAAATTTTGGTTCTTTATTTAAAACATAGTATCTTATGAAGTTTACTTTAAGTATATTCTTAAATTTGTAGGAAACTGAAATATTTGTTGACACAAGAACAATTCCAATAATAAAGAAAAGAGTAAAACCACTTGTTGAACAAGAAGAGTATGAATCTAGAAAGTAAGTCATTTTCTATTTCCTTAGCCTTTTGCTACCTTTATTTATGTTAATAATTTTGTACAATATGCATTCATAATTCAATATATAAATTTAATATATTTAAGTGGAGAGATCACATTAGCTGATTTATAAAAGTAGTCACATTTTCACTAAAATGATTTTTACTTGTAATTTAAATTCTTAATAAATAGGGAGCATGATTTAGAGTACATAATAATCAAAAGGAAGAAGTGAAGGCATTATATCATATAGTACGAGGCGTATTCGGAAACTAAGTACCGTTTTGAAAAAAAAAATAGTAAAACAATTTTTTTGAATCCAATTTTATTTTTACATGAAAATACATGTCTTAAACTATTCTTCAACATAGTTTCCACCAATGATCAAACACTTGTCATAGCGGGTGACCAGTTTTTGTATACCATCGTCAAAGAAACTTCCCACCAGTTTCGATAACCACAACTCCACAGCATTTTTCGTGTCATCGTCAGATCCAAAGTGCTTGCCACCAAGCTCGTGCTTCATGTGTGATAGTCGGACGGCGCCAAGTTCGGGCTGTACGGCGGGTGATCAAACTGCTCCCAATGAAACTGTCGAATTAACGATTGAGTGACACCAGCAGTATGGGGCCGAGCATTGTCATGGAGTAACACAATTCCTTTACTGAGCATTCCTCTTCGTTTGTTTTGAATGCAACGCGTTAAACTAAGGCGTCAATAACAACAAGTCTCACAATATCGTGCCGCATTAATGGTTTCACCTCTGGGAAGAAATTCAGTAAGAAAAATGCCTTTCCTATCCCAGAAGACAGTGCACATGATTTTTTGTGATGACATTGTCACTTTGAACTTTTGTTTTTTCGGAGAATGAGTGTGTCTCCACTCCATCGATTGTTGTTTCGATTCTGGTGTGAAATGACACACCCAAGTTTCATCACCTGTCACAATTTGGTTTAAAAAGTTTTCTCCCTCATCACTGTACCATGTGAGAAATGTCAGGGCACTACCAAGTCGCTTTGTTTTGTGAACATCAGTGAGCATTTTTGGAACCCATCGGGAACACAGTTTGCGATAATTCAAGCGGTCGGACACAATTTCGAACAAAACAGTACGTGAAATTTGCGGAAATGCCTCTGAAAGAGTTGTCATTGTGAAGCGTCTGTTCTCATGAATTGCTTCATCAACTTTCCTTACCAAATCATCGGTGACAACAGATGGCCGACCACTCCGAGCCTCGGCGTGGACATTTGTTCGACCTGCATTAAACATTCTTACCCACTTTCTCACCATTCCATCACTTATCGTATATTCACCGTAAACTTCTGTCACTCGACGATAAATTTCGGCTGGTTTAACATTCGTCGCGTTCAAAAATTTGATCACGGCACGAATCTCACAGTGAGCGGGAGAGCTAATTGTCTTAAACATTTTGAATGTGCACAGCAAACTGAAAACACAACATAGAGCAACCAAAATGGCGACAATTGACAGTCAGTGAACAAGAAAGACTAGTGCGCATGCACGGGACGCCTACCACAGCGCTGTGACGGTGCTAGAATGAAACGGTACTTAGTTTCCGAATATGCTACATAATTGGGTTCATTTACCTTAAAGCTGAACACTTGGTGCTTATTTTGTTTAGCTATATTTCCCCAGGAACAAGTGTGGCCAGTTGACATCTTTCTTGGTAATAATTGTATTCATCACCATTGCTCACATAATTACACTTTTAATTTAATTATAGTTTTAGTCCCTCCCCTCTTCTTTTGCAATGGATTGTACCAATTAAGATTTAAAATATTTCACATTAAATTATTCTTATCATTTTGTTGATCTAGATAGTAAGTATAATATCCAATCTTTTTGAGTGCTTGAGTGCACTTTGCTGTACAGAAAGTGGTACAATAAACACCAAAGACTCACTGCTCTTTAACATTTATACTTTTTTTTTTGTTGTTATTATTAGTTCTAATGGCAGATTACAAAGACAATTGTATACATAACAAGCAAAGATGAAAGAGAGCAGCAAAACTAAAAAGAATGCACAGTATAATCTATAAATATATTTTGTGTTTCGCCTCCCCAGCATTAAGTGCAAGACTACAGCTCAGATGTGAGGCATCCATTTCCTCCTGAAGGTTCTATGATTTACAGATTTGGGTTGGGATAATGTTTATTCCATGCAGATGTTTTAAAAGGCAATCATGGCCAATAACAAGATGACAGATAGCAACAGATTTCTTTCTGGGCCATAAAGGAATATAAAAAATTCTGTTAATCGATACTTTATGACTATTTCTTTCAGTAAAGTCTTTCTAAAACGTTTATCTGTAGTAATCTTTTATTACTCTTTTGGCAGTGTAAAAATGGACATGGTTGTCAGTTATTTGGAGAATATTGCCCCCTTTCTTTGCCAACATATATGCCTTATCATTTGCATGAAAGCCACAATGTGATTGGTGACATGGCCCTTTCAAAAGTAACAAAAGCTCTGCATAAGCCAAACAGCATTCTTAAAAAGGCATAAATGCCTGACTTTGTGATAAATGTAGTTTTTGGAACATCTTCAGGCTTTACACAGATTTGAAAATATTCTAAAATAAGATCTAAAATCGTCATGTAATTAGTCGATTTAATTATTTTTTTTATGGGCATCGTTTATGGTTCATAGGTGGAAGATTATTCTTTTTATGACATAGTACCACTGGATAAGCGTAATGGCTGCTTATGGGAGTTAGTATTTTATTTCTTTAGCATTTCTTGTATGTGTTGTTTTATAATTTGTTTTTTAACTTTGTCATAATGATAGGGTGTTGCTCTTAACAGGGCAGCCATTTCAGATGTCGATACTGTGGCTCATAATTTATACATGGCTGGTTTTTCTTCGAATAATTTAGAGAAATAACTTACCGATCATTCCAATTTCCTTTTTTTCTTCTGTCAATAGGAGAGTTAACTCAGTTTCCAGAGAGTGTGCTTCGTCTTTCTCCGCCTCCTTCATATTCAACTACAGTGTGGCCTCCTGAAATTTTATTTTGGCCCTGTCTCCTTTAAGAAGTCCATCCGTCAAATTATTGGGGCCAGGAAATTTTTTGCAACAAAAAAAAAAAAAAAAAAAA
>KK118743.1:142053-159353 GCA_000611955.2 Stegodyphus mimosarum | reverse complement strand
GATTTAGGCGAGAGACTCCCGATTTCAGACGATTCTCCCGCCAACCCGATTTGCAATATATTTCTCCCGACTTTCTCTTATTCTTAAAATTTCTTCTGATTTTTATGTAGCTTAATATTTCGTTATTTGCATCCCAAAAATGAGAAATAGAGTGTCTGAAAGCACCTGGTTTTTTCTAGAAAATCAAAGTGCTTTCATCAGTGAGAAATTACGGTGCGTTTCTGCTTTGTGAGTATGTCCGAATACGTCATCGAGGGGCATCAAAGCTACCCCCCCCCCAGCGCTCCTAACCTGATTTTCACCCTCTGGTTCTTCTTTACTCATAGCGTCCCCAGTTCCCCTGGCAACCATCAGCTGTTTCGCCTTCGCGCCCTTTTCATAGCGTCCCCGATCCCCATAGCAACCATCAGCTGTTTCGCCTTCGCGCGCTTTCAATAACGAGTTTCCAATGCAACCCGCTTGGCCGTTTCTCCCTCTTCTCGAACTTCTAACTTCACTCATCCAGTTCTTAGGTCATTGACCTCTCCCCTCCAGACCATTACCAAGGCATTAGCGATTTTCGCTGGCAATACAGCGTTACCTAACAACCTTTCCCGAAGTTTGGACTTGTTCCCGCTTCTTATCTCTTTAACTCTTCTCGATTGTATTCACGCCGGCGCGTGCTGACAATCGCCTCATTTAAATCCCCCTTCATTAATTCTCTACTGAAGCAGACTACTGCCTCAGCGGATCATTAATTGAAAGGATTTCACGTCCAATTAGGTGGACTCCTTATTCATTTCCTGCTTAATCTACCTAACGGTATCGTTCTTTCTCTTAGCGAATGCTCACTCCGATTTATTTCATTTCTCACGAACTATGATGTGGAGGTAATTGCTTCTTTTAGCAAAGGTACTCCGTAAGCCTTCGCCTTGGTCCTTGGTCGAGGGGCACTGCGTGTCATCTGGCACATATCAGCCAATGAGCACAAAGCAAGATCGAGGTTGTCGTTTCATTCATCTTGTCGCTTTCTACGTGCTTTCGAGAAATAGTTTAAGAAATTGCGATATTTCATATCAATTATGCCTGCGAAAAAGGTAAATACTCGGATACATTTAAAAAATCGTACACGGATGACTTTTCTTCTAATATTTCCTCAAGGAAATGTAATGCATTTGCGATGTGTACCATTTGTCATTGCGATTTCGCACGGTGGAAGGCCAATGTTCCCAAACATGTTCGTACACAAAAACACAAGGACAACATGAGTTCTATTGGAAAAAAAAAAAGGAAAAGTTACTTTTTTCTATGGAAACAAAGGACCAAAAAGTTATTAATGCAGAATGTACTATTGGCACTTAAGAATTAGTAACTGAACTTTCCGATATTAATTAGTAACGACTTGAAGTTTATTCATTATTAAAAAATATATTTTTATCATTTACAAATCTTTTTGCTGTTGAAAATAAAACTCCCGATTTTTGAGTCTCGTAGGTTGGCAAGTATGTAAGTGTTGTTGAGGGATCTCACCCAAGCTGCAGATATCCTTGGAAGGGCCCTTCCGTATGATGAAGAAACTGAATAACATAGTTGTGTGTATCCAGAGAACTTCTAAGCCTAAACTGAAACACTATGATTAACTTGCACCTGATTATGGTAATTAGGATTAGTTGTTCCTGGTCTTGGGGATTGCACTGCTCAGACATGCTATTAGTGAGGGTAGTGATGATGTAAATCAATGGTTCCCGACCATTTTTGCCCTATGCACCCCTTTCACCATTGCTAAATCATTTCCCCCTTGCTCTCCAAAATTAAAAAAAAAATTACATATATATTTATTTAGACGTAGAAAATTATTTAACAGCACATCATGAAGCAGGTGGAGATCGCATTCCTCCCTCCTGAAACTAAAATTTCCCTCTTGCTGAGAATTCTTGATGTAAATACTTAAATATATATATATATATATATTTTTTGAGAAGATAATTTAGGGTTTAATTTGTAGCCACGATTTATATTTAAATGTTTTTTTTTCTTTGTTTTTAGAATTGTAGTTCTTTCAATCGTGAGGTGCATTTACATTTGACATGTAAAAATAGCTCGAGCAGAACACAAAGTACAGCCAAATTCATTCTTTATTGGCCTTGTGACAGTTTATGTCATGAACTTGATGGCTGTCTGCAAAACACATTTTCGAATTACTACAATCCATTTTTAGGAGAGACTGTGTTACAATATATAAATATGGGTCTGAGAATTAAGAAGTCAGTTGTTAATCAACTGCAAGATTTAGCAGTTTGTTGAGGTGCGATTTCAAGTGTATTCTGTGAGTAGTTTTGTGATTTGATGATGTTTCTCATGTGCAAGGAAGAATTGCTTAGTATCTACAAAATATACAAAAAATACCTACAATATTTGGTGGTATATCTTTATATTAACAAATCTGCAGCTCACAACAGTATGCTAGATCATCTTTAGTTTAAAATGGTTGGAAATTTAAGACTATTCAAAGAAAGACTGCTAAATATTTTAGGAAAAAAAAAAAAAAAACCTCTTATTAAACCTATTTGGTAGCAAAAAAAGGCACATTTAGTGGTTTATCATATTCCCTGTTCTTAAGTGTGATAAAATACTTTAGTGTCAAATTAACATAGAGTATCCATGTCTTTTATTTACATTTCAAACATGTAAATAAAAGACATGGTTATTCTATGTTAACAATGTTACAAAAGTTTGCACTAAATTATTACAAAAAAATGAGTAAAACTATCTCGAAGTTTAAGATGTTTTCAAATCATTTTTTATACATATAGAAAACATTAAAATAATAAGTTTACAAAGTAAAGAATTCAGTACTTCCTTGCTATTGATTACTCACCAAATTTGGAATTTATTGATTTTCAGAAGTTAGTCCCCAAAGGCATGTTAATGGCTACTTGAACAAGTTTTGGTTTGGTTTATTTAATTATGGCAAAGCATTTGAGGGCTCTTAAGGGAAGGGATGCTTTAGTGGAGGACTTTCTAAGGGAACTGGCTTATATCTATGTTGCACATAAGGAAAACCATAAAACTGCCCATGCATTTAGCTTATTCACAGGAACTCAAACACCATACCAAGCTACTGATGTTCAGTGACTTTATTGCTCAGCCATGGTGGGCCCTTGTTTAATAATGAAGTACTATGAATTCTTTTATTTAATAATTGAGAATACAATTCTTTAAATGCCCACCAGCAGCTAAGTGGTAAAACAGCTGAACACTGGTAGTTCTAACCTGGGTTTGATTCCAGGCAAATGGGGTGACTGCATGGTCATTCTTGCGATTTTCCTCATGTGTGAAATACACAAGCCAGTTTCCTTTCAAAAATTCTCCTTTTAGGCAGATGATCGTGGTGTGCTTTGTCAGAATCAATTAAATCAATCCAATTCTTTAAATATAACAAAATTTTATCTATTTGCCATACAAAACATAGCTGTAAGATAGAGATACTTCAAACACATAGTGATAAAATATATAAAAAAGAAATTGGTATCTACACACAAAAGTTTTGAAATGTCCATAATAAAATAATAAAAAAAAGTTATTGCAACAATGATAAAGTACTTCAAAAACACAATAGTGCTTACACGGTTTGGATCTGGTACAGTTGTCTGCCCTTTTTTATCAAAAAACCTTGGTCATTTAGTGCTTCAATGATAGATTGCAAAGAGCCTGTATTTATTTTTGACTTTTCTGCTAGATGTCTTATTTCAGAGACAGTGAAGCGATCATCAGCTTTGACAGTAGCAAATTCGGTCATTAAATTAATAAGCTTTTTGGCTTGAGAATGTTTACTCATACCTGAGCCATGTATTGAACGGTCAAAGTCAATATTTCCAAATTCATCGCTAAAAGTTTCTCTCAAACTATACTTCATAATTTCAATAACGTCCTTCGCATCATTAAGTGTGCATAATGCTCTGAGTTCAATCCGAGCTCTAGCTTCTGTGAGACGAATTAAGGATTCAAGTTGACGAGTTGTAATGGGAGTGCTGTAGGACACTTGATGTTGTTTTCTCATTTCCAAATAAAACTCCTGTAATACTTTGCTCACCTCTGGGGTCAGTTTAGGTTTAGCAAACTCTCGAGCATAAGAAATGTATTTTTGTAACATATTATGAGGTATAAAATTCAGCTTTTCATTTGGCTTCATTCTCAATTTTCCCAACAGCTTATTTTCTTCACAAAGTGAATCATTCAAAACTGAATTTTGGAAACTAGAGATTTTTAAAATTTCATCTTTATGATGTGTATGCAGTAAACCCATCACATGGTCACTCATTTTGCTGTCTAATTCTGCATCGGGTGTGTCTTCTATAATAAATACCAAATCAAATCTAGAAAGCAAAGAACTTCCAATTCGCAAGTTTTCAGAGACAGTTTTAGCTTTATTGTAATGGCCACCAGAAGGATTTGCAGCAGCAAGGATGGATGTTCTTGCAGGTAGAGTACAAACTACACCACTTTTAGCAATACTTATTGTTTGTTGTTCCATAGCTTCTAATAGAGCTGCATGATGCTGAACCATTTTATCAAATTCATCAATACAACAATGACCTTGATCAGCAAGTACCAAAGCTCCAGCTTCTAAAGAATTCTCTCCTCCAGTTTCTTTCATAACTGTGGCGGTCAATCCAGATGTTGTAGTTGAATTACCACATACATAAATACCTCTAGGGGAAACATTTGCACAAGCTAAAAGCATCTGACTTTTACCCAGTCCAGGATCACCCACAATTAAAATATGAGAGTTTTCTCTCATGCAAAATCCATCTGCCTCACGCTCTGAACGACAACCAGCACTTCCAAAGAGTCCCAGTACAAGACCTGCCTTGATAAGTTCATGCCCATATATATTGGGACACAAAGAAGCTACAATAAGTCGGAACAAATTGTCTTGAGAATGAATTGCTTGAATTGCACTCAAGACTTCCGATCTGAATTGTACATCATTTGATGCAATACCAATACCACTAACATTTTTCCCTCTAACATGAGTTATAGAATTAACATCCAATTTAAATACATATGTAGAAGCATCTTTGCTAGCAGTTGTTTTCTTATCATTAACATTATCCACACTTAGAATGCCTGACAAAATAACAACGTCTCCAGGGATACAAGAATCCGTAAGATCACAAAATAAATCACATTCTATAGTTTTTGGAACTCTTCCACCTTCAGTTTGATCCATATTCAATTCTTGAAGCCTTATGTTTTGCCAAGGTATTGTTTTCGTTAGTGAAGAGTCAAGCATTGGTTCAAATGTACGGGAAAAACAGTTTGTCCCAGTACATCTAGCTGGTAACGTATAACATCTTTTGATTTGCTCTATCACTTGGACAGCTTGGCATTTTATGCATTTAAAAGCCATATCAGTGCAAAATGGCTTTATATCACTCACACGTATAACACTTCCTTTAAGAGTTATAAATTTACCAAAATTGTATGTTTTCAAATCTTGAAAGCATAAAAAATTGACTAAACCAGTAAATCTTGGATAAAGTTTTTGCATTTGAATAGAAGTATTTGCAGTATGATCTAGAAAATGTCCCTCACTATCAACTATGTTCTGCTCTTTTAATAAGCATTCCATCGAAAAACCAAACAAACCAATTACTGTATTAGGTGAATTTTTCAATTCATTCAAGAATTCTGGCCAAATTAAATTAAAGGCCTTCTGTTTCAAAAGGTCGTTAATATTTATAGTAAAATATCGCTTCTTTTTTATATTTGTTAACACATCTTCCATGAAGTTTGAAAAATATTCTTTAATAACGCGTAACTTCTCAAGATGTTCGTTCTTGTTACTATCAGGAAGATACAGATTCCATGCATCATTGGATTTAGGAAGACTTCGTGGAATGTCATGACATTTTCCAGAATTTACGAAATTTCGTGAGTATTTCTTGAATTTCTTTTTATGCAATGAAGCTTTCTTGTTTTCTATTTCTTTCTTCTTATTTTTATTAGGATCATCCATGATTAAATACTGAAATATTAAATTCTTGGTATAGAGAAGAAATATTTCTAAAACATTTTAATAAGTAGCAACATATATTGACTACTTATAATAAGCAAGCAGACGATTTTGAAAGAAAATTTAATCCTTTGCCGCGTAACGAAAAATCGCATGTTGAGGAATACTGTTGCTGCCTCAAATTGTTTCTCTGTATTTTTGTTGTTATAATTACTTAATAGAGGAAAATTAATTTGTTGTGTAAAGCAACGAGTATAAAGAATACGTTCCATTAGCGTTGATTAGCATGGCTTGTCATATAATTAATTGTTTTAAATGAAATTCACAGTTGACGAACCAAAGTAAATTTTTTATATTTGGCAACAGGCTGATGTTTACGAAATATTTTTAAAAGGTCTCAAAGAGATAAATATCGTGCGCGAATTCTTGTAATACCTTCTGGCGCTAATGTATCGGTCAAGATTATCTTTACTGATTATAAAAAAGTTATCTCGTCAGGTGCTTATAAATATGAAATAATTTTATTAAATGTAATTTGTAGATTTGGTAACTATATGTTTAGTTAAACTAGGAGAATTATTACAAGCAACTACGTATTTGTAGATTTTCATCCATTGCTGTATTTATTATATTTGAGAGTGAAAATATTTATAATACAGTAGAGTTCCGAAAACTTGACACCCGATTATTCGACATTTCGTATAATTCACATCTTTGTATCATTGTTTGTGCGGGCGCCTGAAAGGCCGTATCTCCATCTAATCTAGTATCTAGCTTCCCTTCAGCTGAAAGAAGTCAGCAGCCGCTCTCCATTACCACTTATATTCCTTCCTTACTATAGCCATTAGCAGCTTTTTCTGAAGGTTTATGGCTTGTATAAGCTAAGCATTCAATTCATTCTGGGTAGAATTTTGTAGTTTATAACAGGGTTGTGTTAAGTTTTCTGTGCAAAGGAACATGTTGAAAAATAAGAAAACAGATCAATATGATAATGGAAATGAAATTAGACACCTTAACATAGTGTTTTTCAAGTCTTATGGTTTAGAATGTTTTTGTTGAATGGTTTGTTTGAATGGGACAAATATAAATATTCCTACCTTAACCCCTTCAAAAGGAGTTTTTTTAACATATGTTAGTACCAGTGTACGTATGTTTTAAACATTTAATTAATTAAATTTTTGTTAAGTTCACAGAAGAAAATTTATGTTTGTTTTTAATAATTCAAGGCTAAATGAGTTTAGATAATTTTTAAACAAGTTTTTAATGAGTATGCATAATCTTTACCTTATTAGCTAAAAAATAAATGGTACGCTTCTGTTATTAGTTCCAGATTAAAAAATGTGGGTTTGTAAGTAAGTGCATATAGGTGTGTATCTATACATACACATATGTACAGACATGCATATATGAACACATACTTACATACATGCATGCATTGTTGAATCCGGTCCTGGTAACAGAAAGGCACCAAATAAATAAATGTTGGTACTCATATTAATGAGATAAATTAGCCTGCCTATTCTCATATAATTGCTCTATATTTGAATGTACGTTGGGAAGAAGCATCACAGTCATTGTACTCAAATCATTCTTTTGTTGAATGTGAAGTTTGTAAGTATATAGTAATTGGTAATAAGTTTCATAAAATGTCGGTCTTGGGGTAAAGCAGTACATGATTGCACATCTAAATTCCAGCCTTTGATAATTTCAGCCATAGTATGATATATACAGTTAATTTGAATTTTATTTTTTGTCTTTTTGGAAATCTAGGATGTCCAGTAGGGTAGGCTTCAAGGACTACTCATAATTTGTGGATCACAGACTTCAAAATTCTGCCTTAAGAGGAGAATGAAAATGTTAAGGAAATTGCAGTGGATTTATGTGTTGAGTGAAATGTTATGAATTATGAATAATATATTCCTTCTCCTATAAAACTTGAAATTTTTGGTAACTGAATGTCCTCTCAGTCTGCATTAGGTCGAGTTTGCAGGACTCTACTGTAGTTTCCTTCTTTAACTACAGTACAGTTCATTTCAAAATAATCTTTAAATAGAACTTTGTTGTGACTAACAAACATTTAACATTTTGTTTAGTATAACTTGATATTCTGTGTGTGTTGTATTCTGAAAAAAGCAAGTGTTACTATTGCATATATCATATAACCTTATATTTCTTCCATTTCGTGGTTGCAAATGTAATGGTTAAAAAAAAAGTAGAGTAAATTTTTAAATCTTTAAAAAGCTTATGCTGCATAGATTTTATTATTTGTTATAAAAAATAATGATAATGGCTACATGTTTCAATGAATATTTCATGTTGGATAATGCGAATAAGAATAAAAATAAGTATTCAGTTGTTAAGTATAAGAAAGTGTTTAAAAGCCTCTTTTTTTTTATTAACTTACTTTAAATGTGCAATAATAATAAAAGGAGATTTAAGAATGTAAATATTAAATGCCTCTGTTTCCAGGCTAATTTTAAAAAATCTCATAGAATTTGTATTCATTATTCTTAGAGAATTATTTAATTTTCATTTTTTTAAAATATCTTAAATTTTTATGATCATTTATCATCAGTTATCAGCCAAAGTTTTAAAACTCTATTTAGTCTTACATTCTTTCTAGCTCTTGAATAAGCTAGCTGCATGGAATTTGCACTGTTTACATATAGGAATTCAAGCTTGTTTCTGTTGTAAAGTTCTGTATAATTTCATTTCGAGGATATTTGCGGTAAAATTTGTTTTAATATAGTTTAGCCATTGTCTTTAAATTGTAGGAGTATTCATGAGGATGATAGTATTATATATTAAATTAGCATTCAGTCTTAGATTGGCATTGGCTTTAAATCAAAATTTTTTGCCTGTTTCCTTTAAAATGCCTAGTTTTTTTTTAAAAAATCATTTTTAATCTAAGATTGTCTAATCTAAGGATGTAACCCCACATTATATAGAAACAGTACAAAGTCCAAAATTTGGGCATTCAGTATCCAGACCTCTAGCCAATAAATAAAATTTAAAAAATTCCCCCTTACAGAGTCTAGGAATGGAGAATATAATAACAAAAACAAAAAAAGCAGTGTACCATAAATGTGATTTTCTATGCACTTTCAAACACATGCTGGCCTGGGAATTGTACCGTGGTCCATAACAATACACTAATTTATGCTGTACTGATGGTAGCCAGGATCACATTTTTGGTCCTTGAGTGTTATGGGAGGAACAGGTCCCTGCATGGTGCAATCTCTGCATGTCCTCAATTCTGCTGCCCAATACCTCACTAAGGTCTAAAAATTTGTTTACTCCTAAATTCTACTGCCCAGTACCACTTCTAAATATCTGCCATTCCTAACTTTTGTGGTGTGGTATTGCTTTGAATTCTAAAATTTTTACTGCCACTAAATTCTGACACCCAGTGCTGGTGCTGTCGGTTGCACCTGCTCTGATGCTGACTGTGTCAGGGGTTATCACTTTTCTGCCTAATCTAAATAATAATGACCTAAACTCCAATGCTACCATGCTTGTGTGTCATCTTAATAGATTTAAATTGATGATCTAAAATCCAGAAATTTCTGAAATTCAAATCATCAATTCCAGATTTTAGGCTTTGTCTCAACAGTCTCATAACTTGGACTTTTTACTGTATTAAACTGTGTCTATAGTTCGTACTTCTTTTGTTAAAACCAAACATTTTCCACACCATATTGGGATATTTTAACGGATTGATCGGGAAGTCATATCGTACTTTTACTATGTTTTTCAAAGGTGATTTATTCCTATAAAAATAAGAATTCAATCAATAATGTATTGACCATTTTGTTTGATGACCTTTCTCCATCATTCTACAAAGCTCATAATTCCACGCTGGTAGAATAACCGGTCTTTAAAAGCTAAAAACTGTACCAGGTGCCGATTTATAGCCTCATCGGAATCGACTCTTTTATGATTCAAGGAATTCTGCAAAGAGTGAAACAAATGGTAATCTGAAGTTGTAAGGTTAGCAAGTATGATGGATGGGGCAACACGTCCCAACCAAGCTCCAACGACTTTTTGGTGCGTAACCAAACTCGTGTGTGGTCTTGCGTTGTCTTGGTGAAACACAGCGCCTTTACGATTCACGAGTTCTGGCCATTTTTGATTGATTGCATTGTTCAGTTTGTGCAATTACTGACAGCACATGGCTGAATTAATCAATTCATTCCTTGGTAAGAGCTCGAAATGCACAACACCTTTGAAATCCCACCAAACTGACAGCATGACCTTTTCTGGTGAATGTTCGCTTTGGACGTGGATTGAGATGGTTCATCGCACTGTTTCCAAGACCACTTGCATGTGACATTATTGTACACAATCCATTTCTCGTCATTAGTGACCATACACTTCAGAAAAGTTGTTTTAAAGGGAACAAAGGGCTTAAGAAGGGAATGGCAGATGCTCAAACGCTTCACCAAAGTATTTCTTTCAGCTCATGAGGAACCCAAACTTCAAGCTTGCTTACGAATCCAATCTTTTTTAAATGGTTATGAACAGTTGATTGAGGAATGTGTAGTGACTCTGCAATTTCTTGTGTCATGTACCGTGGGTTAGATTTAACCACTGCCTTTATTTCATCATCGTCAGCCTCCAATAGCCTTCCCGACTGAGGTGCATCATTCACATCAAAATCGGCAGAACAGAATTTTGCAAACCAGTGCTGGCACTGACGTGTCATTAGAGGATCATCCCTATAAACTTTACGCAACTTTTCACAAGCTTGTGGAAATAAAAAAGCAAAAGATAGTAAAAACCAACAGTTTTTTCCTCCATTTTCAACTCCATATAAAATCTATTCAACCCATTTGAATCAAACAATTTTCTGTTTATTGAATGGGTTAGAAGTGTGACCTTATATAGTATTTCAGTGAGGTGGATGTGCATGGTGCTTCTATTCCAAAAAACGTACTAATGACATCTGTTAGCAAAATACGACATGACTTTCCGATCAACCCAATAGCTTCTTCCTTTTCTAACTCTTAGGCTCAATACTGCACATTTTTTCTCCAAATTTTTTATTTAGATTTTTCAGGCTTTCTCTCCTTTTCACTGAATCTCTGTTGGTAGCTTTTTTTTTTCTTGATTTCTATTGATTTTATCTTTGAAACTATCTTCCAAGGGAAAAAAAAAAAAAAAAAACATGAAACAAATCCAGGAAAAGATTCATATTTTTTGCACCTTAAATGACTAATAAAATATGAAATCTAAAATAAGAAATAGCAGCAGTTAATAACAAAATTGATGAAAGGTCTGCGTGATCCAGGAAACCATATTTGTATTCAGACTCTTCTATCTTTGGGGTGTGAATGAAGGCTGGAGATGCATTTCTGCTTTGAGACACATTTTAATTTCAGGAGGTGATTATTCAAACATTGTAACTTTTTGTGAAGAATATTTTCTTGAAGAAACAGGATAATTTTTTTCATCTCTTGGCAAATATTATATTATAAAATCAATTGATTAATAAAGAAAAAATAGCATTGCGATTAGATAAAGAACATAATTATGTGGGCAATACTTATTTGTTTCTTACTGTGTAATTATTATTTTTGTCAAAATATGAAACTAATCAAGATTTAAACTGAAATTAAAATTTCATTTTATAAAAAAGTACATTTGTAAAATTACTGTCGTAACTAAAATGTTAGACAATACTAATTCAAAAACAAAGGTACTACTTAATTGCAAGAGCATTAATTTATTTTAAAATTCTGATGGAATAATTTTTCTGTTTCAGTATCAAGTTAGCAAAAGTAAAGCATAATATTTATGCATGTTATTATCAAGTAATATTAAAAAATATAGGCTTTTAGAATTTTTGTAATAGATGTTCGGCAGTTGTTAGCTTATACAGATAAAAATGCGTCTTCAGATAAATTTTCAGTCAGTTTAGAAGACATAAGCTCTCTTTATAATAAGAAATAAAGCATAGGAAAAAAAAACAGCGATAAAAATATATTAAAGTGTGCGCTATGGTGATTTTTGGCAATTATCCAGCCAATTTTAAGATGGCCGCTGCACAAAACCAAAATAACAAGTCAAAGAATTGCACAAACTCAGTGTCCATGTACACATTGATCTATTTTCACTCAATAAAAAGTCAGAGAATTGCACAAATCAGCATTTTGCACTCCTTTGACTTTGTCCATTTACACATGGATCTATTTTCACTTGAAAAAAATCAGGAGATTGATGACGTCATATAATGTTAAAACAAAGTTACTCATTACCAAGCTTTGTTGCCAATCAAAGCTCAATAAACTGCATTTGAAATCACACAATGAACTAATAATGACATAAAAAAGGAATAAAAAGATAATAGCATAAAAAAGCAAATACATCTTATCACATATACATACTACAAAAAGGAAATATCGACTTACCATATTTAAAAAATTCTGTGTCTTCAGTCTGTGATACACAAAATTCCTTAAGAGCATCCAAAAACTTTCTAAAATTATCTGAACTAGAATATGCATGCTGCCGTCACAACATAAATTTAAAAAAAAAATAAAAGTTAAAAAATATCCTCTGTAGTGCCAAACCATCGATGGCATTTCTTGTATGAATCTTTCTTGTGACAAACCTATTCAAAGCCGTCTGAACAATCTTTATGTTTGACCATATGCATTTCCTTCATACAAAGAGGGCACTTATAATAACTACTAAGTAAACCTTTTTTACACAGCAATCAATTAAAGTTTTCCCCCCTTTCGTTCCGAATCATACAGAAACTTCACCTTAATCTCATCATATACACCCATTTTACAGTGTACAGCACAAAATAAGCAATGTACTTCCTACTTGCCATCCAACGCAGAAATACGCCGTTACAAATATTTTCTCATCAGTCAAATTTACCGCAATCAGGCAACCAAACGCATCATAATAGGGTTTCCATAACATTCATCTACTCAGGGTACAATAAATCAAACAATTTGGAGATAATCCAAGAAGCACCTTAAACTATAGACTAACCAAAACAGCTTTTCAGTTAAATATTAGCAGTCTTCTATCAAGTATCTTGAAGTATTGAACTTTAGTAGATTGAACAAATCAAAGTTACCTAAAAAGCCTCTCCCGTCCCCCCCCAAAAAAATGCATGAAAGTAGAATTTTAAAAATACATACAAGCATAATTTAACTGCACTAATTTAACATTGGAGACAAGCCTGAGGTGATTATGGAGTAAAGCTATTGTTAAAACAATAAGTGTTGCATTAGTTCACATTCTGCAGAAAAGTTTCATGTGTGTTGCACATTTTAAAGCTATTAATACTTTATATATATAGTTAAAAAATTAAAAACTGTAAACAATGCCTACTAATTTGTATTTTATGGAAGGAAAGCTCTGAAGCAAATCAGTATGATAATAAAAAATTTGTTTTAAGTAATTAAAATAAATTATAAAATACTATGTAATTGAAATTCTTTGTTCCTTTATTTGAAAAAAAAAAGCAATAATTAAATCTCAGCCATGTGGTCCTTAATAAATTTGTAGCATTCTAAAAGTAAAGACACAGTTTGCATTTGCTAAAATTACAGAAGTATATAGTACATTGCAAATTAAAATAACACATAAAAAATTTTTAGAAGGGATACCTTTTCATATTTAATAAACATTTTTAATTAAAAGCTTAATTTCTATATATTTGTGAGGTATTTACTGAAAATAAAAATTGCACGAGTCTAGTTTCAAGACTATATTATTCTCAGTTGAATATATATGCAACACTTCATATAGCTTATTATAAGTTTTTTTTTTTTTTTTTTTTTTAAAAATTGGGAATAACCATTTTGGAAAAAAATTGGTGAAATTTTGTTTGAGTAATATTAAGTATTTCATTTCAGGTGATGTGTTATATAGATCTGTAATTTAAGTAGTATATAAGTTCAAAATATTAATTCACTTTAATTCTTAAATTTATTTTATGAAATACAGTTGTAATTTAGTGTTAGAATTTAATTACTTTATTTTTTTATTTAATTACTTTATTTACTCTAGCATTTATAGCACATAAATGAATTTTCATAGCATAAAAATTTAGTATATTTGAAAAGAAAACCTATATTTTAAGGTACAAATCATGAGACCTCATTCCTGTTTTTCATTAAATTAATTAACTTTTTTAAACCACCATGGGGCCAAGGGTGTTTTATGCCTAAATTTAAATTTCAAATTGGCATACTGACTTTCTACATGAGCTGTGTGTAAAATATAAAATGCTTCACTGTGTGGCAGTGTATGGGAAAATACTTTAAACAAAATTTGATATAATGCATTTGTTTGAAAACATATTAAAACTTCAGACATATCTTTCAGAAGGAAAATTGGCAATCTGCTTCTATTACACTTATATGCCTTTGACCCTAATACAGATTTCATTCATATGTCATGTTTTTCATGTAATTTTTATATAAACAATCAAAGAATCTCTTAATTTTTCATTTTGTTTTTCTCTGGTGTTAGTTATTGTTTTTGAACTTTCATGTAATTAATAAGAAGTAGTAAAAAAGAGGCTGTGAAAGATTTATTGAGTGAAATTAAAATTTTATTGATTTTTATGCCATTTATTGAATTTATGCTATATCTTATTTGAAAATGATTTAATTTTATTAATTTTTATGCCTTCAATTTCATGACTTTCATGCATTATCATTTACATTTGAAGGTGTAAATGATAAAATAATTTTCTTTTTAAATAAACCTTTTGAAGATGAGCCATCTGAACAATTGCTTATGCTTCGTATTTTTTTTTTTTTTAAATAGCTTCAGTGTACATCAAATGCTAAATATGCCACGGATATGAAAATGCCTGAAGCATGGGTCACGAAAGCTAAAAAAATTTTGAAAGGTAAAGATCCCCTAGAAGTTTTGGGATGGCATACAGCTGAGGTAAAAATATGATTTAAATGTAAATATTTTTCTTTGATGTTGTGTGTAGTGTAAATAATTATGATTTTATATGTGATGAATGTTTTTATTGTTGTGCAAAATTTTTATGTGATAACACTTTAGAATTATGGTTATATGGATTTCCCACTGAGAAAAGTGTATCTATTATGCTTTTGACAAAATAGTTTACCTTTTAAACAAACTTAACTTATAGTCTACGCTAATATTGCCTTACATGACTCCACAGTTTTAATCCGAGTAATTGTATTTACATACTTAAATTCATTATTGGAGATTCTAGATTGTTTTCTCCCCCTCCCTTATTTTCATTTACATTGATTTAATTATTTTTTGATTGAAAAATAAAAAAATTATTCTATCAAAGTTTTTTTTTTTTTAAACCGGTTGGAAATAAGTGTAGGTATTTACATATTACTTACATATTATCTTTATTTAGTACTTACATATTATCCTGCCAATCTTTGGCGGAAATTTCAGCAATGGTCACCAGTCTACAATCATTACTATGGAATTCTAAAGAAAGTGTATCATCCTTAATTGGAGCTAAATCATACTACTTGAGTGGTTGATGAGATAATACATGAGTACCTTAAGTATGCCTTCAGATTTTTTGTTAATTTACTATCAGTTCTAAATTATTCTATATATACAGTCTCTGTCCAGAAAGTTTGCTGAATGTGTTTATAGTTACAATGGATTGTTGTCTTATATAAAACTGCTGTGACTGTCCTTTGAAATAATCCTTGTTGGTAGTAATGTACATCTGGGAATGGCTGTATAAGTCCTGGAAACTTCTGTCATATTCATCTTTAGGGATGGCCTTCAGTTGGGTCGTAATATTATGTTGCATGTCCAAAATGTCTGAAAACCTCTGTCCCTTCAGGGTTGAATTTAGTTTGAGAACAAGAAAAAGTCTGAGGAAGACAGATCTGGGAGGTAGGTTGGGTGATTCAGGGTCACAACTTCTCTGTTGGCCAGGAACTGCTGCACTAGAAAGGCAGTGTTTGGATGGGCAGTATCGTGGAGCAGGGTCCAGCTGCCTTGCTTGGAGTACTGGGGATGTACCCATTTGATCCACTGAAGCAAATGTCTCAGTATTTCCACATATGTAGTGGCATTTAATATTGTGCCCACAGGGAGGAACTCTTTATGGATGAGTCAAAGAGCACCACAAGCACTGTTTCGATGTGGGATTTTTCACTTCGCACCTTCTTGCTTTTTGGCAACCCTGGACCCTGCCACTCCACACTGTAACACTTGTCTTTAGAAAATTTGTGTTTCAATCCGTTGTGTGGATGAGATTTCCATTGGCATCAGCCAAAGTTGCATTTGTTTTGGTATTAATGTATGGGACACGAGTCGGGAGCAAAGCTTGTGCTTAATCAAGTTGTGGGTCACTATGAGGTCGGCCATCTCATGACCAATTCCCACTTTTTCCACTATCATTTGCTTTTTCACACGATGATCCTGGGCCAAACGTTTCTTCATTTGCTGTACATTATATGGGGTGCATGCAGTTTCAAGCCAACCACCTTGGGAGGAGTCTTCAGTGGTGTTTTACCCTTCTTAGAAACATTTAAACTACTCATGCACACACTTCAAGGTGACAGCACGTTTTTTGTAAACTGTTTTCAGCATTTTCCAATTTTAATGGACGAAGCATTATGAGAACAACAAGTGATAAGCAATTACACAGATCTAACTAATAAATGCTATTTAAATACAACTTTTTAGAAGCTTTTTGCGAAGTGTGCTAGAGTTACATGTTAATCTAACAATGTCATCAGTCTTAGAAGAACATTATATTTTAACATCGTAGTTTTTACATTACTGAAATTTTAACATTATATAATGTTAAATAATTTGAGAAAACAAAGGCTAGCCAATGCACAGTTCTTGTCATTATTAAGCATTGTCACAAATTGCCTACTATAGCTTTTGCTAACTGATATTTTTTCTATATACCAGCTGGACATCTTTGCCCTCTCCCTTACCATGCCATGAAAGAAAAGTATTTTGGTGTCAGTTTGTAATTAATCCGTTACCATTTTTACCAAGCATTTTCAAATAGTTTTACAACAGCACAGTGTCTAAACACACATAGCACAGCTCTCTTATGACTAGCTCTATAATGATCGCATGCCTTAGTATCAATAAGTTCTCTCCTCAGGAAATATAATGATGTCTTTTTTCATACTGGTATGGCAACAGAAAACCAGATATGATCTGGATGATTGCCAACATATGTCTCTGGACATAATCTGGGACTTGTATACATGCTCTGGATCTCTGATAATTGTGGCAACACAGAAATATAATTTTTTTTCACGTTTGTTACTATTATTTTTTTAAACTCTCG
>KK118743.1:115875-128015 GCA_000611955.2 Stegodyphus mimosarum | reverse complement strand
TTTTTTTTTTTTAATGTCAGTTGCTAGTTTTTGAAGGATGTCTCATGCTTTTTGTTGTTAGGTTTTAGGTTGCAGTTTGAAGAAAAGGAGAAAGAATTCTGAAGAAATTTTAGGTAACCATTCACTGGAATTTAGGATTCATCATCTTAGGAAATTTGTTATAATTAAATTTGAGTCTTCTTTGGTATTGACTTAAATTTTAGTTCTTCTTTGGTATTTAGTGTTCTTCCGTGATGGTTTGATACCATGATAATTCCTTGATGGTTCTTCCATGATGGTTTGATTCTCAGATTCATTTAATTGGTTATCATGAGAGGCTCCATTGTATGTATATCTGTGAATATTTTTTATGCATTAAATAATTCCTATTTTACATAGGCCAAATGTAATTTCATCAGACATAAATGGAAAGGGGAGTTTCATAAAATTCATAGAACTGATTTGAAAACTTTTAAATGATGTAAAAAAGTAATTCATTTCCAGGCTTATACCATATATAATTTTCACATAAATTTTGATTTTTCAATCTTATTGCTAAGTTCATGTTACATATAACAAATTTGCCTAATGATTAGATCGTTTTCATCAATTCAGCATGTACTCATAACTTTAAAAGGTGCTGTTCTTCCAGATAGCCATAGAATAAATACTGTCATGAAATTACAACCAGCAATGGTATTGAATAAAAATTAAGACTATAGAACAGATATTGCTTCTAAGACACGCAGTTGTTGTTGATACATTTTTCTTTCTTTTTTCTTCTTAATTTGCATCAGTGCAGCTAGTTCAGCAGAAATCATTTGTACTATTGACAGAGTTGTTTACAAGTTATAACTGAGTTACTCTTAAGCATATTTTAAAGCATTTTAAAACAATCCCATTTTTATATGGGATAAAATTAAGTTTCTTTTTGAAGTGATGGAGTAGAGGGAATGCAGTAATAAACAGTATATCCTTTTTAAATTGAAACATACTGTGAGCCTAATTTTATAGTTTGCTTTTAAATTTTTCAGAAGGATTTTGATTCTGAAAATAAATTCAAGCATTTTATTTTTAAAGTCTCCTGATGGATATGTTTTTTAAGTATATGGTATTATAATACTTATCAAGAGACTTTATACTCATGTTATTTGTGTTTAAAAATAGGTTTGAAAGCTGGTCTAAGCATTGATGATTTTGCACCTCGCTTATCATTTTTCTGGGGCATAGGAATGAATTTTTATATGGTAATAATTTTTCAATACAAATATCTTTAACCTTATATGCTTTCCAATTTGACTAATATCACTCCTTTCTTTAACACACTGTTGAATAATGAACATCTATGTAATAATAATTGTTAATAGAGAAATGGAAGTTTGGAAATATTCACATGGTCTGATTGGCAATGAAAGCTACTCATTTTTAATCTCGTAATTATAATTTAAAAATAATCTCAAAATATTTCTCTTTTTTGTTTCAATTTTTAGTTTTTCATTATTTTTAAATGTGAATTAAATATCTTTGTTATTTATAAAATTATTTTACACATCTTGAACACTCTCATCTTTGCAGGAAACATTCACCTGAAACATGTTTTTTTAAAGCTATTTAATGTATGAGGAAATGAATTAAGTTGTATATTGTTCTTACTATTGCTAAGCACTTTTTAGCATTTATACAGTATTACTAGAATCCATATTTCTTTTACATCTTTTTAGCATATAACATTAAAACTTTGGGCTTAAACTAAATATTTTTCATTGTATAAGTTAATAAATACATTATGTGATCATCTCTTATTTGTAAGGACTTCAGTCAGTCTCTTATTTATAAGGACTTCCATTCCATTATGAATTTACATTCCAACACTGATATAATTGAAAGCTAAGCTGAAGGTATGAAGAAATAAAAAGATCTTTTTGTAAACTTTCAACTTGTGAATTGCTGTACTTGTACCAGTCATCATTATTATGCCTGATTGGATGAAATAAATTATCGTCCTGGCAATTTGTGGATAGAAAAGGCATATAAATAAATTTATAAAATAAAAAGTCAATTTAGGAAAACTATACAAAAAAAGCTAAAAGTATTTGTCACATTAAAGAAATGATAGCACATTTATTATCAATAGAATGTTTTTCTTTGCGCTAAGGAATATGTTAATAAATAATGATAAATAAATAATGTATAATAATTAGTATGTTTATTTTTTACATATTTGTAAAATGTTTTGATAAATGAAATTTTCTTGAATTAGTTTCTTTGAATTTTCTTTTATTATTTTGCACTTTAACTGTATGATTTTTAATATTTTAGGAAATAGCAAAAATGAGAGCTGCACGCAGATTATGGGCACATTTAATAAAAGAAAAATTTAATCCTAAAGATTCAAAATCATTAATGTTGAGGACTCACTGTCAAACGTCTGGATGGTCTCTAACAGAACAAGTTAGTATTTTGAAGAAAGTTTACTAGTAACTTAATTAAACTAGTCATGTTTAATGCCAAAACTACTAATCTATCAAAATGACTGATTTTTAACTAAACTAGAAATAGATGTACATTAAAATTTAGTATTAATGTCCAAGTCTATTAAAAAGAAGTACCTGGGGGATTTTTCATGTTAATGCAGGGAGATATAAGAGAAATGATTAATTAACATTGAGAGTACATGTTTCTTTTTCAATTCTGTGAAGATGGGCAAATTAAGATAAGAAGAAACGTTTAGCTTGAAAATATTCTATTTGTTAAATTTTATCATAATTCACAGAATTAAAATTTTGAATTTCCATGAATATATGTAAATTAAATGAAATAGATATGCAGAAATTATATGGGGCCTGATTTATCAAACCGGATATTCAAAGGAAAACCTATTATTGAACTTCCCTGTAATTTTTTTCAACACAGCTGATGCTACTGATACAAATTATATTTTATGGAATATACATTTTATATAAAATATTTTGTGAAATTATCTTCTAATTTGATATTTTTCATGCAAAGTCCTTCTAATTAATATTTTTCAATTCAAGCATAAAGAGTACATTCACATTTTTATGTGTATTGTTTTCTTGGTTTCAGTTTAGTATGGGTTCTGTAATTTTAAACCAGGGTCCCCTCCCGAGAAAAAAAATAAAAACAACCTCAAGAGTCTTACTGATTTTGTTACAGAATTACATTATAGGTGCATGACTAAATTAATCCAGTTAAATTGTTTGTCAACTCAGTAATCAATCAAGTATATGAATAAGATATAGAATTAAAATGTTCAGTTCTTTTAAATAGGGAAGAAATCATTTCATCTGATGAAATTTGATCGGTTTTAAAACCTGAAATCTGATAATTTTTAAAACCTACAATTGAAAAAAGAATTTAAATATTAAAAAAATTATTGGAGGATTTGGTAAACCCAGGACATGTGCCTTATTTGACTCCTTGAAAATCAGGCCTTGCATATGTGTCTGTGTATACATGCGTTATGCACACACATGCATATATATATATATAAGGGAGTTAAAAAATGACTACAGGATTCCTTTCTCTAAATATTGTACCTTGATATCTACTTCAAATTACAGAATTTTCTAGAAATAAGGTGTATCATTTTATGAAAACTGTTTTAGAGTTGAAAAAGATTTTGTAAGTATGAAATTTACTTTTTATATTGTACCAGAGGCTTAAAAAATTATCAATGAAATGTTCATTATGCTTTAATAAGCTAAATATAAAAAGGTTCTCCACTTTATAGGACAGAATTTACAGAGATATTCAGAAACAATTTAATGAGTTGGAGCATTTTTCAGTACCTGTTACTGATCAGCTTATTAACAGCTATTTCTAATCAATGAGTTATTGATTGTGTATTTATTGAACAATATTCTAGTTAATACCATTATTAGTAGGCTGCATGAAAATGTTAATTACTAACACCTCTGTGAATTTTTCATGGTTAGTTTTTCCACCTTTTCAATGTAAAGCTTAATGAACATTTATCAGTAGCACATTTTGATCTACAGTGCTATGCTAAATAATAAGCTTCTAACTTATGATACATATCTATTTCCAGTGCTGAAACTGTTTTTAGGAAATTATTTTTTTGTCTAAGAATCACAGATTGAGACTGCACTAGACTCCCAGTTAGCCATTCTTTATTATATGTAACTTAGATCATTAAACAAATGGCTGATTAATCCAAAAAAGAATCTGAAAAAGAAACTTGATGTATTATTTAGAGGTTAAAGCAGATAAAGAAAATTCTATGCATATATATATATGTATATATATATATATATATATATGGATCAAATATAAATATATTCGGTTTAAAATAATATCTAGCTTTTGTATAAAATATTGCATTCAGCTTTTCCTAGAATTGGAAATTTGTGTTGCAATCGAAAAAAAAAATAGATTGAGGTTAAAATTAAAACACAGATTAGTTAGACTGAGTGAGTGTGAGTTCATTGTACATGTCTGATTTCAATATTTAAGGAAGCAAAGCGTGCTATCTCCTTTTCAGGCATCTTGTATTTGTAGTTATGACCATAAATTTATTCCAGTATATAATATTGTTTTGCCTTTTTTAACTCTGCAGAACAGACAATGGAGGTTGAATATAACATATGAAAATAAAGTCAAAACAGAAATTTAGGCTCACTTAACAAGTGAGGAAGTAAAAAAGAAAAGTAGATGCAGTTGGCATTATTGGTGCCATGAATACCATGCTAGGGTCATGGAAAGAATTAACTCTTTGCACTCATATTTATGAAGTTTTCCAATCAACTCGGAACTTTTTTTTATATTCAATCAAGATGAAAACATTTTTATGGGAATATATTATTTCTGAACTTGCAGTTTTTTTAATTGCATTTTACCTGTACCTGTTTAGGTACAGCCAGGCCTATCTAATGTGCATATTCAAATTTAGGTTTGTCAGATTTTTTATAAAATAGTAAAAGTAACTTCTAAATTAGTAATAAATACTAATCTTTAGTGTATTTTTCATAATCAACATTTAAGGCATGAAATATAGTTCCTGTGCCTCCACCATCACATACACTCCAATATTCTGTTTGAGAACACAATCCTGTATTACAGTATCCGGGAGGGGGGACTTCACAAGACCAGAAAAGCAATAAAAACAAAAAAACTCTAAACTAAACTAAAAACGTTAACAAAATACTAGTAAAAACCACAGTTGCTATCTAACAATCAAGAGACATTAAACTGCTTTTCTAGAGTGGTTTCAAGCTATAAAACTAAAAAGTATTTCTAGAGCATTTTTCACTAATTCGCTAAATTCTAGGAGAGAATTTCATATCAACTGACATATGGTTCAGAAGTTGAAGAAAGAGAAAGCCAGCATTGTTCATCAGGTTTTACATGGTGAGAAGGAAGAATGCTTGTAGTTAATAACTGGATAAAAGATGTTTTGCTTGAGCTGCTAAATGAATACAAGCCATGTGGAATTAGTGATGCAGATGAAACTGAACTGCTTGCATTGTCAAAACACATAATGAAAGTGAAACAGCAGAGGGTTTAAAGAGCAGAAGGAAATAAATTTATGTGTTATTAACATTCAATACGAATTCAACAATTAAAATGACATCAGTGGTTATCGAGAAAATCAATTGTAGAGACATTAGGTTATTTTCAAGCAGGAGACATGAAAAATGAGCAACGTCTTCGCCGGGAATCGAACCACAGGACCTCTTGGTTACGCGTCGAGCATGCAGACCACTACACCACGAAGGCATGCGAAGAAAGTGGGAGAAATACCTTATATACTCCCCCTTTTAAAGAGTGACTGGGGTTTTGGGGACCCAATCGCCAAATCGCGGTGGTGGCGAATGATCATCCACCACCTTTTTTAGTTCGGGCACCAGTGTAGAAACATTAGGTATTTTGGAAGCAGGAGACATGAAAAATGAGCAACGCCTTCGCCGGGAATCGAACCATGGACCTCTCGGTTACGCGTCGAGCATGCAGACCACTACACCACGAAGGCATGCGAAGAAAGCCGGAGAAATACCTTATACAATATTTGAAAGCAGTCAAGAATTTACTTCTAACTTATGAAAGCAACAAACAACACATGGACTTTTACTGATTTTCTTTTGACCTGGGGCAAGGAACTGAAAAAGGAAAAAATAGCATCACTACATATATAACTGTGCAGTATTGCTGAGTAGATAACTGTAAACACATATAAACTTTTCATGTTTTGCTACGATTTCTGTGCACAGATGGTGCTACCTCTCTGTTTTCTTTACTGTTTGACTTTAGGTGTAAATACAGCTGTCTTCTCTGCAGAATTTTATTTTTCCTCCTGATGATGACGTGCACATGTTTTCCTTGAAATTGATAGAGTCTTGGTTAAAATATATGCCAGACAGAAGGTTATTGCTTTGCCTAATTTTATGATTCAGTCTTTAATTTTAGGGTATTATAAAAGGTTTTAAATGTAATTACAGAAAAGATGTTCAGTAAATGATGAACAGAATTGAATTCTATGAAAGCACAAGCACTTTGAAGATGCATATTATAGTCATTTCAGGGGGGTTAATCTCTTAAATGAGTTAAAAGTGTTTTAAAAAATATAGGTTTTATGTACAGGGTGGTCAGGAAGTCCAATTACACCTGAACTAAATGCATGTAAAAGTGTAAGATGGTAAAATGTTTAAGAACTAAATCCTCCATCTTGATCATTTATATATCAATTATAATAATTTATAACCATTTATATTGCAACAGTGCTCCTCTTATGAATTTCACGGTGATTGCTGTGTGATTGTCCAGGGAGGAGAATAAATTGTGTGCATTGAACTGTTCATTGTCTCTGTGTTCAGTGAAGAACAATGTCAAGATACCAGTAATTTTACTTTGGTGGAGCTTTTAGTGACAAGTGTGTGAGTCCGTAAATAAGAGTACAACAAAAGTATGACACATCTGATGGATGGGTTTCATGAACAATTCAGTAGAATGCCACCAAGTCTTTGATCGCATAGGAGAAGAAAGCTTTGGGTGGGGAGGACTGAAGAACGCATCTCTGGTCCATACTTCTTTGAGGGTTCCATGACCCAAAACTATTTTAGGTTATACTAAATAGATACCCCAGGTTACTTACTTGGAGATGTTAAATTACTGGCTTCTTGTATGGCTGCAGAATTTGGGCATTAACAGCATGGTTGTTTATCAACATGATGGAGCTCTTACCCATTTCCTGTTCATGAATGCCTGAATGAACTCTGGCTGGTGGATAGGACTTGGATCTCCAAATTCACCAGTCCTTTATGCTTCCCCCACCATCTGAATCCCACCTTATGACACCAAACAATGCCCTGTGGGGAGATAATCAAATCTTACACCAGGAAGAAGTGGTACATGGGCAATGATTCTCTGCAGGCAAGTATGCTTGAAAGCTTCCAGCATGGGACATTTTGGCCACCGTATCAAAGAAGCATTAGAGGAACTGCAAACTATTACCAGTGTTTAGGAACTAGAAGCAAATGTTTTGAGGATTCATTTTTGGAATATGTTTTAATTCACAGCAGTATTGAGAGATATATATAAAAACTGATTGTGAAAAATAGTCTTGTAAAAATAATAAAATCTTGTAAATTATGTGGGTAATATAAATTTTTTTGTAAAGTCTGTAAATATATGATTAATATTTAAAGAAATCCATTGAGAAAATGTATAATGATTATTTATAGAACTCATAAATCCAATTTAAAACTTTGTATTCTGAGAAATTTTGTGTTGAATTTCATTTATATTATTTACTGCCAATGTGAAAATGAAGTAAAGGCTTGACATAGTTTGGCTTTGAAAGGTTTCTGGAAATTCTGATAGTAACCTGTCACTTTTTGTAAGATAAAAAAAGGTACATGTGTTTCAAGGCTGAATTTTTAAATAAGATCTTAAAATTAAATAACACATCAAAATGAACATGTTAGATAAAATAAATTTGGACCTGTAATTCAAAACAATTCACATTCCAATTTGAATTTTTAGACATTACTTAAAAGAGTGAGGAAGTTTGAGATGTGAGTTGCTGGATGAAATTTTGTAGTTAAATCACATCTATTTAACCTATCTATTAATCACACATATCTATTAAGCTATTACCACTGAATAAGAACAACTTTGATTCTTTGAGCTTTTTTTGGTGTGTGTATTTGATTATTTAAGTAGAATCTATTCTTATTTATTAAGTTTATTTTTGGATTTGTTGAAGAGTAATCTGATGTTAAATGTAATTATTATATTTTGGTAATTCTGGTTTATAATGAGACTTAAATGATTAATCCAGCTTCTGCATGTAAAAGTGATTAAGTATTGGCCACTTAAATGTGGCAAATATTAAATATTTTATGAAAGCTATAAATTTGTTTCTATGTATTCAGTAGCTTTTAAACTGTAGATGGCTGTTAAAAGTTTAACATTTTCCCCCCTTTGTATTAGGATCCTTATAACAATATTGTTCGTACTGCAATTGAAGCAATGGCAGCTGTTTTTGGTGGAACCCAGTCTTTGCACACAAATTCCTTTGATGAAGCTTTAGCCTTACCCACAAAATTCAGTGCAAGAATAGCAAGAAATACTCAAATTATTTTACAAGAAGAGAGTGGAATTCCACATGTAATTATATCTTTTTATTGCTATGTTTTCTTTCATAGTTATGTATGTATATGTGTTGTATGTATGTATAGGTAAGATATAAAATATCAGAGCAAACTACTAACTTTAATTTCACGATAGTCCCTTTTATTTCTCATTCTAATTTGGCTAACCCTCCTTTCTGACCTAAAAATAGTAACTGTTTATAATATATGAATCTAAAGTGTATCATTTCAAAATTAATCTGCATCATGCTTTCTTGTGTAATGCTGCAATGCAGACACTTATTATTCAATGACAGATCGATATATCTTTTAATTTTCCCATACCTGTTTTGAATGCATATTCACTTTCATGCTTTGCATTGCTCCGCTAACATACTGCAGATAATTTCTGTCTGTCACCCATAGTCTAAGATGTAAGCTTCCAAAAGTTGTTGTGTGCGTATTGTGATCATGATGATGTGTGAATAAGAATGTGTGTTTCAGGAATTAGTTGTCCAGCAAAAAATTATGTCTTGTTTGTGGTTGCATTTGTCTACAAGTGTCCTCAGCCAATAATTCTAGAACATAATTAATTATGTGATCAAATGTATTGAAACAGAAAGTAACTCATTCTGAATTAAGATTTCATCCTGCACCTCAAGCCCAGTTAGACTGCTGCGTATTTTCCTATTACAACAATATCAGAAGTACTAATGTTATGTTCTGGAGCAGGCACAATTAGTGTGCCAAGTATGCCATAAATTGTTGAACTAAAATAAAGTGAATGTTTAAAACCTGCCATGACTGCAAACTTCTACTATTTTGTGCTTAAACATCTATTATAATCGTAATCATTATTCTCAAATCATCAAACACACACATACACACACACACACACACACATATATATATATCTAATAAAAAATGAGATGAAATATACAGAATATATATCAAACAAAAGTGGAAATATGTCTAATGAAAAGGCACAGATCAAAAACAGATTGCTACTTTTGGTTTTTATATATATTCTATATATTTTATCTAATTCTTTTATGAATTAATTTTGCAGCATTCTGTATTAATAGCATTTATTTAATTAAATATTCTTGATTTTTTAATCTCTCTTTCTTTCTCTAGATATATGTATGTAATAATAAAAAAAAAAGTCTGAAGTAATGACCAGAAGGAATTTTAACGTCGTAGAAGTGTTGATTTATAACGAATAGGAAATTGGAGGCGAAGGCATATTAAATCTTCATTTTTTTATTTCAGCTTGTTGTGGCCACAATCAACTTGGCACATGAAATGTGCCTATTCCAAAATAGCTCACATTTTTGATTAATTTTCAGTAAGAAAGAAGAAAGTAGCAGACAGCAGTCCAACTAGACCGAAGCGTAAAGAGCAAGTGCGTTACGTTCAGGGTGAAATCCCAATTCAGACTGAGTTAGTTTTGGTTTACAATGCATTTTGATTGGACAGTTAATACTTCTGTAAAATTATTATTGGTTACTTGACTTTTAGTTCCATTTACATTATCAGAATTATGTAAGTGCCATATGACATGGATCAATCTAGAAATGACATAGTGCGTAGAGAGGTTATTATTTTTAGAATTGAGAAGGGAAATTTACGTTGTTAATTTAATCTTAGACATATTCTTTATTTTTCTTACATGTATAACTAAAAACACAAATTCTGCAGTTATTATTTTTAATCCTATATTTATCTTTCTGGGTTAACTTAATATGGCTTCTGCAGCTATTTTAATGTAAGAAAAAAATTATTTTTGTTAGTCTGTCAATAGGGATTTAATATGAAATTGTAAAATATTAAACTGATAGTCATTACTTAAGATATGTTGTGTTTATCGAAATTTGTGTCGAATTTAAATGATATTTTTGCATAGTACAAGTTTGTAGGTACCTTTTTTTGTAACTTGAAGCAGGTAAGATGAACAGGAAGACTTTCAGTTTTATTCCAACTTGAGTAAAAACATTTGTACAGAAGATAAACTGTTATAAAATGTTGGAAGAGTATTCAGAGATAAACTGAAATCCTCTTAATATGGAAGGTAAATCACGGATTACCAAAACTGTTTTCAAAGTGAAATCAAAAGCAGTAATCATTGAGTACTCAGTAGCATAACAGTCACTTAATTCTGAACTGAACTGAACTGAGGTTTAGACTTATATTTATAACTTTCTTCAAGGGGAGGAAGCACTTCTGGAACTTTTCAGAAAGATTAAGCTTTTTCTAGGCTTCAAAACATGGTTTCTGGAAATTTCTCTAATGTTGCCAAGGTCCAGTAAGGGATTTTTATCCATATTTTAGGTTCTATATGAGCTGTTGTTATAATTTCAACAACGGTTGACTTAGAATTAAAAGTTGTTTAAAAGAAACAGTAAGTTGCTGTAAATTCAAAACTTAAGAAAATAAGCAATTATATAAATTTTAAATTTCCTAGACTAAGAATTACTAGTATGCTTTTCCATTACAATCATGATCCATAACCAGGATAAAACTTAGTTGAATACCCATTAACACCTGAAATTTTGTAGTGCCAATAATTCCTAAGAACTCTCACTTTAAAAGGGAAAGAAATCATTCTCCAGTGGGTGCCTGGCCACTGCGGCGTTTGGGGCAATGAATAAGTAGATTTCCTGTCAGAAAGAGGTACCAGCTTACTACAACATCCTAATACAGCCATTTCTTATTGTAGGATTAAGATGGTTTTAAAAGTTTATTTATGTCTAATATCTTACGAGGCGTTCAGACTCGTACAGCCTTAAAAATTTGGAGAACGATAAGTTCTTCTTTTATTCCCAATAGTCCAAGATACAATGCATTTGCGCCTTTCCATCTGTCTACCGGACATGATTGCCTTGCCACCCATTTGCACCACATATGCATTTCAAGCGATCCCATTTGCCCACTTTATGATTCTGGAGAAGAACACCTGTTTCGATGTGGAGCTCTTCGTGATCTTATAGAGGAGTTGAGATACTGGGAGGCAAGATTGCTCTTTAGGCAATCTTTAGATGAGATTGCTCTTTAGGCTTTGGTCTTTTTGTTCTTTGTTCTATTATTTGTAACTTCTGTTTATAAGATTTTAGTTCTTTGTAACTTTTTACTTAGCCATTGTGGTGGTGGTGGTGGGGGGTGAACTTTCCAGAAATGAAGTTTAAATAGCTTATCATTCAGTACAGGAATATCTGATGGAAGTAAATGTAAATAATTTTTACATATACCTAAATGCAGATGCACCACAATAGTATAAATGCTTGTATGTGTGCAAATGCATTGTAGAGGCTTTCATACCAATGAGGAAATGCATTTGCACCGCATTAATGGAAATGTGACATCATATATAATGGTTCTAGGCCTGTGTTTGCTCATTAAATAGATTGATTACTATCCAGTTTCAATCATTTCCTCATCACTTTGCCACACATTCTGTGTATTAAGTTTCATCATGATCAAATGATTTTCTAAATATATAGATTTTTTTTAATACTGCATATATTTTTATTAGTACATATATGTTAATAA
>KK118743.1:101693-114519 GCA_000611955.2 Stegodyphus mimosarum | reverse complement strand
CATTCCTGAAAATGAAATTGCAGACAGGCTGGCAAAATGAGGCAAGAGACCTCAATGATGGTAATCATCATACAGTTGATGATGCAAATGTCATTGCATAGAGAAAATACCATCAAAAAAAGATTACCAGATTAATGAAATTAATGCTAATCAAGACATCACAAAAACTATAGCTCAACTCAGAACTTTTTGGGTATGAAGATATGTCTCTGCAGTAGTGATCAAATGGTATTAAGTCCTGGACATATTAATTTTTTTTTTTACTTTCCTCCAATTATAAGATCTGTAATTCTTCTTGGAGAATATCCTTTTGATGATCAGTGGTTCTATTTTGGAGACATCACTAGATAGCTGGCTTCGTCTTGTCTACACATGGTTCTTTGTGATCAATTTTGGATTCCCATAGACATGACACCATGACAACCATCAGTTGTAGAAGTTAAAAAAATCCTAGTTTAATGCCGTTTTTGTTGAGATTGAAATTCTGTTCCATTGCAGTTGTTTTCCACTGTATTTATAATCTTCAAAGTTTATTTGATTTAGTTTGACAGTTCTGTTACAGTTGATCCCTGAACAGTACAGAGGGTTAAGAGTATCTTGTGCTGACCCTCTGCAGTATGGAAAATCTGCATGTAACTTTTGTCCCCTGAATAATGTAATTGCTAACTGCCTAATATTCAAGGGAAGCTTTATTAAGAACACAAGTATTCAGTAAACACATATTTTATAACACATACATTTAGGTACTGGATTTTTATGGGAAAAGTAAACTAGAAAAAAGAAAATGGTGTAAAGCATATCAAAAGGAAGAGAAAATGTAGCATTGCACTGCACTTATAAATACTTAAATTATGTAATGTTTTCACATTAATACTAGATGTCAAAAATGAAGTCCCAATATACTCAACATTTCTTAATTTTTGGATATTTGAAGGTTGTATGGTATCTGAAAATGTTTTGTATTTTTCAGTGTCTTTATTGGGGGGGAATCGCCATTAAATGTAGCTTTGCAATTCAAACTGCATTGTGTAAACATTAATTATGTTAAAACAAGTTTAAATATTTACTGTAAATACAAACTGTATTTTATAAATACTGCTTTCTTTACTCAGTGCTTTTTAAAGTTATTTTTGCTCCTTATAGGATAACTTTCTTTTTAAATGCTTTAAATTTTTTTCATATTTCTACATGTGCAAAGTTTCAATATTTTATATTTATAAGATGTAGCCTATAAATATTCATGTATGCCATTATTTTTAATTAATCAGCTTGTAAAATATGGTTTATGCAAATTTTAGTAAAAAATATTAGGTTTAAATATTTGTTCAATATAGGGTTAATATCTGAGAAGAATTTTAATTCATGATTTTGTAGCTAATATATTATAATACATAGTATATTTTTGTGATATATGTTATTTTATACTTATGTTATACAATCTGTTTATATATATTAACATTTTATAATAAAGTATATGAAAAATTTTAATGACTGATAAAAATACTGTATTTTTTATCACTGTTTTCAAAGCTGTTGCTTGCATTCATCTATGAGCTTTCATTAAATGCTGTGCATGATTAACTATCTGAATTTTGATTTTATTTTGTGCAGTGCTTTAATTTACATATTAGTTATTGTAGTTCTTTCAGTTTTATTTCATGTGAAAACTATTATTACAGTTTGTGTAATTGGTAGCTAGTTGTTTTATTTTAAAAGTAGGAACAGAATTTATTTAAAAATATTTAAAGTAAAAATAATCAAATTACATTGAATGAAAAATTAAAAAAAAAAAAAACTTGACAATATTTGTATTAATATTTATAAAATGTAGTTAAATCTATAGTGTTTGTGATTAAATCGATATACTCTTTATAAAAATCCATTATTTATTTTAAATAAGTTTTCATTAACTGGGCTTCAAAATAAAAATCTGTATTTTAATTTCAGGTGATAGATCCATGGGGCGGATCATATATGATGGAATGTTTGACAAATGAAGTATATGAAGAAGCTAAAAAAATTATTAATGAGGTAATTGATGTTAAATGGAATTATGTTTTACATATAATTTTATAAGAATTATTTTCTTATTTAAATATAACATTAGGTAGAAGATCTGGGAGGAATGGCAAAAGCTGTTGCTAGTGGAATGCCTAAACTTCGAATAGAAGAGTGTGCTGCTAAAAGACAAGCTCGCATAGACAGTGGAAAAGGTAATAGTTTACTCTTTTGCTTGGAGTAAAATATGTAAATTTTTATTTTAAAATAGAAGCACATGCTTATTTTGATATTTCTTGCACAAAATTATATGAGTTTTATAATGTATGTGTACTTTTATTGTCTGCATAGATGTTTAATAAAAATGTTTTGACACTAAATTTTAGAAATTCAGTCAAGATTATAATAGGAATTACTAAATAGAAGTTTAATTATTTTCTGAATTCATTTTAGAAAATACTTATTATCTGGGTGTCCGTAATTATCACTTTAAAATATACTTATTGTCTGGGTGTCCAGAATTAAAGTTTCGCTGTCATGAAAGTGTGAAACTTTGCGAGTGATATAATAAAGGGATCAGTAAAGCATTCAGCAAAAACCATATTGTTTCAAATAATTGCCACTAGACAGGATGGTATTATTTATTATAAATGATATACTTTACAAATTTCTTTTAATAAATGAACAGTTTTTCTAGATTTAATATTCCTTTTCTGAAGCCTTCTCTACTTTTTTAAGGGTTTAGATGCATATTTTCTGTATAAAGTTCTTTAATTAGCTTTAGTACAACAGATTAAAAGAATTAAAACTTTTTAATGTTCTTACATTGTCTTGAACATTTAATGTTCTTACATTACATTACAAGTCCTTAGGATTTTTGAAGCAGAAGACGTGAAAAATGTGCAATGCCCCTCGAATCCTGGACCTCTTGAATATGTGTCGAGCATGCCTCCTAACATTGTATTTTATAATAAATGCATTAAGTTATTCATTTACTTATATAATATTTGTTCATAGCATTTGGTGGGAGAAATTGTTCCATTTGATCATGGAAAATCAGTAAAGTTAGATAAATTGAAAATCAAATTTTATTCAGAGCTCTGCTTAGGCATGTTTATTACAGAAAATAATAATTTTGCAGTAGCTGATTTGATGGGATTTGCTTTGATTACAATTTTGGCTGAAATATTTAAGTTCATTGAATTACTGTTACTGAAAATCTGTTTAATTATATTTTCCAATTCAAGTTTAGTTTCCTTTTTATCTGGATCTTGAGTGAAAGTAATCTTTATATTATTTCAATAATTGGGTGCTCATAACCCTTTTTGTTATTACAGAGTTCTTATATATGATAAATAAACTAGCGCAAATATATTTTATCATGAAAATACCATACATTTTTCAAATTAACATTATATTTAAGAATTATAATCACATTCAAAAACAAAATTTCACATGTTCAATCAGTAAAATTATTTTTTGGTACATAAATACATTAGTCATTACAACATATATTATTGTAAATTTATGGTAGTAATTCTCATTTAAAATGAAATATTCTTGAAAAGTTATATTACTTACTATACTGTTAATCTAGTTGACAAGGAAAATTCATCAAATGTAGTTAAATAATTTTATACTGGATGTTAATCAAAATGTTTCAGAAAAAATTTCATGTTAAATCTAATAAAAATGATTGTAAATATTCTAAAATGTACTTTTATAAATGTAGTTCACACATTTAAAGACCGCTGAAATTATTAGCCCAACATTCTGATAAATTTGATATACTAAGGCATAGTACATTGGTGTCAAAAATTTAAGGGACAGCACTTTTTTTTAAAGCTTGCTACTTGAAAATTGGACAATTAGTTTTTTTTAATTAATCGGTACTTTTTTATTTAATGATATGTGTTTCATTTCCTTTTTTGTCCAGAAGTCATAGTGGGGGTTAACAAATATCAAAAAGAGAAGGAAGATCCTATTGATGTTCTGGTGATTGATAATACAAAAGTTTGTGCACTGCAAATAGAAAAAATTAAGAAAATTAAAGCAAGGAGGGATTCTGATATGGTATGTAATTTGTTATAATTTTCATAAATTAGTTTGGATTTAATAAGCATTGGTGAAATCTTATTTAAGAATAATTCTCAAATTCGAAATATACATTTATTTTGTAATAAATACCTTTAATCCTCTCAGCAGTATGGCCATCACTAGCCAGCAGTGAGGTTCTCTGTCAGTTTGCATATATCTTAAGTTGGTATTTAAAGTACTATTTTGTTTTCTTAATTTTTTTATGATCTAATATCATCCTGATGAATGGAAGGCTATGAAAACAAACAGTAAAATCAGTAATTATATGGATCTAGAAAATAAATGTTTAAATATAGCTTTTCATCAGCAGATCCAAAAAGCTGAAATGCTTATTTAAATAAAGTGGTAAGCGAATGGAAAATATATAAGTTTTTTCTTCCTTTCACTTTAATTGTTTTCTGTGGTTTCAAAGTATATATATTACAGCATATGGAATTTAAATGAGGTATTTTGCAAGCTAAAAAATCCACTCAGTATATTTATTTTTTGGTATATTCTAGCTGAGCCTATAAAGTTTTAGATTGCAATAAAATTCAGGTCTGTATAATAGTATATTCATATATGAGGTGGAGTTGTTAAAAATAGACAAGAAAATATTTCCCTTAACTTATTTTGATGAGAAAGTCTACTTTACAACTCCCCCCTTTTTTTCTATTGTTCATAAGCATCTGCCTCTTCATTCTAGTCAGTTACTGAAGAAAGCAATGCTGTGGTTTTGTTTTCTATCAGTTGTCTTAGAATGTGCCATTTTTCTTTAATTCTGGATTATAAGAAGAAAAAAAATCACATGGAGTTGATCTGGTTGAGTAGAAAAGATGTGAAAGAAATTATTGTGTGTGTTTCAATCAAAAATTATTAAGCTGACATGGCTTTTTATCTAATGAAATATACTATTTGTGTAATCAGGTTTCTTTTGACCTGTTATTCACTCAATTTAGTTCTGCTTATTTTAGTGTTGATTCATTTTAAATCAACAGTTTCAGTATTCTATCTTTAATATAAAAATCTGAATTTACATTTCCGACCCTAGTGGCTTTAGTGTTTTCAATCTGTTCAATGTTATTTATTGAAGATCAAATTCAGATCTAGGTCTCCTAACTATAGTTCTGCAGACAATTTGTCTTGGTGTTTTCAGCAATGGCACTATAAAGTTGACTATTTTTTCTTTTTTCCCTTACATGGTGGTACTAGTAGAAAGGATGTGTAAACTATTTGCAAAAAATCAACTTTCACAAAACTATTAGTTTCCAATTTGCTACACCGGCTCGTCAGCTTCTTCCACTGAAAGTTAGTTTCTCTTTATTACATTATAAGGCACTGCTTGTGCATCACCATCTACAGAGCACTTTGGTTAAAAATTATTAGACTTTTTCTTAGTATGTTGATGTTATAACACAAAATTTGCATGAGGATTTTGTTATCAGTGTGAACCATTTCTGTAATTTTATTGTCAGTTGGCAGTCCAAACTCCCCACCCCCACCACTTTTAGGTACGTACAAAATAATTTAATGTAATGTGATATGTAATCCTTAATTATAGCTCTCAATAAACTTAAAAAAATCCATCAGTTTAACAAAAGTTTCAAATTGGTATTTCATGCAGTTTTTGAACTGATAAGTTCCACTGTATGAAATAAAGACATTAATTTCTATGTGTGAAATTTTATAAGTCTGGATTACTTTATTTATCATCTGCTTGGCTTATAATTCATTCTATTTCCTTCCACATCTCATGCCCGTTTAAACTTTACTTCTGATTATATTACATTTTTAGTATCTAGAAAATAAGATTTATGAATAAAATAAACAAAATGTATGTTTCTTTTCTTTTTCTCGTGTTAATATTTTAAATATATTCACTTCTTTCAACCATTCTTTTGGAACCTTTTTTTGGACCATTGACCTGCCTTACTGCATATCTGTTAGTCTAGTTGTTTTTACGTATAAAGAAAGAAAAGGAAAAACTCTTGAAGAAACTTGGGCAGCCATAATTAAAAGCATCAAATATTAATTTTTGGACCTGGAGTTGCTCTGATTGTGGAGATAGATGAGCATTTGTTACAGTTAATGTCATTGTCACACTGTTGCCAAGACAGTCATCATCAATAATTTCATCTGTAGAAATAGCATATTTCTAAATCATTTCCAATGTGTTCTAAATGTCCACTACTGTGTGAGCTAAATTAGTTTTTATACTATATCCACGATAGGGTAATGAATATATTGTAGTATATTGTGTATAAAGCCAAGGTAAAATATTGTACAATATAAATGTTCACTTTAGGAGGTAAATAAAAGTATGCTGTAATAATATTTTTTGTAAACAAGATTTTATAGAAGCAAATAAAACACACACGAATGGCAATAGATTTTTAAAAGCAGACTGCTAGTGGAGATGAAGCAAACATGTGCAGCTTTGTTCAACTCAAGAGAAAATAAGCACAGAATTGTCTAGCAGACACATTCAGTTGATAATCATACATAAAACTAATTGAACTTCTAGGCAGGTTTGTTAAAGTGCATTGGAAGATTTCAGTTTCCTGAACTTGCTTGAGTGAATGAAGGATTTGTGCCTTTTTTTAAAATTTTCTACAAGAATTGTACAAAATTTCTTTAAAAGAATTGTGTGTAATATTTTCCAATGCAATTTTTTTAAAACTTGCTTTTTGCTCACACTAATATATGAAAACAATATCAAAGAATCTTACCAATATGAATAAAATTTTCAAATTTGTTGATTGAGACATTGAGAATACAACTAACACGAAACATGACTTTTTTAATGCTTAATTAAATAATATAATTTTTTGTTTGATGATTTAAAGAAACTATTGTATTATATTTAAATATTTTAAAACATTAATTTAGTTGTTTATACATTCAGATTCAGAAAAAGAATAGCTTAAAAAATCAAGAATTGCTTAAGATTTTATTAGCTAGACCTGTCAGAGTAATTGAAAAAAAAATAGGAATTGAGTAACTTTTTATCAATAAATATAAAAAATGTATTAATATTTCACAATAAAAATGTATCAATAGCCTTTTATGATATTGTTTATATGTGTATATAACATTTTAAAAAATTGTTAAATTTTAAATTCACATTCCATTTAAACAGCAAAGTATAACAGAAAATGAACAAAGCAGTGAACACGACTGCTGCATAAAACTGAAAAAAAAAAATCCTATATTTCATAAAAGCTTTTAATTTTACTTTTCTCGTGACATCTCCGAGTTGGTGCTCTGAGAAATTTAAAAATCATAGCCTGTTTCTAAGCTACCCAATGCAAAATTTAGTAAGGCCAAAATTTTTCAATTAAAAATTTAGAAAAACTTATATTAAATTACATTAGTGGATCAACCTTGACAGGCTGTAAGTGTGAAAATGGATGAAATTTTTCAAGAAATTGTTAAAATCATATATGTAAACACTTGTTTGTGTAGTATCAAAAAATAAGAAGTGGCCATTGCACATTGTTTTATATATAGATATATGAATAACTAGAAAATCCACCAGTTATACAAAATGACCACTGTTCTAGATATTATAAATTGTAATTAAAATTATTTGTGCAAAGGTGTCTGCTAATTCAAGCTGAATTACCCAGGGGAGGCGGCGAGGACGCCCCTTTGCTTACTGCCTCATGGGGTTTCCCCCTTCTACTTGCTTAAAGTAGAGTGCAATGAAGGAAACCACTGGCGGTACATTTCTTTCTCTGCTCAGTGGTTTCTTTTTGTCGAGAAAACATTTTTTGTGCATCTTTAGCTCCTTTTCTCTCCTCTTCAGTGCTGTATTTTCTAGGAGGCATTCTTAAAAGAAATTACAGTAAGACGTCGTTTTTATGTAAAACAGATGATTGCCAATGCAAACAAATGTTCACCTCCCCCCGACACGCTCAATTTGCATTCAGCCTTAAATTGTTTCAAAAGCAGATGATTGCTAATGCAAACAAATGTTCACCTTCGCCCTGACACGCTCAATTTGTGTTCAGTTGTTCCTGACATGCTCAATTTGCATTCAGCTGAAAATTCAGTTTAAAATATAATGTCGGAATAAAAGTGGGCAAAATTTTAAACTCTTTTTGCGAAAGGATATTTAGCATAGGAGTTTGGGTAAACCTACCTGATGATGCACTATGCACAACTCGTTAGTTGGTTTCATCTCTTTTAATTTCTCAACATTTGCAAGTTTCTAGGTAATTCATATGTAAATATACTTAAATGCATAATAAACAACAATTGTATGAATTAAAAATATTTAAATACCATGATAATTTAATTAAAACAATGATAACTATTGTGATAAAATTTATTTTACTATTTGAATGCCGTGGCAACTTCACCCCATTCGCTAGTAAAGTTACGCGAGCAACCAATAAACAACAGAATGTTTTTAACTCTCGACTAGAGAGACCCTCGTTAGCAGGTTCATCATGTCACGAGGACTATTCTTCACTAAAATAATTGTTCTATGTTATCCAAGAATTATATATAACTGTAATAAATATGTTTTGAATTCAAAAATGCAGTAAGTATTACACAACCTGACAAAAGTACTAATCATTATATGCAGTCAGAAGCGCTACGTGCCACCGGTAACCCAATTTTAGGAAAATATATTACTTGTCTTACTTAATATATATCTTGTGTTTCCTCTTCATCATCTTGAGTCATCATCATTTAATGCTGGTTGTAATTTTTCCTTAAAAGCTGAAGTTTCTGAAGAAAAATATCTATTCTGTATGAAATGATGAAATTTGTTTCGATTAAACACTATCACTGACAATGAAGAATCTGTGGTTTTCAGATAATATCCACATCTTTATTATATTGTTTCAGGTTCAACAAGCTTTAAAAGCCATTACAGATTGTGCTCGGACTGGAAATGGGAATTTACTAGATCTTGCAGTATCAGCTGCTCATGCTCGAGCTACTGTCGGAGAGATCACTCAAGCTATGGAAGAGGTGAGTAAATATCATATAATTTGTATTTAAATGTGAAAATATGTATGTATGGAGGGGTAATTGATATAAAATTTTACATTTCATTTATTTGTATAGTTCCACAAATTAAGCCATTTTAATAAATAGTTTTAAAAATTTTCCCAGTCAAAATATCATGTTAGAAAGGTTTGCATTTGTTTAAAAAGGGAAAGAAGGAATTATCTTTTACTGAATAGAAAAATTTGGTGCTTTAGACATATATTTCATCAGTGTTATAAAGTTAAATCTTCAGTCAATATGAGGGATGTTGTATAGCAAAAAATGATTTATGTTTTTCCTTTCTTCAATTGTTATGTTCATTTTTTGTTTTTTAAGTGATTAAAAATATGAGTTTTATTCAAAATTGTAAGATTTAAGGATTAAATTATCTATGCCAGGTGGATTATTACCCTCACGTATTAATAAGATAGTTGATAAAAACTGGCTGAATTTGCCAGATATATGGAATTTGTTCAATATCTTTGTTTTTATAATTCAAAATGATATATATATACAATTTTAAAATAATTTAGTTTTTTAATCCAAGGATAAAAAGGAAAGCAAGAGAAGAACAAAAAGTAATTTGAAACTAGCTTATTATTTTAAAACCAGGGATAAAAGGAAAAGGCGGAAATGGATATTAAATAAGTCTGCATAGAAAAAGTATACAAAATCAAACTCAAGATTTAACAAGAGGTGCGATTTCTGTTGATTGAAATACATAGCAAACAGTGAGCAATTCATGCTGCTTATGAGAGTTTTGAAAAGGTGTTGTGTTGCTATTAATAAGAGTTTTTGTCCAGAAGTGGGCCATATGGTCCAATCTGCAGATATTCTTACTTCCAAAAAACTCAAGAGACGAGTATCTTTCATTAAGGTTGTGCAGTGTTGTCCGTTAAGAGAATGGCTATTTAAAAAAAATATTATGTATGGATCTTAAGATCTCATCTGTATAAACATTAAAAAAAAAATTGAAAAGCATTCAAGTCTGTGTATCCATGTGATATTATTTCATTTCTAATGTTGATTCCATTACCTATAAGTTTATTAATTTTTTTGGGGGGGGGTGAATGTTGTTGAGAATGTATCTTTTTCCTTTTATGGATAAGTGTATATCTAGAATTATTGCCTAAGAAAAGCTAGATTCATTCATGAAGAAATTCCATGGAAGATCTAGTTAAATTCAGTATCTTTACACCGTTTTTTGAAGGTGAACCTGTTACAGCTGAATTGAGAGGAGCACAAATCATGGGCTTTCTCACCTAGAAGTCTTCTTTTTGCATTTTAAGGGCATGAAACAATATTCTGATTTTTAATGCATCTTCTGCATCACCTTGTCTTGAGTGACAATCTATTCTCTTATGTCTTTAAACTGTTGAAAACAGTAGTTCCCCGATGTTTTACTTTTCTGCTGCATCTTTCCTTAATTTGTGTTTTCTTTTATAACTTTAAAACTTGATTGTAAAAATCTTTTAAAGGTTTTAGTCAAATTATATGCAAAACTGTTTGTTCAAGCATGAAATTTTACTTCTTCTGTGTTCTTTTATATTTTACTTTGCATTTAAGATTAATAAAACTTTTGTATTAATAAATAATAACTGAACCTTTATAAATAATATTTTCTGGATATGTTTTATCCATCTCTAGACTAAAAAATACCATGCATTATATAATTTACCTTAGTAACAACTAAACATTGTTGTCTGAATCCAAAATAGTATCCCCACCAAAAAAACTGTAACAATATATATTGTTGTATATTTTCTGTAAGTATTTAAATCCATTTTATTGTATTATTTAGTTATTCATTAATTTGCTTTGTATTATATATGTTATTTTGATAAACATGTTTGTTTCATATATGGAATTGTTAATTTTGTTGCTCTGAGACTGGCATCATTCACACTGTAAAAATAGCTTAAGTGAAATGTGAGATACGCTCCTTATGGGCCTTGGTGGCAGATCTTTCCAAAATTTCCAGAAGTTCTTGCTATGCCAGATCTGTGCCCTTGTCTATAAATATGGCTAAGAGAGCTCAGAATTGTTGTTGGTTCTATTTTAGCTATTATTCAAGTGCGAGATAACTGAATCATGAGTTTACTCTGCAACTCATTTTGGCAGCTGCTGATATTTCTCATGCATTAAGAAGGAATTGTTTATATCTGCATTATATTCTGCTTAAGCTGCTTGTAAATAATTTTTACAATGAATTGTTAATTTCTTCTTCTGATTTGAAGTGATTATTAGAGAGATATTGTCTATAGTAATCAATCTTATTGTATTTATCCTGCAACAATAATTATATATCCACTGCTAATGTATAAATCCTTGATGGAAATTTAATGGTATTAGGATTAAAGCACTTATAATATGTGTGGAAAATTCAGTATATCTTGGAATGATTAATTTATGTATAAATAATCCATAAAAAAATGAGAGTTAAATGGATGTTCAATCATTCAAAGATATCTATCTGATAAGAAAATACTGTATTAGTTGTTAATTTTGTAGCATTCAAAGTAGTTTATATAAAGTGAGCTTTGAAAGCATATAATTAATTACCTCTAACTATTTTCTTCTTCATTTTAACTATGCTTACTTTTAGGTTTTTGGAAGACATGTTGCCGCTGATAGGTTAGTGTCTGGTGCTTACAAATCTGAATATGGTGAATCAGAAGAATTAGAAGCTGTCAGGTTAAAAGTAGAAGTAAGAAACTATATGATTCTGTACATCTATTTTAATATTAATTATAAATTGTGTTGTGTATATTATAGCTTTTGTACTTTTCAGGCATTTCTGGAAGTAGAAGGAAGAAGGCCACGTGTACTTGTAGCTAAAATGGGTCAGGATGGGCATGATCGTGGTGCAAAAGTTATTGCTACAGGATTTGCAGATTTAGGGTTCGATATTGATATTGGGCCTTTGTTTCGAGTAAGTTATGTACTAGAATTTTGGCTCTTAAATCTGATTCATATATGTGAGATTTAGCATATACTGAAGATAGTTCTGTGCACTAGTATTTTTTTAATTCCTCCGTAAAAATTTAGTAATACATTTCCTACTAACAGATCGTAATTTATTGCTTTTTTAAACATTGATTTCATTCTTTAGTACTAAGCTTCAAGCACAAAGTATGATATATATACAATACAAAGTCCGCGATCCAGAGTCGGAGATTCTGAATTTGGGATTTTTCTGGATGTTGTTAGATCATAAGTTTAAATCTGATTAGATGAGATATAGAAATTATAAAATTAAAAATATGAAATAGTGATTTATGAAATAATGGAACATTTATGACATAAGGAATTCAAAATTTACAAAAAAAAAAAAAAAAGCTTAATATTTGTTTTCTGTATTAAACATTTCTTTCAGTGTAAATTGTTTAATTTACTTCATTTTCAATACTAGTTCTTTTGCTTTAATTTTATAGACAGACATAATTTCTTGTTTAGTTATAAAGTTTTATTGTTCAAGTCCTGTAATTGCTGCATCGAGAATTCCCACAAAATTGTCGATCAACATTTTTTTCCTCAACAACTTCTCTATCACTTTCTTCACTAGCAGAATACTTTTTAAAAGACAACTAAGTATATATATTCAAAAGAAGGAATTTATCAGAAAAGAAAATTTCTAGTGGTTAACAGTGTGTTTACTGTGAAACAATAGCACTGACATTTTTGCAAAAAAAAAAAAAAAAAAAAAAAAAAAAAAAAACCTTCTTTCAAAAATGTTATTTTATATAAA
>KK118743.1:82003-93892 GCA_000611955.2 Stegodyphus mimosarum | reverse complement strand
GAGTGAAAGTATAATATTAAAAATGCTCGAATCTCTTATTTGACAAATCATAAAAATCTCACTTTTCTTTTGATAAGAACTTCAGAAAATATTTTTATATGAATCTCATGGTATTTTTTACCGAAATGTATACATATAAAACTTATTCACAATAAAAATATGTTACTATTGCTATTTATTAGACTTAATGGATAGGATATATAATTTCACACATTCATAAACTTAGAAATAGGTGTACACATATTAAACCTGTGGGTATATTGCTGCAAAAGCAGATTATTTACATTAACAGTTATATATAAATGTTTCAAATACAGATCACCATTTAAGGAATTTATCAGAAAGGCATAGTTGAGTATCAGAATACCAGAAAATTGTGCTTAGTAAAAAATTTTGCAAGGTATAAATAATGTATAGCATTTTGCACTCGAAAAAAAGCAGCATTTCGGATTAGCAGATATTTCATAATTAAAATTTAACTGGTTCAGAAAGTGAAATACTGTATTTCTGAAATTCATCCAGAGGTTCTGTTACTTCAGTTTCTTTCATCTGTACATCTGAAAGTTTGGGCTGAGGTTGCAATTCAATGGGCTCATGTTTAGAATCTTCAGAACTTTTTGTAATCCATCCTGCATTTTCTGATTTAATGTATTTCTGCAGTTCTTCTTCCTAGAATTAAATAATGGTTGTGGATATGTTTTCCTGCTGTATCTATAAATTACTATTTCAAAATCCTGAACAGCTTTAACATAAAACATTAGTAAAATATACTGGGTGCCCACTAAAGTCCGGCATCACCTGTTTAATGGCAAATGGCTACAGGTATAGTCATAAAAGTGGTGTCTAGCTATAGCAAAGTGACTATGTGCTACTAGATGAGACTGTTTACAGCACCACTTAATGGAAAATGGCAGAATTAGCACTGTTATTCTCAAAAACGGTACACGATAGGAGGAAAAAAAAAGAATTCTAAAGTTGTAGAATGTTATAAAGGTATCTCCTGGACATGAACATTAACAACAGAACGTTTTAAATGCGCATTTTTTTTTTTTTTTTTTTTTTTTTTTGTGATTTCCTACACATGATGAAACAACCTTAGAAAGAAAAAAATAACCAACTAGTTTTCACAAGAAACCTTGATTTTTGGTGTTCAAATGTCTCTCCAGGAGCTGAATTGTGCATCTGAATCCTTTTTAAAACTTCACATTGCACACATTGTAGCATCTGTAATACACCGGTGAGAAAGTCCTGCAATGTTCGCAGAGGGGTTGCATACATCTGCTGTTTAAGGTATCCTCACAGGAAAAAGTTCATTGGAGTCAGGTCAAGTGGACATGGAGGCCACTCTTCAAATCTACCATACCCAATAATTCGTCTCCAAATTCCTTCATCCTTCACTGGTGATGTCTTGTGTGCAGGTGCACCATCAAGTTGGAATCATCCACTCCAGAGTTGAAGCAATGGCAGGTTTTCTGCAAAATCGGGTATTACATCTTGCAGAAGTTCTAAAAATTGTGCGGCCATTAACATACCCTGGTAAAATACTGCGCCGATTAGCCTGTTATTGTACATTCCATGCCAAACATAATTGAAAACCATATTTGATGTTGAACATTGGCAGAACATTATGGATTTCCCAGTGCCCAGTAATGGGTGTTCTGTCTATTGTACACTTTATTCTGCAAAAAGCATTTTTTTATCCATTCACTAAGAATGCTGGTTAGACATCTGTCAGGTTTGTGATGAAGTTGCACCATGTGAAACGTCTCTCAGCATTTCTGTCCAGTAATGCTTGATGAGGTGTTGGCTGGTATTGATGAACGTCTGATTTATGTAGGGTTTTCCAAATGTGACTTTTTGAGAGGCCACAGTTTCCACTTATCTCTCTTGTGCTGCTATTCGAATATATGAGGACATATGATAATACATCTACTGCTTGTACTTTCTGTCCTACCTTACCTGGTCTGCCGGATCGAAGTCGATAGTCACGCAGCCTGTCTCCAATAAACATATCACGATCTGTAGGATGATTTTATGTAAAGAATATGGGCTTGCAGGAAAAAGTTACAGATACAAACGTGCTGTCGATTGTGCCCTGAACCCACATTTACCAAAGTTAAACCATCTCACAATAATCACTTTTTCAAAATTGCACCATGATCTCCAACATACAACCCTGAGGAAATATTTCTTTTATAGCTGTCTCAGGTGAACAGATGTTACGTTTTGCATACCAAACTCAAGTTGTGTTGAGTAGCTGTATTTTGTGACACGATCCACATATTGTCTACTCTGTTTATACCGACAGTACACCAGAAGAGTAGAAATATCCTGCCTCGGTCAATGAAAGCTCATACACAGAGTAATGCTTCAAGCCCTAGAGGCAATCCACTGGAGCCTGCCATGCAAAAATGAAATTCGTCAGGTTTGGAAGTACGCAAGATAATAAACCATGCCCCAACTGGTAACCAAGTAAGAAATGATGACAGTGTCGGTCCCCACCAACCAAGCTGATAGAGGTGAAACCTTGAGGTGACAGCCTTACAGTATCAAACGTAGCGATCATACAGCTTGAGACAGACTTGATAGTACCCATATGATCCTTCCTGACCCTGAACAGAAAACTGAATAGTCGGTGCTTCTACTTCCGTGAAGACAATTTATATACTTACATATTGAGAGTCAAGTCTATGTAACTATAGGTCTTAGCCAGCATGCCCCCCCCAGGAAATGATAGTAAAGTTAATCAGTACAAGGTTGCGCCTCACAGGGTTTGCACCACATTCTCTCGATTATGAATTACGAACAACACTTGTGCTACGATGTGGGTTTGTTTTTTGTTCAAAAGATAATCTTTTCTCTTTTCATGACATCACAGTTTCAGAAATTATGAAGAAACAAATGTTCGTTGAAAACAGAACACTGAAAATGCTCTGTTTTTAGCATTTGTATCCACAAGGCCTTTTCATACTAAATTGATGGTGCTGTGCAACTTTGTAATTTACTTTTTTCTCCTAACTCATACCATTTTTGAGTTAGGAATGTTAACTCCGCTGTTTTCCACCAGTTGGTGTTGTAAGTGGTCTCAGTTAGTAGTGCATAGCCATTTTACTATATCTAGACACTATTTCTGTAAATAATAGCTGCAGTCGTTCGGCAGTTAAATGGGTGGCACTGGACTTTAGTAGGCAACCTGTACATAAACTGCATTCCTATTATTTGGATCAAGAAATTGTATAATATAATGTCTAGATCAGCCTCAGAAGAGGCTAACTTTATGTCAGTAAGAATTGCAACTTACCACTTTTAAAATGATATAAATAGTAAGATGGTTTATAAATAGGAGGGGGAAAATTTTAAATCTTGAAAATCAAGAAGAGAAAATTACATGATGTATACAATTATTTAGAAAAAGGCTTGAGTGAAAAGCATAGCACATTTAAAATGCATAATGCAAATTTTTACTTACACAATATGCCTTCCTATCTATGCACATGTATTACACTGTTACTATATGAAGTTTCCAAATTATATACTGAAAATGCTAGGAGGTGAAATATGCAAGTAAATATGGCCAATTAAAAAGGACTTTGCATTTAAAAATTAATGCCACTATTATAAACAAAATCAGATAATTTTTGTATTCAGTGCAGTACATCCCAATGATATATAAATTTAAAACTTTTTTAGGATGTACTAGACGCTTTTCTTTCCAACAGAAAACAAGTATTTTCTTCTGATTATACTTATGAAAATTTGTACAGGAGAAAACTGAAAATGGATGAAGATGTAGTCTTAACAATAATGTAAAAAGCTTTAACCTGAATTAAGAATAACATAGTAATTTTAAAAGATAGATTAGTGATTTTTCTTTACTCTTAACCCACACGAACGCCTTTAAAATACATAAATAAATAAGACAGGACGGCATCAAGTTACCAAGAATTTTCTAACATCAGCTTTGCACCAAACTGGGAAACAATACACCTACACCTTTGTCATAGTCTATCAAAATGCATAGAGTGGGTTACTTTAACCAATGGCATTTCAGGTTGCTGATCATTCTTTGGCTTTTATGCTGCATGGTAGATGTTGCACTGAGTGGCAGCAAGACAATTTTTTACAATTTTAAAAAAAGTGCGTAAACCACATTTGGCGTTATTATTGTTTATAACAGATAAAAATTTTAAAATGCGCCAATAAGTAAATTTAATACATCTTAGAAAATTTTTAATAAAAAACTAATTTTTTGCAGGTATGGTTAGAAATATGTCCATTTTAAGATGATGGTAAAAATTTTATAATTAAAAATATTCTTCAAAAAATTTATAAAAATTATTTAAAAAATAAATCATAGAAAATAGGCAAATTCTATTTGGAATGAATATAAATTTTGAAATGGGAAAGGAGAAATTAAATAAATTTTAATAAAAAAGAGATATTAATAAATATTGATTTCAAAATTTTAAATTAAAGTCCTTCAGTGTTTTTACCTTTTTCCACTGTGGAAGGCAGGTATTCATTTGTTATATTGACAATTCAACACTAAATTTGACCTCTTTGTAGAACGCCTCTTTTTATGATAATTTAATTTAAATGATGATGTGGAATAAAGGCTAATTGCCTAAGTGCCCCATAAGTGTACCCTTCCTTGGTCCTTGGAATTTTTTATGCATTTCATAATGCAGAAAATAAAATTATCACAAAATAATTTTTAATCTGGAGTACGATTTTGTCAAAGCAATAAATGTCACAAATCAGAATTGATCAGAGTATTAGGAAAGAAGGAAATACTCTGTAACATTTCTCCAGAATAACAATTACCAATTTTGTGACTATTTGTGGAGGTAATAACTGATTAGGAGTCTTCTCCTGATGTACTGGACAGACTGGTGCCTGGGGAAATGGCCAAACAATCCATTTGGAAGATTCCTTAATTGAACAGAAAGTTGAGCATGATTCGGTCCATAATTATCATTCGCAAGTATGAATTCATCTACGCTCACTTCCAAAAGTTAAGCACGGAGAGGAAAATGCAAATTTCCAGAAGACAATCAGAATTGAAGAGGATGCAATTCGCTGCAGAGGTTGGAAGTAAGCAAATATGTTAGGTAACAGCCATTTGCGCTTTCATGTCAAGAAATATGCAAAAAAGGCAATCTTATAAGAAGCCAGCTTTATGAAGGGTTACATAAGTTGATTTAAGTGCCGATAGAAGGTATTTAAAACTATCATACAATTTGTTTTCAAGACATACGTGTTTCTATGACTTCCAGAAAACAAATGGAAGATTCTGAGCGCTGGCGTGCTATGGGGAGCATTGAAGCAGGACAGTCGATCACAGATGTTGCTCTTTTCTTTGCCATTCATCATTTTGCAATTTCACGTTTATGGAAACAATTCCAAACCACACAGACAGTTGTCCAAAGGCCCATAGCCAGTCGCCCAAAGGTTACAACCCCTGAAAAAGATCGATTTATTGCTATTGTAGCCAAGCGGAATTGCAGAGCGACCTCCACATGTGTGACATCTATGGTTACAGCATCCATTGGTAAAGCAATATCTGCAGCTACTGTAGCTGAAGATTACATATGAGTGGACTGTATTCCCGCGTACCTCGAGTTTGTGTTCCTCTATCCGTCCAATCAAGAGGAGCACGATTACAGAGGTTCCGGGAACATGTCAACTGAAATGTGTCTGACTGGGGCAATGTCATGTTTACTGATGAGTCAAGATTTGCTCTGGAGCCAGATGACAAGCGTATAAGGATATGGCGTGAACAACAAACACGCAATCAGTCCCCGAACATCACGCATTCCGAGGCGGAAGCATTATGGTGTGAGCAGGGATTTCATTAGGATACCGCACCGACCTGCACATCTTTATACCGGGGTTCTTTGACGGCTGTCCGGTATCGAGATGAAGTCCTAGAACCCACTGTGAGATTGTACGCTGCAGCAGTTGGACCTACATTTTTTTGTTTTAATGGATGATAATGCACATCCCCATAGAGCTGACATCGTCAATGACTACCTGGAGAGTGAAGGGATTGTGCGTATGGCGTGGCCAGCATATTCGCCCGACCTTAATCCCATTGAAAATCTTTGGGATGCTCTCGGCCGTGTTGTATCTTCACGTTTCCCACCTCCAGCCACTCTTATTGAGCTGGAAATTGCTCTACAAGAAGAATGGCGATTGCTTAATTCTGCAGTGGTTGACCACCTAATTGAAAGCATGGTCACAAGGTATAAACTTTGTACACGGATGAGGGGGAGGGATCACATTACCTATTAATGTCCTTTTTTTCATTTTATGCTGCTTATTTTCACTTTATACATAATTCTGTTTAAGTCTCCAGTATGTCATTATCGGATACCTTACAAAAATTTAATATTGTTTTCATTTCTGTATATAATTATTGATTTTGTTTTATGCATAAATATATATACTACTTTCTTGCCGAATTTTGCGTCAATCAAAGCAATATTTGTTGTGTTTTTTGCATTTTACATCTTCGTGCTCAATTTCTGGAAGTGAGTGTAAAATTACTACAGCATAAGAGACAACAAAGTATCTAACGATCTTATCCCTATACTATGCTGCAAGTATTCCATTTTTGATGCTGTGAAAGTTGGTTGCAACTATAAATAGGCGTACCAGCCTGGACCATCATTTGCTTTTTCCAAAGTAAACACTATCTTGCATAAATAAATAGTTGTAAGCATCTCTGTTCCTTCAAATGATAAATTACCTATTGTTAGGCTGGAAATTAGTAAGGATGGGTATTAGAGGTTGTTAATAAGGAGTAATATGAGAACTTAAAATCATTTCTTCATCAGCGAAATGTTCTTCTGCTCACAACTTGCAGGCAGTATAATCTTATTAAAAATCATATACATGTGATAATTTTGCAGATGGGCACAGGAATAACAAAGCTCGGCATCAGGTTACATCAGAATCCGGGCATTGTTGTGGTGGACTAAAAGGTAGCAGAATGATGACACAGAAGGGTTCAGCTTTTTTGCTTGCACATCTTTATTCAATTCTCACAACAGATCATTTTCTTTTAGATAAAATTCTCGAAATTACATATCCAATAGTGATTTAAATTAAATAAGATTAAATTTAAGATTTCTACATCATAACTTATTCTAACAAAGGGAAGAATAGCAGCAGAGTCTCATAGCAGCGATAGAGGAAAACAGTCTGATGAAAAATGGCGCATACTCGGTATTTATACCAGCGGTTATGTAACATGCCAGAATGTTCTCAAAATTACTGGTCTAGGGGGAAGATCCCGAAATTAAAAGTTAAAGTTAAGCGGAAAGTTAATTATAGGTTGCCTGTTCATGCAGAGCAAAGCCATCATATTTTTTTTATAATGTACGTATATATATATATATATTTTAACATATAAGCTAACACTGTAGAGTTGATTTTACAGTGTGTACTGATGCACTATTCTGTCTGTTTCCAAAAGAGGAATTTCTCGAGCCATTCATGATAAAAACTTAAGGCTTCTGATACATCTGATTAAGTTTGGTCTATTTCTATACAAATCTCTACGTTTTTAATTACTTCTTATTAACAGCCCTTGAAACTACGCCTTCAGCAAATCATTACTATTCAGTCATCACATTCATCAATAAAAAAATTTGAAAGCATGTGGTTCACCTTTTCTCTCAAATAATTCCATGCTCCATATTAATTTTATTTGCTAATGTGTGTGTGTGGGGGGGACATTTTCAACATCCTTAAAAAATGCATTATAATTTTAAGTTATCATTTCATACCAAATTATGATAGCATCATCTCTAATGCTTCCTGAAGCACAATTGTCAATTTTATATAAAAATTCTGTACTGTTAAATTACTAATAATAAACTTGAGCATATTAATCGATTACATTAAAAACATTATATAACTTACCTAGAAATTATCTATGCTATCAAAATTATTTAAAAAACCCCATAAAAGCATCTTTCTTTGTACCACTACATACCCTCAATTTCAGAAGTTAATGTGACAAGCATAAAAATATCAGCAACAGTATGCATGATCAAGGTTTTGGCATAAAGGTTTCAGCACAGTTGTGTATAAATAAGAGTTCTTTCCAGGTTAAGGTGCTTGCCCCCATCCCCATTTTGTCTAAAGATTGTAATTGCATCCTTATAAATTTTCAAATATTTTATGGATGTTCCACAGAAATACTTAATATTTATAAATGAATAAAAATATTTACCTCTTTTACTATCTTTTCATATTGTTCTAATTCATACTGAAACTTAGGCGATGTAATGCCTAGAAACCATGCTAAATTTTCACCGAGGTAATCACAAACTAAAAATAAAAAAACACACATATGTATAGTAACTAATATACAGCATCTAAAAATTAGTAATACAGTATGTTAATACATAGACGAGAGAGACAGATGAAAAGTAAAAAATTTAGAACTCATTTTACGCAACTTAAAACAAGTGAAATTCAATACCAATAAATTTCAAAATATCCAATACATATACATAATAAAAATTAAAGGAAATTAAAACCTAAAAATTATAAATACCTGAAAAAATATACCAAGACCAGAAAAATAAAGAGAAGGAATTCAATTAAATGCGATGTAATGTTATCGAGAGGGTGATTACATTTCCCCTTCCGTTTGAAAACCCCTGCATTTCTGTATTCAAAATTAGCTGATGAACTATTTTAAAGTTTTTTAAATATAACAGTTCATTCGAAAATTCCGAAACCCTCCTTGATGCAAGGAAGAAATTTAATGTCAATCGTAGCCTATTTCTAGAATAGCAGCTACTCTGGTATAAATACTATGGCAAGCTAATTACGTCACAAAAGTATACTGTCTACGAAGAATGCTTCTAATGTGCTTGGAAATAAAAATGGTAATTAGCTGAACTTGGATTATGTCAATATCTTCTTCCATCTTTCCACTTGACTACTGAAAGCTGCTAAAAGTACCGGTGTTAACTGCGCATCAAAATATCCATCCTCGGTTACGATGACTGCAAGCTGATTCCTCCTTCTATGCTTTCCCTAAATCATTACATATATATGTAGTGAAAGTAAAATTTTGGAAGTACTGATGTAAGAACACTGAGATATAGAAGCGTAGCAATGTTATTTAGCGTAGATACTTGATCCATATTAAAGAGGAACAAGTTGAACTGGATTAATTTTCTTTTTTATTTAAATTCACATTTGTGACCACAATCCACTCGAATCCAATGGTGCCTATTACAGAACATTTACATATCGTGATAGAAGTGAGCATGGTGAAGCGTCCACGTAGCACAGAAGTTGAAGCGAAAAGGCATGCATTAATTCACAGGAAGAAGGGAGGGAGTCGAATGTTTCAGTTCGAGTTAAAAAAGTTTTGGTTTACAATTATAAACAAAAAGGTTCCTTGTTTAAATGCTTTTTAAACTGCACTTTACATACTATTATATATATATTTTAAAAAAAAAGGGGGGAGAACTATTTTGCAGAAGTAAAGCAGGCCTCTGTTTCTGAACCAATACTCCCTCAACATACTTTATATTTAACATACAATTATTGATAATTATAGTATTCATTTACAATTATTTCAACATTTACAATTATTCATTACAAATTAAACATTTAACAAATTTATAATACATTTTATTCTTAATTAAATTTTCATATAGCTTTTATTATGATTAATCAATTTCTTTAATCTTTGGTATTTGTGTATTAATTTTAACAATATTTAATATTCCCCCATGTAATAATTATTTCATTTATATTTCAATCTTAAAATTTTCAAAAAATAATCTTATTTACAAAATAACTCCAAAATTCTTATCTTGTTAGCAAAATAATTCCAAAATTCTTAACATTAATTAAAATTTTTTGACAAAACTTATACTTACTAATAACAATAAAATTTAATAATCTTCCCTGAATAAAATCTTAGAATACTTACACATTTTAATTTGATATTTTCATAAAGCAATGCTACATTATATTTTCTTCAAAATATAATCAATTATTGAGTAAGTTATTTATAATGATGGCAGTTTGCCGAAGCATCCAATGTAGCAAAGAAGTTGAAGCGAAAAGAGACGAAATTAATTCAGAGGAGAAGGGAGGGAGTCAAATGTTTCGAGTTAAAAAAGTTTTGGTTTACAATTATTTGATTGGGCAAAGAGGTATCTGCATTAAGCAGTACGTAGGATTGCATGATTCATTTGAATGACTTATATTTATAGCACTATTTTTAAGATAAAGAGATGAAGTCTCCAAATTAAATAAAAAATAAATGAGGTTATAGCCAGTTAAATTTAGAAGTTTGCTTTCCCATTTTTTTACCTAACATATATATACAATTTTTTTTAATTGCTCTGTTAAAATATTTCAAAATGTCAAGTATAATAATTCTACAGCGTGTTTAATTAATTCTGCATAAATAAAACACATACTAATATATTTTAAATCTTATTTACTGCAATACACTATATGGTTTTCAGGACAAGGGAACAACATTTATTCAAAAAATGTTACTAATAAAAGAAAAAGAAAATTCATTCATTAAAGGAGATGGAAAAACCATATTTTACGAATTTATCTTTAAAAGTGGATAGTTTAAAAAAAATGAAAACATGTAAATTTTTCTAATTAATAATATAATTCTTCTAAAATAAGTCAGTTAAAAGAAGCTAACAAGTGGATAAAAAAGTATGGAAGACATTTCCACATGAAGTGTCAGTATCATTTAAGTTGCCTTTAGAATCAATAGCTCGTTCCATTAGGCAAAATGTATATATTAATGGCCGATACATTTATGAGGTTCTATAATCTATTTTATTATATAGCTTACTATAATATGCATATTATACAAATTACTTAATATATATATTACTTATTATATAGATATCTATTACCAAATACAATTTTTTCATAAATAACACAGCTAACATCAGAAGACAGTTTCGGCAAGGTTCATTCCTTTGCTCAACATAATTTTTAAACATGCAGATATGAATCTGGTGTCACTATAAATGCCAAGTGCTTCTGTCCAGTGTTTTGTGAAATGAAAGTGAATAATGAATTCTGATCAAGATTACATTGTCAACAATTCTTCAGAATTTAGGTTAATACATATATTATCTTACTGAATGTATTGCTTGAAATAATAGCCATTCTGCAAAGACAGAATAAGTATCACTAGTGTTAGACATACATTTCTAGTTAAAGAAATGTTTTAAATAATGTACATACATATGCTTTAAAATTTTTTAAATAAAATAAAACCAATTTTGCAAAAATAACAAACCCAATCTTTGTATTAAGGAAAATTTAAGCTCATTATGAAAAACAAATTGACTCCATACAACAAAAATTGAAATGTTTAATTTCAAAATTTTGGATACTTTTCAGTTTTGCCTTGAAGGGTCAGTTAATATATTAATTAGAATAATTCAAAGTTGATTTTCCCCCTTAAATGCCATTTAATTATTTTTTTCTGTGTGATCTACTAGTGCAACATTCTTTAATTTAGACATCTCTTACACATAGCATGACAAAATTTTCACACAAGTAATTTATAAGTTTTCAAGAAATAAGTTACTAATATTCTCATGAAATTTTATTACTTTAGTTTCATAATTTAATAATCATACAAAAAATTCCTTACACTGGATATACACTGAAACCTCACTTGGCGAGCATAATTTATTCCCGAGTCTTGCTTGTAAAGCGAAACAATCAATATGTGATGTAACGTTTTCCATAGGAATCAATGTAAAATAGGATAATGTGTTTTATTCGGAAACAAATTTATAATGATATAATTTATTATTTACAATACATTCTTTTTTACAAGAAAAATGTTTAAAAACATTTGGT
>KK118743.1:40764-79657 GCA_000611955.2 Stegodyphus mimosarum | reverse complement strand
TTTTTTTTTTTTTTTTTTTTTTATAATTTGTAATAGTATGAGGAAAAACTAGTTATTTGAAACATTCTTTGTACAAGGAATAATATAAAAATTTGTTTCATCTATTTTTACTAAAAGCTGAGGTATAACCCAAACTGTTGAACTCTCAAAGCTTAAATTATCTTGTTAAATTTTGACTTGAAATGATGCACTATGAAATATGAACCAGGTGGCCATAATTAAACTGACAGTGCTCACAGTGTTCTGTAGCGCGACCTATTTACGAGAATGACGCCATATTTTGTAGGAAGATTAACAAGACAGGGAATGTAGGATTCCGCAAAAAAACAAATTCAAGTCACTGCTAGGGGAATATTTGGCGCTGTGTAATAGAAAATAGAGTGTTAACAAATGCAAATTAATACGGAATAAAATTACCTTTTATTATGCACATTTTCTGATTTAGTTCAAGTGCAATATGGTAACACTTTTAAAAAAGTGTAAAATCTACATAAACACCGATAAAGTCTCGTGACCTGTAATATCACGTACGCTGAGCAGAAGAAGAAGTTCTTTATTCAAATTTCACATTACATCCATTGGCACAGTGCTTGGGTTTTAAAAGGCAATGTGTTACGTTTCAAATCAATCGGATTGGAAGTTTATGTGCAATGTCTCCTTCTTTAGTAGAGCGTGCGTTACTGGTCAAATTCTTTCACCAGTGCAACGCGTCAGCCGCTCTTCGTGCTTTTAGAACGTACAAAAAAATGCATAAAGGTAACGGTCCTGTGTCAGTTAATGGGCTAAAAGCAATGGTTGCGACGTTTGAGAAAACAGGTTCTCTGAAGGTTCGGTCAGGCAGAGGACGAAAACCTGTACCACAGGATACAATCGAAGCAGTTGCCACGGCGATTGTCGACAGAGGACCAGACAATGTCGCTGCCACCTCTAGCGCTCGTGGAGTAGCTCGGAATATGGATATGGCTTACGGTACGATATGGAAAATCTTACGAAAGATTATCAACTTCTATCCGTACAAGATCAGCCGTGTGCAGGAGTTACTGCACCCCGACCATGATAAGCGATTGACTTTTGCTCTCACCTTTCTTGCCAGAATGGAGGTGGATGCTGCTTGGCCGTGGAAAATCTTATGGGGAGATGAGGCCCACTTTTACCTGAATGGAACTGTGAATACCCAGAACTGCTGAATTTGGGATGACAAATCACCACATGCACTCACAGCAATTCCCTTACATTCAGGTGTGGGTTCATAGCAGAATTTATCGTAAGTCCATTCTTCTATGAGAACATTACCCCGACAGGACCAGAAACCTCTTCTGTTACCGGAGGGAAATATCGCCACATGTTGAACAGCTTTGTCATTCCGGCACTTCAGCAAAGACAATGCCTGAGGGAAATGATTTTCATGCAAGATGGAGCCCCTCCACACGTTGCTGTACGGGTGCAACAGATGCTACGACAGAAATTCACAACAGAAAGAGTCATTAGTCGCTACTTTCCAACTGCATGGCCACCTCGGTCGCCTGATATTACCCCGTGCGACTTCTGGCTATGGAGTTACCTTAAGTCCAAGGTCTATCAAGGAGTGGTCCAGGACCTGGCTACGTCGAAGGATAACATATCGCGGACTGTGCGGGAGATTCCTGCAGACATTTTACTTTCTACTGTTGTGCATACTATGCACAGAATGCAATATGTGGTCCACAAGAACGGCAGCCACATTGAACCTCATTCGAATGCAAAATAAAAGGTAATTTTCGTATTGATTTACATTTGTTAACACTCTATTTTCTATTACACAGCGCCAAATATTCCCCTAGCGGTGACTTTTAGAACTAATTTGTTTTTTCACGGATTAATTTGTTTTTCCTTCGTCCCCCGTCTTGTTTAATCTTCCTACAAAATGTGGCGTCATTCTTGCAAATAGACGCGCTACAGAACACTGTGAGCACTGTCAGTTTAATTATGGCCACCTGGTATATTGTGCGTAAGATTTTTGCTTTTATGCACAAAAAGAGGAAACATCAATTCAAGTACAGTGAAGTTTCAATACGCCAAAAATGACAGAATTTCCCTAACGAAAAAGAAAAATGCACGAAAATCCATGCTTTGATATTCACTGTAACTTACATTCACAGTCCTACTTCCCCCAACTATTTCATCGAAAACTCTGACTTATCAAAGCTCAAGTAATCGAAATTTTAACGTATAGTCACCGTATGGCAATTAAGTAATAAGAGAATAGGTTTTAGAGAAAGTTATATATATTAAGAAAATAGATTATAGAGGTTACAGTGATGCAATTTTTTTGCCTTAATGCAAGTACGACAGGGAACGACAGAGAGTCTTGTTGAGGGCTGTTTTTAACATATCTATAAGAGTAGATGTTTTATTCCTTTTGTCTCTTCCTCGTTTGGGGGGAGGGATTTTTTTTTTTTGACAGACAACTTAAGTTTTTGGAAAACGAAAACATTCACATACTTGCTTTGAGAACAAAGTGGCTGATATTGGTGTGAAGTTTTATTATTGTTCAACAGAACAGTTTTCAACTGAATAACATTAAGATTAAATATTGTCTGCTTAATTCTCAACTACTTTAATCAGATACCCAGCCTTAGCTTAGATTTCAAGAACACCAAGTGAATACATAATAACACATGCAACTGAACATTCATATGCACTACAGCTTGGTAGTTTAAAAGCTAACTCGTTAACAAAACTTAAACCACATTTTTTGTGCCTTAGAAATGTAACAATATTTTAAATTAATAACAAATAGCAAATTAGACATTAACAACCTACCCCCTAATTTAAGTGATTCTACCAGTGATTAAATTTGAAATTGTGAAAGAAAAATCAAGCAAGTTTAATAACAATTGAAAAAAGAAATATTAATAAATATATACCAAATTCAATTAACATTGAGGAACTAAAATTTTGAGAGTTAATTTTTTAAAAATGACTAGTGCAATTTGTACAAAACTTGGCATTTTGGAATAATTTGAGATGCAGAATCAAAAAATGGAAAGAAATCGCTATGATATTTTTTTAAAAAAAGTCCGATTTCGTGTCAAAATACCTATGTTAGAACAATGTTATATATAAATCTAATATATATTCTAAGTTGCCTGGAAATGCTTTCTGTTGAGGTACTTTGAAATATTAGGCAAGTATTGTTGTTACTTTGAAATGCACCCATTGAATTATTGTTGCCATAACCGCCGATGTACACACAAAAAAAAAAAAAAAAAAAAAAAAAAAAAAAAGGAGGAAAGTTCTATATCTCCCATTCTACGAGACGATTGACGAAATTCAAATTGCGTTTTTCATGTCTCGAAAGCGCGATTTAGGATATATAGTAGATTTATATATAGCAGTGTTCTAATATGAGTATTTTGATACAAAATTGGACTTTTCTGAAATGACTTGCCAATTTTTTTTTTATATTTTGATTCCATGACTCAAATTAGGCCACACTGCCAAGTTTTGTAAAAATCGCACGAGTAGTTTTTAAAATATTAACTCCCAGAATTTTACCTCTTTAATGTTAATTGAATTTGATATAGATTTATTGAATTTACTTGATTCCTTCTTCCAGAATTTGAAATTTGTGCTTAATCCAAATATAATTGGTACATTTTTTATAATTTATTTGCATTTTTAAATAATTTTTATAAATTTTTTGAAAACATTTTTGTATTATTACCCATAAAATTTTTAACATCATCTTAAAGTACATGTATTTCTAAGCATACCTGCAAAAATTAAGAGTTTTTTATTCAAAAATTTCTTAAGATATACGTGAATTTACATACTGGTGCGTTTTGAAATTTGGCATATTCGAAATAATAATAAAGCGATAAGAACGCCAAATGTGGTTTACGCACTTTGTTAAAATTATTTGAAAGTAACGGACGTGGCCTTTTTTCTGTTCATATACAATTAAAAAAAGGTTGTTATAAATTAAGAAGTTCGCCAAAAAATATGCAAAGAAATTTTTAAATTTCCCTGTAAATTTTGCACCAAATTTTACAAAATTTAATATTCAGGCATAATTTGAGTCATAAAATCGAAATATGGAAAAAAATTGTCACGTCTTTTCAAAAAAGTCCGATTTTGTATCAAAATACCTATATTAAAACAAAGCTATATATAAAACTAATATATATCCTAAGTCACGCTTTCGAGACATGAAAAACGCAATTTGAATTTTGTCAATCGGCCCAGTAGAACGGGAGATATACAACTGTCTCTTTTTTTCCCCTTCACATGACATTTCGCCTGCTCTTCTGGACTTTATAATTTTTGAAAGCTCATAGACTGTCCAAATGGTAAATGAGCATCGGTTTAACTTTCAAACTAACACTTGCATTTGGACGAAACAAGAACCTGAGCCAGTTCTTCATTGGCTTAATGGCCCAGCAGTGAAGCCATTCTACGAATATCTTTATCGGCTCGTGCCACTTTTCCTTTAAAATTTTTATGTCTAAAAACTGGGTGCATCTTATACAACAGTGCTGGAGGTAACAACAGAAACACTAATGGTAAATGAAACCAAGGTGAAAGATACTCAATGATGGTGAGCATGTTAATCCTTAGAATGTCTATCACCTGTTTCTTTAAAAAAAAAGTCTGAAATTCAATTTGAGATTCAAAATAATTTCTTCCACCTCCCATTCATTAATGAACAAACAGGTGTGAAGGTTTCAAATGATATCATTTGTAGTTCATAACAAAGGAGCTCGCCCGAGTGTATACAAATCACCTTTAACTTAAAGATTAAAGATAAGGAACCACAAAAGAATCCTTTTAGAACAAGACTTTATACAATGCATTTGCGGATACTGCACCTTAGGATGCTGTGTACTTTTAGGGATACCATGCGAGGTCTGACAGTGATGGCCAATTGTAAAATGAATATACATTGATATTTTTTTCTAATAAATCATAATCCAGCAGGTTAATAAAAACCAATCTGTCAGCCTAATTATTTATTTTTTTCAATTTTTGGGTCCCAAAATCAATCTGTGTCTTATATGAGGAGAAATGTGGTTTATCTGTATTTAGGACTATTTACTACTGTGAAAGAACATATCGAGATTGAAGTATGTAGTCACAACACAGATCATTACTAACAGATGACCATTTGCATACAATGTTCATGATAGGAAGTACTGGCTTTCGTCTATTTTATTTATTTATTTTTGATAAAATGTATGTAAATATTATTTAAAAATATCAGTTTCTAAAAAAATCCTGATTTTTTTTATCTATTTATTTTTAGCCCACTGAACCTACAATTTTAATAACCTGTCCCTTATATATATATATATATATATATAAAAGTTTGCCAACCCCTGCACTAGAAGATTACTGTAAGATTAAGTAAGATAAAATACAGCTTAATTGCTAACACTCCATCAGCACAGTGCTTAAAGTTACATTCAAGAAGCTGTATTTATATCATAAGTTACTTTTGTTTAAAAACAATCTGATTAAAATGCTCCATCATATTCAATTCAATCTGTTACCATATCTGTCAATTATGCTAACAGATTCATTTAAAAAAGATTTTTTTAAGCCTTCTTTTTTCAACAGACTAGACACCAATGACTCAAAGCCATGGAATACTGCACCATTGTTAAACAGACTGGCTACAAGGGTGCTTTTATGGTTTTTCTCATGTGTGATACATACACTTGACAGTTTCCTTAAGTCCTCAACAAAAGCATATTTACCTTAGCAAGAGCCCTGAAACACACTGCATGCTTAAATATACAAGCCATATTCATGTTATATAATTTCCAATTAAATTAATCAGTAATTATTCATTTTCTAATTAATAATAACACAAATTATACACTGTATTTATAATATTTATTTTCTTCTGAAGTTAGTAAACCATTTCAGCAACTTACGCAACATTAATATTATGGCAAAGCAGACAAGGATATCTGCTTAAAGAGAAAGATGTCTTTGTGGAGAACTTCCTAAGTGAAACTGGCTCATATTCATGATACACATGGTTTAAAACAAATAAAATTCATGATACACATGATTTAACCCCTCCCCCTCCTCATAAAAAAACATGCAACTAGCCAGTTCATCCAGATTTAAAATTGGGTCAAACTACGATTATTCAGTGTTCTTAAAGACTTGAACCATTGGTGGGACCTATAGCTCTCAGTAAACAGCATCTAATTTTTCACATTGCTTAACATCCTTATAGCTGTCTAAAACTTCATACATTATGCTTGATCATGTCACATTTGCACTTGCATTTATTCATAAACTTTCTATTGTACTCAAATTAGTATTGCATATTTTAAGAATGTTCAATAAAAATTACAAAAAAGAGGGGAGGGAAGGGGCTAGACTTTCCTAAATATCCTAGAAGAATCAAAACAAACGTTTAATGTTGATAGAATTTTTCAGCAATAAACTTTAAAAAAGAGAAATTTGTATAAAACACTATTTTAACTTAAAAAAAGAATTTACTTCAGGAAAATGAATATCATGCTCATAAAAGAAAGAAACAAAATATACATTATTTATAAAACATACCTGCTAAAGTTCGAGAGCCTATCCACCATATCAGATAACCAAAGTATGGAATCCATGGAAGTGTTTTCTAACAACGAAAGGGATACATATAATTAACAACAAATGTTAGTTATCAATTTTTAAATAATTTTTAGAATGTTGCTCATAGTTTGAGTGATGAAATAATGTTTTAAATTGCATATTAAATAAACAATGCATGAAAAATAGTTTTCTAACGAATTTTAACAGCCATTAAAGCATTTAATATACATAATGCATTCTAAAGGTCCATCCTTGATTTCCAGAATGAAAGCTTCTATTGTAGCTCAAATTTACTTTTAATGCAAAGAGATTCAAAAGTAGCCCTACAATTGCCAAAGTTTCGCAAGCAATCTGAGGCAGTTCACAATTTCGGTCCCAAGATACTTATTTGAAAAACAACAGCAGCAAAAATATATATGGTTTGGAAAGTTGACTATTTGGTGACAAAATCTGCACAACTACTGCAAACTCTTATTCAGTTCAGAATCAATGACATTGATTGCCATGGAGATCTAGACCTTTTCTGTCCTTTTACATTACAGTACACTCAAAAGAAATAGTATTTCTTTAAATTTCCCACATTCATGCTTTGTTCTTCTATAGCTGTGGCCTTCAAACTTTGTTGAACCTAATGTTTTTCCCAGGAAAATTCACTTTCGATTACTGCGTAACTGGAGAGTGATACACAAAGACTACAAGTTTAGACAGACCAGTAGTCTTCAAACTTTGTTGATTCACACAACCCTTAGAACTGTGCTTTTTCTTTTTCAAGGAACCTCATCTCACTCTTAGAAAAATATATCTTAGAATAATATTTAAAGTAGATTATTATGTTACGGCTACTTTACGTAAACAAAAACAAAAGTGTTGTATTTTTTGTTAAAAAGTTTTTTAACTAAAAACTAATGTAATTTGCACATTAATAGTATTGACTCATTCTCCAGTTGTCACCCAACCTCATATTATATTTAATGACAAGGGTGTGCTTGCATTTTTTTAAAAATAAACTGTTGAAGTATACTTCTATTGGTGTTATCTGCAGTCGTTTTTCATATTCTGCAATTAACTTGTTTATATATTTTGTTTTTGTTGCCACATACATTGGGAAAGATTTTTTGCTTAAATGCATTATTTCAAATGGCATTAAAATGTTTATAGCTGTGTGAGAAACTCCTAGATAATCTGCATGAATCTACAACCAAAATTCTCTTAGATGTATGATGACCAAATGTCAAGCTCTCAAACTAATCTACAACTAAATGTATCTTTATATTTTTTAGTTATTAAACACCAGACAACTAGTGTGAGCACTTTATAATTTTCTTTTTGGATTATTATTTTCATTCACAGAGCCCTGGGCTTTGATTCACAGAATCCCAGCCTGTAGAATATGGTTTTAAGACTACTGTTCTAGAGGTATCTAAAAAAGTTCAAGAAATTTCCAAAAGCTTGCCAAATTTTCAACATCATTTATGATGTTTATTATGAGCTCACTCATGATGTTGTTGCTATGGTTGTCATCCATTTCTAAATTACTTCTTAATAAGGTGTCAAGTTCAAAATTTGTACACACAATGTTTGTGGATGATAATACAATGTGGTTCAGTGAGTTTTTTAAAATTTAATTTGGATTTTTCAAAATCAAATGTTGAAATAATTTTTCCGACATGCCTCCATTTAATGAACAAACTAAAACACTTAGAATTTTACTATTTGCAATATTGGACAGAGTAGAAAACAATCTTTTAAAAAACTCTGTTATGAGATTTTAAAGTAATTTTGGTTTATTTTGCATAATGGCTATACTTCTGATTATTTGATGCAATTAAATTATTGGAAGTGCGATTATTTATCATTAAAAATGATTTTTCAATTAAACAGTTTAATTGACTACAGGCCACTGAGACTAAAGATGAAAAAAAATATTGTTATAAATTTACCAAGGCTTTTATTATTTGTGATGAAAAGTTGTAGATGTTTTCCAAAGAGAATCATTTAACCTCTTGTTCTCATTAAGGTATATGATATATTATTTTTGTCCTTTCAATTCATTAATGATTTGATGAATTTTCAATAAAAGCATATTTTATAAAAACCTTTTTATTTCATGTTTATTAAACATCCTAGTTTAACCTACGAATGCCATTCCAATGAACAATCAAGGGTTAGGCTTACTGAAACAGACAATATTCAAATCATAATTTTTATTCTAAAAATAATAACATTTCCGGACTGTACCCTTTCTAGATTAATTTATGCTACAGAGCTTGCAAAACAAATGACAAAGTTAATTCAGAACCTAAACTCTGAGAACTGAAACCTTTCTAACATAAACCAAAACCTTTGTCTTAACAGATTGCCCTATTGGATAAATGCCGACTTTGCTCGTATCTCTGTTGCTGCTTTGACAACATTTTGTTTCACTGTGTTCTCTTCCTATTGCAATAGTATTAAAAAATGTAAATGTTCTGAAAATAGGCACGATTAGAGTGCTAAGAGAACTGTAGCTATAAACATGAATTTAAATAAAAATGAAATTAAAACCGACTTGACTGCAAAGTTTCTTAGTCATATATACACAGTCCAGTCACATTAATGTGACCACCACGTACTTTCCATGTCAGAGTTAAATAACCAATCACAGAAGGCAGGTGGCAGCACAGTGCAGTTGAGCGTATATAAAGGGTGTGTGAGGGCTTCGGAAAACATTTCAATCGTTGGCGTAATGCAGAAACGAAGCGATTTATCCGACTTCCAAAAGGGCATGATCATTGGCTTTCGGGCCAAGGGTGGAAGCATTTCCGAAACGGCTGAGTTTGTGAACTGTTCGCGTGCCGCCGTGGTAAAAGTGTACCGTGCATGGCAAAATGGGACTGTCCAAAATCAGCGACGTGGCAAATGTGGTGCACCACGGGCCATAGATGACAGAGGCGAACGACGGTTGCGGAGATGCGTTCGGGCAGATAGACGGGCTACCGTTGAGCAACTGACCACCAAAATGAACCAAGGGGCTACCAAAAGTGTCTCCCAAAGTACTATTCAGCGAACATTGCTGCGTCTGGGCCTCCGAAGCAGACGCCTGGTTCGTGCACCTATGCTGACTGCTGTTCATCGACGGCGAAGGCTAGAATTTGCACGCCAGTACAGCAGCTGGACGTCCACTGAGTGGCGACAGGTTGCGTTTTCGGATGAATCGCGTTTTATGCTCCATCGGACAGATGGACGTTGGCGTATAAGGCGTGAAACCTCTGAAAGGAACCACCCTGCAACCATTGCCGGAACGGTCCAAGCTGGAGGCGGGAGCATTATGGTCTGGGGAATGTTTTCCTGGCATTCTCTAGGTTCACTGATCATTGTGGAAGGCACAATGGATCAATACAAGTACGCATCTGTCCTTGCGGACCATGTTCACCCCTACATGCGCATTGTTTTTCCTCAGGATGATGGCATCTTCCAGCAGGACAATGCGAGGTGCCATACAGCTGCCAGTGTACGTGCGTGGTTCGAAGAGCACCAGGATGAGTTTACCGTCCTCCCCTGGCCAGCAAACTCACCTGACTTAAACCCAATCGAGCATCTGTGGGACCATCTCGATCGAGTTGTTCGCGCCATGGATCCTCAACCGCGTAATCTAGCGCAGCTGGCCACGGCATTAGAGTCGGCATGGCTTAACATCCCAGAGAACACCTTCAGGGACCTATGTGACTCTCTTCCTGCACGTCTCGCAGCAGTCCGCTCTGCGAAAGGTGGTTATTCTGGCTTTTGACAGATGGTCACATTAATGTGACTGGACTGTGTATACAGAGTGTACCGTAAATGTTGCGACAAACTTCTAGGAGAGGTAGGGCACATCATAAGGATTAAGAATTGCACAGGCATCTATACCCAGAAAATGTCAGGGGCAAATACTAGCAGAGCCAGAACATGGGGAAAGAAGCAAGATTGATTAATTTGAAACATTTATTGGACATGAATACAAATGGTGTATGACAGCTTGAATTTTACAACAGATGCTCGAAGTTTGCACTATTAGATGCCGAACATGCCTGATACTGATGGACCATTTGAATGCCGCAAATTATTATCTTTCTGGAGCAGGTTCTTTCAGATTTGCTTGATGATGTTCCAGCAAATGTGAGGCGCAACATATGATTCCAACATGATGGGGCCCCTACTCATTTTGGACTGAATGTTCGTGGCCATTTGAACCAATCATTCCCGCATCAGTGGACTGGGCATGGTGGACCAGTTCCCTGGCCCCCATACTCACCGGATTTATTGAGCTTTGATTTTTTTTTTTGTGGTAAGCCATCAAAAGTGCCGTGTATCATGAACTTGTTGTGTCTGAAATGGATCTCGTTGCAAGACTCGCCCACGCAGCTCCTACAATCAAAGAAACTCCGGGTGCGTTTAAATATGTCCAGCAATTGATGGTCTGTCAGTGTCAGGCATGTTTGGCGTCTGATGGTGCAAACTTCGAGCATCTGTTGTAACATTCAAGCTGTCATACACTATTTGTATTCATGTCCAATAAATGTTTCAAATAAATTTTTCTTGTTTCTTTTCCCATCTTCTACCTCTGCTACCATTTACCCTTACATTTCCTGGCATGGGTTCCTATGCAATTCTTATATGATGTACCCTACCTCCCCTAGAAGTTTGTCGCAACATTTATAGCATACCCTGTAAATATATATATATTTAATAGGTATTATAGGGTAATTAAAAAAAAAGTTGGCAAAAGTGTAAAGGCAGGTAGAAGGAACCAAAATAAGCAGATTTTGCAATGGAATGTGTGCTAAGGTTTTACAAAAGGCTATTGAACAGTGGGTATACTGGTGCTTCACTGGTGTAAACCATCATTCCCCGAGTAGACTCTGAATGGTATGCAATGCTACATGAATGTGAAGCTTGCCATCATGCATTTTATCTGTGGGCCTGCAGATAGAAACAGAGTGGACACTCAGACGATGTAGTCAGAAACTATTCTCTGTACCACAAGCACTCACATACATGTGTGTATATGTTTGGGTGTAATGTAAAAAACATGCAAATCAAAATATTAACTTTAATTTGTAATAGTCCTTTAACTCTCCATTTTAATTTGATTATGTTCCCCTTTCCAATCTAAAAATAGTAATTATTTATAACAAATCTCTCTAAACTGCGGCACTCCAAAATTAATTGCCGGCAAATGAATCTTATATAATGTTAGTGACGCAGATACTTATATACGGTTTTTAGCCACTAATAATTTTCAAATATTATTTTTAACAAATATGAATGAAATGTGAACTAAAACCAAATCATTCTGAACCAAGTTTTCATCTGCTTTTCTTTGTCGAAAACCACAGAGGAAGATGCTGAATGATTAATTATATGCTTACAAAGTTAACAATAGGGGAAAACTGCTATGAAAGCCGTGTATTATGCAGCTGGAGTATTTATAGCTCAGAAATCCTTTCTGTGAATTTTAAATTATGATTGGGCAAGAGCTACCACATTGCAGTTTACTGCAGAAGTTCAGCTTCCAATGAAGACACAGCAATATTCTTTGTTCGTTGCTTTTAAAGTTTATGAAATTTTTACCCAAATGAAAGAACTTGCAAATGATTTTAATCTTCAGTAGCACACCTCTTAATTCCAAAGCAGTATTTTCTATGTTACTGCAGAAATATCCAGTCTTTTCAAATAATTCTACTTCCATCATTCCCAAAATCACATATTCTATCTACCATTTCAGTTTTGTCTCTCTTTTTCTACACATTTTAAAGGCAAGTTAGGTTTAAAGAACAGCATAAAGGACAAACAGCAATCAAGTCAAAATGTATTTAACCAAATGGCTCAGGAATTAAATGCCTTCTATCAGTAAACCTGTCTGATTAGGTAACTCACTTAATTCTATTATCTCTTGAAATGACACTCTTTTATCGGTCAGCCAGTTTTCAAGCCTGTACTAGTCCGAATTACTACACACTTTTATTTCCTCCTGATTTCATGTATTAACAAAAATAGACAAGAGATTTTCAAAATTATTGCTGGAAAAAATGAAATAACATCTAGAAAAATTATCTAAACTGCAAAAAGAGACGATGTAAAAGATAGCAGTAAAATAAAGTATAATTAAAATTATATGCCATATAAATGAACTATTTTACACCGGACAACATGATTAGGAAAGAATCTGGACAGAGACGAAATAACATATAAAGATAAAAGAGGTATTAAATGACAAACATATAATTGGTGCTTCACTGTGCATACAAGTACTTAAAAAAATAATAAATACTTAAATTAAAAAAATAAAGGAAAACTTGTCAAAACTTAATGAATCATATTTTATTTGGATATTAATTTTGACTGTGAAAAATGAAAAGTGTGTTTACAAGATGGCAGGTTTCAGCATATTATAATCAAATATAACTTCCACTATAAAGATCAGGAAATGCACATATAATGAGGCTGTTCGCACATTTTTTAGATGATTTTGGTAAGCGGTAATAAAAAGTCGTTTGCTGCAAAAGAAGTAATTGCAATTGTACTATGTTTTTAAAAGTCAAAATTATCGTCTGTGGCTAGAAAGTTTTGTTTTTATTCAAATTGGCGAATTTAACAAAGCAGTGGTTCGAAGGTTACATTTACGCTCTTTCCGAAGAGAAATATGAATACTCCATGATCCAAAAACGATGCAAAAGTCATGGTTTTGTGATATCTAAAGCGCTGATAGGTAATATCATCAACAAGAAAGGAAAAAAACATCAAACTGGAGTCTCAAATATGACAAAAATTTCAAACAAGTATCCAAGGAAAAAATGGACATCTTCGACTATTGCAAAGATATGTTGTTTAATGTTAAAAGAAAATCCCCCTAGTCAAAGGACAGTTGCAAAATCATTAATCATTTGTTTACAATGCTCGGTGTCCACTGTAAACAAAATGATAAACGTGGATTTAAATCTTAAGAAAGCGAATAAATGCAATGTGCATCGTCTTCTTCCGAAGCATATCGCTCGACGCGGGACACGCTGCAGAATTCTATATGAGAAACACGTATCCAAAGAAAAATGGAAAACAATTGTCACAATAGATGAAGCATGGGTGTATTTAAATGAATGTAACAAAAAAAGAGCCATTTATTATCATAAAAGGGAAGAAAAAATTTAAGTACATGGTTCAAAGAATCGAAAGAAAGTTTTTCTAAGGGATTCATGACTGTTGCTGGTTTTTCTTATAACGGCAAGTTAAAAATAAAGAGAGTGCAAAAAAATGCCAAGATTAACTACAAATACTATCAGGAACATATTTTATCGCCCATTTTTCTGAATGAAATACCGTTACTTTACCCACAGAGCCATCAATCTGTGAGACTCCATCGTCACACATCAAAATCCACTGTAAATTTCCTAAAAGAAACTGAACAAAAAACTGGTATCAAGGCCATACCCTTCACTGATATCCCTACTAAATCTCTTGATGTGTTACCTATAAATTTTTGTGCTTTCGGATTTTTAAAAACTGCATTATCCAAACGTTGTCCCCAAACCCTAATAGGACTCTGGAAAGCTGTTCAGGAGGAATGGGATAGACTACCTCTTCTGACACTTCAAAAGGCATTATTATCCTGGAAATTGCGGTGTCGAAAGATAGAATAAGGGATGTGAAATAGAACATTTAAAATACAAGAATTTCATGTAATTTAGTTTTGTGAATACAATATACATCGTCTAAAAAAATGCACGAACAGCCTCTGTATATAACAAAGGATATATGGAGCACATAGAAAGTATTTATTGCATGTGGGATGTAGGAAACAGAATCAGAAGAAAATATGCCAAAAATTAATTTACATAAGCTATTTCCTGGATGCCAATATTATATCAAAAGGTACTAAAGACACTTTATCAGGAGACACTTTATCATTAGGAGACAAACAAACTTAGATATTCAGCAGATACTGGGAATGCACACACATTAACTGGGCATTTAACCTCTCATATCTGAAAGCCTCCTTGTGAACAATTAGGTAAGTCTTTCCCTCCTCCTCTCTCTCTCTTTTTTTTTTTTTTTAAGATATCTCCTGTATTGACCTTGGAAATAAAATTACATGTCATGTGGCATTTTACTTATCAAGTAAAAATGAAACAGCTCTTTATATCATACATAGAAAAAAATTAGTGATTACTGTAATTCTTATTCCATAACATTATTTCATACTGGAAAAGTATCGAATATAGGCTTCGGCATTTTGACGATGCTTTCTCAGATGTAAAAAAATAATGCATTTTATAAGCAGTCACCATGTTAACAAAAATTGCATATTAACTAGCAACTTTTAATTCAGTAACTATTAAATTTAAATATAAATTCCATTAAACCTTAAAAAGATTTTATTTTTAGTTTCTCAGGTAACTTTACACCTCATTTTGAACTACACAATCACCATTTTACTTGGCACACAGTTACGCCTGAAAAAAAAAAAGCTGAGAAGTAGTTTAGTTCAAACTTGCTATGTATTTTACGCGTTAAAGAAATTTCAGGGCTAACAAATAAACTAAATGTACAATAAAAATATTTTTCTAAAACAAGACTAAAAGAACAAAACTGTATCAAACACAAAATGGTACAGCTCAAAAATGAATATATGAGTTCAAAAGGTTTAAAAATTTCAAGAAACGTAATATAAACTTACAGCATCGATTAGCGGTTGAGTGTCTTGACACTCACCATCACAAACATCTTCGTCAGAGCTATATTCTTCTAAAACTCCATCATTGAAGTAAAGCAAACGTTTAGGCAATTTTTTCTGCTTGATTTCGGATAAATTGATTTCAGTAAATGATAGTTTATCACTTTGTGAATTAGGGTTATCCTAAAGAAAAATATTTTTTTTCAACATAAAAAAATAAGTCACGCAATCACTAGAAAAAAGAATGACATGAAAGATGCGAGATAGTACATGTCGTACTACATGCATGAAATAGATTAATAAGAAATTTAATCTTACATTAGTCATGGTGCAGCTCTTTTCTGGGTATATACTGCAAACGCATAAAGCTTTTTTCACATCTTTTTTCGGAATATCTCGTTTGTTGACACTTTACAACACAACCGAGTTGTTTTCTTGTGCATCACGCACTTCGAGTCTTTCAGCCTAGCTTCCCTTGGGCCTGCTGTTTTGATAAAAACTTTCACATTGCCCCATTTTTAATGTAACTAGTTGTTGGCAATTGTCAGCAACTTGTAATTATATTTCAATAGCACAACTGCCTAAAATTATGGATTGTTTAGCACTGGTATCTGCACAGTTCAAGAATTATAAAAATCATGATGCACAATTTCTATGATATGGGGGAAAGAACACCTATGTTTTGGAGATTTTCACAGTAACATACAATTAATTATTTTCAGAAAATTAGGAAATGCAAAATTTGTTAAAAGACTGTTTTCTGTTATGAAAACAGTGTGGCCAAAAGAGAATTCTAGGCGTTGAGAGAACGAAAGGTAGGCGAAATAATGATTCAACATTGCATCATGGGATGTTAGAAGTTTTAAAACATGATGCAGGAAGCTAAAAATGTTGAGGTGAGGTAACTTAATATAAGAACTTAAATATAGTTCACATCTGAGTGTGGCTAAATTTTAGATGGCTTTTGTTATTTATGAATAATTATAAGATCAACATCTTTATATCATAACTTTTTATCCCCCTCCTTTGTTATAACCAAAGCTGGTTGAACCATTGGACAATATAAGTACATGCTTAGGGCATCACGAAACGGTGGCACCCCAAAAAAGCTTTTAGGTATATAAAATTAGGTGACCTTCTGTTACGCGTTTATTTTAACCAAGACTCAATCGATTTCGAGGCTACAAGTGCAGGTCCCCCATTTTCAGAAAATTTTCAGAAAGGAGAAAAGAGTTATGTGAAGAAGGTAGCTGCATTTATACCAAAAGCAAAGGAGTAAAACACAGAATTAATCTTCCTAACACATTTAAAGTTCTATTAATTTTTCCTTTTTCGTTAATATTCCTGCGGACAGATGACGCTCCCTTACTCTTTTGTTTTAAATGCAGTTCCTATCTTTGCAGAATTTCTTAGCTTCTCCCGAGGAAATGAATGAAGCAATGTTATGTCTGAAAGAAGAAAAAGTCAATAATTTCCTAAGTAATATAATCTTCTACATAGCGAAAATTACTGCTGAAAAATTAAAGGCATGTTTTCAAGCAGCAGTGATGCCTATGCGATTCGAAGAAAGCGAGCAGTAAGTTTTCCCGCTCAGGAAAGACTTCTTTCCTAAGCTGTGGCGATCACGTGGTTCAGTGAAGCCTGGGTAGTTATTTGCTCGTGTCGCCATCTATATTAGCCAATGAGAAGTGCTGCGTCACATGAGCGGTACTCGATCGTGGGTCAATTTGTTGGGAGTCGAATTCTTTACCGCTAGCCCAAAAGAGCTCCGTTGCGCAGGGTTCAAGAATTCTAACTCTTTTCAAATTTGCGATCGTGGAGTTGTTCTCGAGATCGGTCTGCCGCATAAGCAAATGAGAAGAATTCGTAGCTCGATGGTGCGGAGCTCAGCAGATACAAAGTTGAGGGTTCAATACCCCGTTTTGCTAGCAAAAACTTTCTGCCTCTGCGTGTACTATTTTCACCTTTTTCAGACCAATTTCTCCTTCGGGTGACAGATATACAAAAATGCATCTTAAATATTTAACAACCGCGAATGGCCAGTAGAAAATAAAATTGAGTGGTAAAAGTTTTTGTAGCTGAGATCAAATAGGAAATTACAATTCAAGACCCAAGCAGAATTTCTTTCATCCTGATGATGAAGGAACTGCCCCTGTAGCTCTCCAAAATGATTATCTTGGCTAAAATATACTCGAAACAGATTGCTGTTTGCAGAAGATAGAAGGCCTTGCCTAATTTTATGTTTTACTTTGGCGTGTTCCTCTTCTTTCTTGAAGTGCTTAGATATTCAGGAAAAGGGTACAAAAATATCTCTCATTGCCTGTTTACTATGGAATGCATGATGCAGCTAGCTGAAAACCGAGAAACAGAAGAAATGAGGAAAAGCTGGCATAAGCGAATGTAGGAGCATCAAAGTCTTTTAAGTGTTTAGAGTCTCTAAAGGTCTTAATTCGGCGTCTTTTCTTGTTTTTTGTGCTAAATTAAGGTCAGTCTAATTCTTATGGAACATGCGTAGCCTTTGGTCGGCGAGTTCTTACAAATTCTTCATGGGCCATTCTAGTTTTGGGGGCCATCCCTGTTTACGTGCAACGCCCTCCCAAGTGAAATATTGTCCGCAACATAAAGCAATAAAACATAATTAAAACATAAAAAATTACAATTTCAATAAACTGAATTTTAAATCAAAATAAAGGAAGGAAATAACATAAAAATATAAATACATGTTATCTGACGTGCGCAGTACAAAAAGGAAATATCAAATATTACCTTATTTAGAAATTTCTGTGTCTTCGATTTGTGGCACACATACTTCCTTAACAGCATCCAAAAATTATTTAAAATTATCTGAACTGGAATCCAAATACTACCATCACCGCATAAATTCACAAAACTAAGAATAAAAAATGTCCTTCGTACTGCCGGACTGTCAGAGGCATTTCTTCCGAAAATCCCTGTGTATTTCACCCCACATATACTTGATAGTGTTGATATGAGCTCCGGTTTCCGAATCCTTAAATATCACTGCGTGATTTTAATGAGAAGTGAACAAAGCCATTGTCAGAAAGATAATCGTAAGACTTCCAGTAATCGGATATGATTGTTGTTCTAAGTAAGATATTCTGAGTAAGATATATTGAATTACATCCAACAAAGTACATTTTCTTCTGTTCTCAACCTACTTGAATAAAACGCCGGAGAAAGTGAAGAATCACACACTGCTTGATGCGTTTTTCAAAATCACCAACTTGACGCGCTCACCCGTCTTGTGTCCTGGAGTTGGAACCTTTTCCAGAAGACACTACGCAAGGCGCAACATTTACAATGGCGAGCAAATAAAATAAGTTCAAAATAAAAAAGGGTTGAAGAAAAATTTAAAAACTGCATATCCTTTAAAAAAAGGCATAATAATTTTAAAAACCAAAAGTCGTTACGAAAAGATAGTAAGCTTCAAAAACTTAAAATCACTGCAAAACACATTACATTCACTTAAGAAAGTTTAAGTTTTAAATACATTCATTTAAGAAATTTTTAAAACTGAAAATCCTTGCAAAAGAACAATAATTTTAAAAACTAAAAATCGTTTCAAAAACCTAGTAAGTTTCAAGGAATTAAAATTGTTACAAAACCCTGACATGAAAAATTAATATAGTTTCACTTCCAATAAAATTTAAAAAAATGAAAATTCAATCCTTACCAAAACATAATAATTTTAAAAACTAAAAATTCTTTCAAAAACGTAGCAAGTTTCAAACACTGAAAATCGTTACGAAACACTGAAAAATTAAAATATTTTCACTTACCTGAATGTAAAAAAAAGGCTCCCATAAATCCTCCCATTTATTTTTTAAATTATGATTCATGTGTCCCGGGTACATCGACGTCTGAAACATCGCTCTCATTAGGTTCTTGAAAACATTCTTCTTCGAGTTTTGGATCTCGTAAAGCGAGGGGATAAATTCTTGCAATACCGGCAAGAAATGTTTTAAATATATCGTTCTTAACGGAGTGATCATGTCGTTTTTTTCACATAAACTCGTACATAATATGAATCAAAACACCATAATATGAATCAAACATTTCTTCAGTTCGATTTGCAGAATTTCCAAGAAATCGTTGGATTCTTGTCCACACACCCTCAATGGTATTTGCATGCGCACCTGTTACCGGACACATGTACGTTTACCTCTAAATGCCGAAATCCTTTGTCTTCCAGATATTTATAGGCAGCCCAGCAGTCGGAAATGATTGTAGTGCCAGGCAACATCCATTCACTAATTACATCCAGCAAGCAGGTACTCGTTCGATTCGGAACCAATCTATAAAACCATCTGTGCGTATCTCTTTCTATTCCTCCAAACACTCATGTTCCTTTCACGCGCCTGCCCTCTTCCATACTTCATCTTCCCAACCTTACTTTCATCAATCCCAACAATCTTACCCACTCCTCTAATCTTGCAACTATCTCTTAGCATAATATGAATACATACTTCCCTATAGAATTTATACCAATCGACTACCATGGAATTAGAAAGATTCAGGTCTTTGATTGCATATTTCTGAGGCACCTTCCAAATTAATTTCGCACGGGAACAAAACTGTACGCATATCCAAATTATTCAAACCAAACCAAGACCTTTTCCTTACACTCCTACACCCATCATGCCTTTCCTCTTTCACACTAGACTGATTCTTTCTCTCAATTTAATGCTTTTCTCACATTTCAGACATGCATACGAGGATACACTCAACCCTTCTTTCATATACCCTGTAAGATCCCTCTGGCCCAACTTGTCAGTCACTGGGATAGTGAGTCACAAAAACGTGCGAAGGGGTTGAACCCTTTTATTGTACTTTTAAAATTACAACTGCGTCTCCTCGACGCTCACAAACTGCGCCAACTCGGCGGTTGAACTAAAAGCAAGGTAAAACTGAAAATAAGAAACTAGATGAACAAATGTCAAACACTACCGACGAGGCTCTGAGATCTTAACTAACCGCGTTTTTAATTATCGCTGATATTCAGCAAGATTACTGATTTAACAGTTGAAGGTCTAGCACTTCTGCAAAGTTAGGCACAAAGGCCGACACGCGCTGATCTAAATTCTACCGAGCAATCTCTCCAGCGTAGCTTCAAAGCAAGACCTTTTTCACGCTCGTTTCGTCTACTATTTAACTCAACTAGCTTCCGCTAAATTTGAATAAACTGCGCGTGCTACTGTAATTTACATACTCTGGCACGGGCATTTCTAGGGGAAAAATGAAGGCTAAAAAGGAAAGGACTATGAACTTAAAATAAATGTTAGTTAAAATAAATATAAACCCTACAACCCTTCTAACATAGCTTTCTTTCCTAAAGTAGGCAACAGGGCAAAAAATCTTTCAGAATATTCAGCATACTTCAACATGTATTGATTCACATTTTGAACAATATTAATGCCACTGGATGCCATTTTGAGTACCTGTAAAAATTTAAAGTAAAGAAAAATAAATTTACCTGAAAAGAGGTAATTCACTACTGTAGGCTTAGCCAAAGAATGAATTCTCGAAGGATTGTCTGAAATAACTGCTCCTCTGCCATTTTGTACCGTCTTCACCAATCAGAAATTTTCAATTTAAATTACATACTGAGCATGCGCAAAAATACTCAGAAATTCGCGCTTCTCCATAGCCCCAAAATCGGCTTGGATACCACAACTAGCCCGCTTATTAATTTCATAAAAAGCTCCAAACAAAACGCGCCAAATAAGTACGCGATTCACCTTTTGCTCTCTCGTTATATACCACCAAACACCCAGTTTACCACCGGCAGCCATTTTATGGTATAAAGCCCAAATTAAGCAATGTACGTCCTAACCTACAACCAACGCATAAATAACCCCTGAGAAATGTTTTCAATCAAAATCAGCGCCGTCGCGCATTTCTACCAGCCGCGTCATGATAGGATTTTCAAAAACATACACCATAAAATACTCAGGTTACCGTAAATCAAACAATAACTTAGCGATAATACAAAGGGTACCTCAAAATATACACTACCCGACTCGTTTACTGCTCATCATAAATACTTCGTTTACTGCTCATCAATGTCTGCAAACACGTGTGTACCATATATTAGGATTAAACCGGGTTTTCTTTCCCTTTCTCGGTCGTTAATGCATGTGCTTTTACTTTTTTTTGTCGATTTTTAGGTTTTATTCATTTTAACGTCCCGTTTTTTTAACAATTTTGATCTGTTACTTTGTTATATCACTTGTTCACCTTTTGGAGTGACAGCTGAAGTAAGTGCACAAACCGAGCAGAAGAAGATTTAAAAGAATCCTTTATTAAAACTCTTTAAAATTTCCAATGCGGCGACTTGACGCTAACAAACTACGCTGCGCTTGGGCGGTAACTCAGCTAACAAGAACAAAACTAAAAATTCAAGGATATTAAAAAACAATAGAATTTTTTTTTACCAGGCCTGTTACCCAAAATCGCGTCGAAGTCTCGTGGTAGCAAAGTAATAGCTGTTACGCCACTTTAACCAGCAATAAATGCAGCATCAGAAGCCAACGCTGCACAAAGCACAGTGCTCGCCCACACTGCCAACTATTCCTTCTAGAACTAAGTATTTAAACCTTTTTTTCCCACTGGTAGAGCTTGCATTCTTTCACGCGCGCTACCAAATTTAAATATTGTGGCATTGATAATTAGGGAGAAGAAGGCTTATAGAAAAGCGTAAACTTAATTGGTTAATGAAAAGTAAATGAATTAGTTATGATCCCTACAACTTATTTGATTTCATTTCTCTGATGGGAAATTTTTACTTATAATTAATAATCTATTCTTACTCATTAGAGGTAGTTGCATTGTCAATTTAAAATTTTACACTGCAGAATGCATTTGTTTCATCTTCCAGTTTGATGAGAATGTGTAGTCCTTTCATATTTAGTGCAGCTTATTTTTGTTTCTTCCTTTTCGATCTGCGCCATCAGCAGCCGATTAGTAAAGTCACTATATACCTATAGTTTGTTTCACTTTCCAGTTGATGAGAACGTGTAGTGCTTCCTTGTTTAGTGCAGCTTATTTTTGTTCCTTCCTTTCCTATCTACGCCATCAGCAGCCTATTAGTAAAGTCTCTGAACACCTATAGTTTGTTTTATCTTCACGTTCGATTAGTATATGTAGTTCATCGTTTAGTGCAGCTTATTTTTGTTGTTTTCTTTCCAGTCTGTGCCATCAGCAGCCGATTAGTAAAGTCACTGAACACCTGCAGTTCGACTAGGGGAATGTGGAAGCTGTAAAAGAGTTTTGATGGGTCTGCCGTATGTCACGTGAGTACGAGAATGTTTCCCTTTAAAATCTCCACGAAAGCACTTCTTCTGTTAAGTAGATAGGTTTTGTGTACCTTATTGCATTTGAATTGTCATCATTTTTATCTTACCAAATAACTCGTTTTTCTCGAGAAGATGTAAAATATACAAAATTACGCTCTACCCGAACAGGCAACCCCTAATTAACTTTCCGCAATTTCAGAATCTTTTCAGAATTTCAGAATACCAGTACTTTCGAGAACACTCTGGCATCTTTTATAATCGCTCATATAGTACCTAGGTATTTACCTGAGTACTTTATGGTGTATGACCGGTACTCGCCATTTTTAGCCAGCCTGCTGCCCGCCAACGCTGCTATTAGAACGTCCGCTGCTTTTCTCATCTTTCTCTCCTTTACTGTTTGCCAATCATCTTCAAGACATTCGCGAGTGAAGTATGCAAGCGTCTCGCCACGCAGGCACTTAGGCAGGGATATTAACAGTTTGTCTTGAGAAGGTTGGTTTTCAGTATTCTGGTCAACTTGTGGTATGGCAGCATTAGATTTCCTTATAGCTCTTATTTAAAATAATGCACGAAAAGGAGCACGGCAAATCGAACACTTATTCGCTTAGTAACGCAGTGAATCTGCACAAAACAAAGATACATAAACACATAAACAAAGATAACGGCAAGAGAGAACAACATACTGACACATAAACAAAGACATAAACTGACACGTAAACAAAGATAACGGCAAGGCAAAATCAGAGTGTCTCTGGCATCACTCATGCATATAACACATTCCGAGCCACTGTCCTCGACATCTTCATCAGTTGCATCGTTTGACTGATAAACATTCTCATTTTCAATGCCATATATCTCTTGCAGAAGATAACATGGCCGATCAACAAACAATTTTTATTTCAAAGGTTTAAGAGTATATGCTCCATCAACATTTTTTTTTCAATTACGGCTATAACCATGTGAGACTGCCGCGGTTCATCTCCTTCTTCAGCAACACATTGTATTAGCACAGGTATAACTTCATTTTCAAATTTATAATTTAACATTTCTTCTGAACATTTACTAGGGTCAAAGACATGCGAAACTTAATTAAACTGCTGATTAATTCCTTTCTTATAATGGCAACTTTCTGAATTCATTGATGAATCCCAAGGAGTATAAATAACACCATTAGCTGTTATTTCTTCAGTTCAGAAATTATATATATTGATTGCATATATTACATCAGAATCCGAGCTTTGTTTGGGCTAAGTGGAAGGCAGCAAATGATGACACGAAGAATTTCACTTTAATAAAGTTCCATATCTTTGTTCACTTAAACGGCAGACCATTTTTTCTTTTAGACGAAAAGCTCCAAATTACTAGTAGTTACTTACTCCAGATAACTAATAGTGATTTAAATTCAATAATATTGAATTTAAACTGCATCATAACTTATTGAAAACAAAGAGAAAGATAAAAAAAGTAGGGAAGGTTCTAGTAGCAGCGCTGGCGGGGAGTAGTCTGATTAAAAATGGCGCATACCTTGGTATTTATATCAGCGGTGGTTATACCATATAACATGACAGAATATTCTCGAAAGTACTCTGAAATTGCGGAATGTTAGTTAGAGGTTGCCTGTTCGCGCAGAGCAAAGCCATCGTATTTTGTATATTTTACATATATATATATATATCTATATAAAGAAAAACTTTATGAATTAAATTCTTTTCTGTACGCTGTCTAACGAAAACCAAACTCTGCGATATTACTGAAATGTCAGTGCTGGGATCAAAGGTCAAGCCAAAATATGTACAACTTTTAAAATCTATTGCGATTAGAAATGTGTTTGCAGTATTTTCAGTGCTCCTCATTTTGGTAGAAACTGAGAGTTGCGTATTTTCAATATGCACAATTATTTGATTTTTATTAATAAATCTATTAAATAACACTTTGGGAAAAATACATTACGTCAGTAAAGAGTTCCATATGTTTACCAAGTGCGTAACATATTTCATTTGATGTACTGGCCATCATTGGATCTTGCGAAATCCTCGCTGACATTACGTTTTTTTACTTTTCGAAGACAGTAAAAGACATACCTGCCGATACAAATAGTAAACATTCTACAAATGTACTCTTTAAACTAAAATAATCAAAAATCAAAATTGCTATACACCAATTTAACTGCACAATTTCAATAGTTTGCATTTGGGCATGCAAAATTTGTTCGTTTCGAGCATGTATGATCGCGTATCCACTCACAATCATACACTCGGCAGCGGTGAACAATTTTAATAACTGTATTATTGGCACCACAAAATTTTACAAGACATGTAAAACTTGTTGAAAAAACAGTTTAAAATTCCAAAATTTTGCTACTACGAATGCCTTTAAGAATTGTAACCATTATTTGTAAGGCCGCTTACAGAAGTTCTTCGAGACACATGCAGTCCGCAGATTGAGTATGGATTCTCTAACAGAGGTAAATCCTCTTTAGAAGGGGTTTCATAGTTTCATTGGTCAGCCTTTTATTTACCTGCTAAGTATATAATTTTGGTTTTCTAATATAAAAATGTACTTTTATACAAATTTTAGTATTTATCAATGTTTTCTGTACTTTTCTTGTTTAACTTAAAGATACATTAAATAATCTAAAATAAATGTGTATTTATTTTTCAAGTTGGAAAAAAAAGGGGGCAGTGATTGTCTAGAAATGGTGAAAGGGGCTGCCCGACACGAAAAAGGTTGAGAAGCTCTGAGTTAAGACTGCATAAATGGGTAACTGAATTCATATTTTGTTACATAGTTTTGTAGACGGCCTGTCATATTTTGCGGCCCTGCTGGGGGTTGAATCGGGAGAATTCTTGGGAAGTACTGGGTAGGATCTGTACTTAGGCAGTCTCAACCACGGGGGTATATAATTAATCTTCACAGGACTAGAACCTCCGTTCATTCGGGGGATGGTTCAAGCTCGGCGGGCCCGTACTGGTACTGTTTTGTCTGCCCCGTGGGGTAGCAACATTGTTAGATATTGTGGCTGTCCTTGGCGACTTGATCCCCTTCGGTTCTCTGTGGGAGACTGACATTTCAGACCGTGCTCCATCTTCTTCTGTACTTGTGGCTACCGGGGTAGCGTCCGGTAGCAGTTTTATCGTGGCTTATTGGGGACCGCGGGACTGCGCCCGCTTGGATGGTCTCCGGAGTATGGATGCTGATTCCTGAAAGGCAACTACGTTCGCTACGTGCAGGAGTCTGCCTCTGGTAGACCATCATCTTTTGCGGCGGAATTTTACTCGATTGAGTACTTGTGCTCCCTCGAGGTTGGGAAGGATCGAATTTCCGGAACCGGCCATTTTATGAGAGGAGACCCGGGTTTGATCTGGACCTTCTGAGAGGGGGTATAACTACAGGACAGTGACGTGCAGAACATAGCGTTGTAAGATCTGTCTCTACTACTGCACATAAAATAGCACTAGATCCTACAATGAACCTGGCGAATTCTCGCACAGGCGTGAATAAGTTACCAGCCCAGAAGAAGGGTGAAAAGTAACCCTTTATTAATTAAAAGTTTAACAGAAAGGCCACGATCTTCGTGCATTACAAAACACCGTCAACTTGTGGTGAGAAACGTAAATGTAGAATATAATTCAAGTCGAATCTAAAATAGAAAAGTGCTGGATTAACACGTTAATTTTCACCTAACAGGTTGACGCTCCAAAACCTAACTGGCGGGATCATAATCCTGGCGATAAAATACAAGGCGAAGTTGAGAGGTTCAGGAAAGGTATCGAACTTAAAATAAATTAATTTGCTATGCAAAATAAGGGAAATCCTACAGTGTCTCCTGTCCTAATCCGCACAGTCCTCCTCGTGGCCCCACTGGTAACAAGATTTGCCTGGGCTAACTAGGTTTGGATGACCATTCCTGGGGGTCGACTGGGACTGACCATCCTAGCGTGCTGGCCAGATCAATATCTAGACAGCCTCGACTTCTGGGGTAAATAAACTGTCTTCACAGGACTAGAGCCATCCTTTACTCGATGGAAGGCTCAGGTTCGGCAGGGACCGTACTGGTACTGTCTTGTCTACACCTTGGTTGTGGGGACGTCACATTGTCAGATATCGAAGGCTGTCCAAGAGAGTTTGGCTTCCCTTGGTCAAGGCTGGGGATGTCGATGTTTGGACATGTGATTGAGTTTCTTTTTGGGTAGATGCCAGTCGTCCACCACAGACTTTGTGTTTTATAATTGACGGACGAGACAAAATTGACCCCCGGTGTTGACCGGGGGTTATGCTCACTTGCAAGACCTCTAGGAGTTGGGGCAATTAACCGTGTCAGGCTGCCTCGAGCAGAGGCGCTAAGTCTAGGCGCCCCTTTTTCCAGGGCAATCTTATACTTTGCAAAATGCATGCCTCGCTCTTAATTTCTCTCTCTCTGTCATGTGCACACAAAGAAGAATATAATAGACCTTTTTTGAAAATTATAACTGAATATAATATCTATTAAAATTTTTCTATTTCAGTTGAACCTGTTGTAAGGAATGCTCTGAATGTTGTTAATTCAAAACATATAAAGAGTTCCTTTTTTACGGTTCCCGTATATTTGCTGCAATTTTACAGAGGTATTTTTTTAATGTCTGTGTTTTCTAGTTGTTTAGTTGTTAAATGGGGCAAATGGAACGACTAGAAAAGACAGACAATAAAAAAAATCTCTGTAAAATTGCAGCAAATATATGGAAACCGTAAAAAAGGAACTCTTCATATGTTTTAAATTAACAACATTCAGAGCATTCCTTACAACAGGTTCAATACTTTATATGCAATTAAGAAGAAAAGTGAAAAGTATAATTTTCTAACTTTTATTTAGCTTTTTAATGAAATGAAATTTTCCACGTATGTCACTACGCAATCATTTTACTCATTTCTGTAATTGCTGTTTGTAACAAAATTTTAAAATTTATTATACGCACTTTAATCATAATAAAATTGGTTTTCTTAGATCGTCTTTACGATTAATTTTCCTCCCAAAATAACGTTTTTTTCCTTGTCAAGAAAACTGCAAATAGATTTATATAGTTATAGTTATATTTTAATTATATGTAGTAACATCTAAGAAAAAGAAATAAGCCGATTTCTCAGCCAAGAGTGAGCAGTCTACCAAAGAAAACTTTTTAATGAGCTGTAATCGTTTGCGTTTAGTTTTGCCATTGCCCACAGCATGGAAGTTGCCATTATTTTATTGATTAAAATGTTCATTTTTATTGATAATGCAGTTATTTGAAGGAAAGTCTCGCGTGATAACTAGTAGTCATGTTTGTACTTCAATTTTGTATTTTCATAAGACACTGACATTGACTTTGGAGTTTCTTTTCTGATCTTTGAATTTTCTTAGAGTCTAAGAGAAAATTCAGTGCCTCATATCATGCACATGGTAACATTAAAATCCTTTGCCTGCTATGCTCAATTACTTTCAAACTTCTCAAATATATTCTGAAAACACCTAAAAAGATTTTATTTAATGTCTTCCATTGGCTTGCATCTTCTTTCGTTTCCGCTGATGGAAAACTTGACCACCTTGTTTATTCTTAGAATGCTTCTTCCTGTTCTTCCGCTTTCTGAGGAAGAATGTTATGACGCGAATTGCATTTTCAATGAATTCACACAGAGCCAGTAAGGATATTCCCAACCAGATTCCAACATAGCCACCTATATGGCTAAACATCTCAAGAGGCTGAAAACAAAACAAAGCAAAAATTACATGTCTGCAAATTTCATGCCGCAGTACTCAAATTTTTGTGTATTTAACTACCAGCTACTATATTTTTTTAGATTGGTTGTTATATCCAAAAATAAATTGTGTATCTTACTTCTGCAGCATTTGCTTGTTTTTGGAAACATCTATTTCAAAATATTTTCTCACTTTTACTTCTGATACTATGAACTGTAGTGATTAACCTATTTTTGGTATGACTTAAAGTGTGGTTTTTTATTAAGACCCATTGACTGCCAAGAAGTTTCGCTCAAAAAGGCCTAAATTTATCAAAAATGATATCAGAAGGAAATATTTTCTTGATTTTTAAAGCCAAAATGACCCGCGTACTTTATACCTGGATTTATGCGCTCTTAAGTTATTGCCTTCATTTCTTGGACGTATTTCAAGTTGCATATATATACACTTTTTTTAAAAAAAAAAAAAAAAAAAAAAAAAAACTAAGTCGAATATATACCGCCTTGCCGGCCAGACAGTTAGAATGGTCTCAGTATTTGCTTTCGTGTATAGAAAAAATTTTTTTTATCGTACTAATAATGCTTTACACAAGAATTACTCGCTATTAAACAATTTACTGCTGAGACAGTATAGTGGTTAGAGAAGCTTACTGCAGTACTGAAAGGCCCGGTTTCGAATCCCGGGGAAGACATGGTTGTAACTGTCCGCCCCTTCATAGGAGGCAACGGTGGCCATTTATTAGGCACACTGTTAAAAAAAAGGAGGGGGGGAAGTTCTATATCTCTCGTTCTACTGGGCCGATTGACGAAATTCAAATTGCGTTTTTCATGTCTCAAAAGCGCGACTTAGGATATGTATTAGATTTATATATAGCATTGTTCAATTATAGGTATTTTGACAGAAAATCGGACTTTTTCTGAAATGACATGCCAATATTTTTCCATATTTCGATTCTACGACTCAATTTATGCCAAACTGCCAAGTTTTGTAAAAATCGCACGAGTAGTTTTTCAAAAATTAGCTCTCAAAATTTTAGCTCCTCCATGTTAATTGAATATGATATATATTTATTAATCTGTCTTTTCTTTTTATGAAACTTATTGGACTCCTTTTTATACAGCTCGAAATTTAGGTTCTTTCCGAACAAAATTCGCCCATTTTTTATGATTTATTTTTAAAATTTCCATTTTTAAATAATTTTTATAAATTTTTCGAAAAAAATCTTTTTTGAAAAACATTTTGAATTATAACCTATAAAAGTTTTACAATCATCTTAAAGTAGATTTATTTCTAAGCATACCTGCAAAAAATTACAGCTTTTTATTCAAAATTTCCGAAAATATACGTGAATTTATATATTGGAGCGTTTGGAAATTTGGCATATTTGTTGAAAGCGATAATAACGAAAATGTGGTTTATGCACTTTGTTAAAATTATTTGAAACTAGAATGAAGAGACTTTTTTTCCTCTTATCCACAATGTAAAAAGGCATGAACGGTGTGACTTTTTTTCCGACGCTGCACAATGGAAGGGAAGGAAAATAGGTTGCCACATTTTAAGAAGTTCGTCAAGCGAATTCTAGGCTCAAACTGAAAAAAATATCGCTAAGTTAAATTTATGAATTTCTCCGTAAATTTCGCACCAAATTTTACAAAATTTAATATTTGGGCATAATTTAGGTCGTAGAAACGAAATATGGAAAAAAATTGCTATGTTATTTCCGAAAAAGTCCGACTTCGTGTCGAAATACCTATGTTAGAAGGATGCTATATATAAATCTAATACATATCCTAAGTCGCGCTTTCGAGACATGAAAAACGCAATTTGAATTTCGTCAATCGGCCCAGTAGATCGGAAGGTATAGAACTGTCCTTTTTTTTTTTGCGCAGTGTACCTCCACAATAAACCACTTCTGGCCTTAGGAGCGGCTAGTGCTGAAAAGGCAAGTGCTCGCCGTTGGATTAAAAAATATTTCACTGGAAAATGAGAAAGAAAGTTAAAAAAATATCTGGTTCTTCAGTGGCAGAATGGGTAAAAACTAAAAAACCACTGAACAGTGATAAAAGCCCTGAAATTTGGAATGATAAAACCATTGAAGCTCGGATTAAGAACTCCGATGAATGGGTCGGCTGGACAGATGTTTTGTAGATTTCGTCACATGCTAGTGACAGTAGCAAGTTTCCGTTAAAATGTCCTCCCCAAAGGCATCTTCTCTTTAGAACGATAGTTCTCGTATGATAATCTCGTTCTTAATCAATGAATCATTGTCTACCTAGAATAAGAAGTAGCAGGAGGGATCGAAAGTATATATAAATTAAATGCAAAAAAACAGAATGGATTTTCTCAAGCAATTTCCTTTATCGTGGTGTGAGAATCTCAAGGTCCACCTTACAATGGTTTAGACTCATTATCAGTTCTTTGCAATCTAGACCTTTTTCTCCTTTCTCAATATTCTGAGGCAAACGGATATCTTAAAGTTTCCACCTTGCTAACGGTCTGCTCATAGTTTAACTATATAGCGCAAAATGACAGTCGACCTTCATTATCTCCCATTTCTCTCCTTTAAAGTCTTCTTTCATTCATTATTCATTCTCTGTTTAAATACAAAAAGATTTTAGAATTAACATAAACTGCACAACTCTATTAAATTATAAGTTTACTTGCATAGTATTCTGGTAAAAAATTGATTTATAAAAGATTGGTTGTAAACTTATAAACAGTGTCGATTCACTAGAAAAGAATTTCAAATCTAACTTGCCTTTTGGACCACAAAGAGTTTTCAGAACTGCTCAACACTGAACACGTAGCTCTAATCAGTGATGTGTGGAAGGGGCTTGAATGCACAAAAGTCTAACGCAATTCAATATTTTTCTGTTATCTTGAAATTTTAGAAATTGGACTGAATTTTATAGTTTGAGAGAGCGAAGCTTCAAATTCATTTACAAGCTATTTTACATCACCTATTGGCAACAGAGAGAGAGAGAGAATCTTTGATATCAAAGAAGTCAACTGATCACTCTGGCAGACTGCTATGTGTTTAGGCCGATATTTCAGAACTATTCAGCGTTGTGTGTCAGGCAACTTACAAGAATAGCAATGATTTTGAATGACAGCAAGCGGTCATCAGAGACTTTTTGATCGGCGGATCATCGGGTTCAAAGAATACTGCTTAGCAGTTGTTAGGTATTGCGAAAGAACTTGAATGTCATTTACTTAAGAGATCCAGCAGCGTCTACACAAATGATTACAAAGCACTTACATAATAATAAGCAATTCAGACACCAAGCAACAGGTGTTCCATTAAATCCAAGCCACCACTCTCAAAGGCCGCCATAATGCCCATCTTGACGACAATAGAAGCTACAGTGGAGAACAATCCCTTTGACTAACCTCATCATTGTTTCCATCTTTGATACATGATAGTCGAAGATTGATCTGGAGACGGCGTAAGTAATACCATCAACAACGTTTTGAGAGAACTCATACTAGTCTTGCTCCTAAAATATCGGCATGCGATAATAAAAGAACTTCGTTAGTCTTCCTTCCTAGTGCATATACAGCTCAAAATTTGCTCAACATAGAGCTCAACATTATATTGATCTAATCGTGGTGGTTCCGAGGCCGTTTTTGAAGCTAACAACTCTGGGCCACATGTAGCCTGTGTTACTGTGAACAACCTGCATGGACTTTCCGTATTATCAAAGTGTACTACATTTCCGAACTATCTTTCATAGAATACACCTGGAACATCGTTAAGGCACGTAAATGCATTTTTGTTCCTGTCCTTTGCAATCATATTTCAAATAGAGTAAATCGAAATAATTTGAATATTATGTTTCGAAGTTCTGATCATTCACATAAGATTACCATTCTACCAATTCTTTGAATTTCAAATTTCTACTACCGTTCTTTCTTGGTGTTGCAATTTCAATGTTGCTGTCATTGTTTATTTCTTCAAACTATCGTACACGTGCTTCTCGGATATTTATACAGCATGGCCAAATCCGTCGTCTATTTAGCTCTCTTACCACTGACTGCGTTGCGCAGGGCGCATCACAAGGGAATAATGATACTAAACCTCATGAGAATTCAGTTTCATTGTTGAGCAGGGTATTGGAAATATAGAACTTTGAGTTCGGAGTTATCTGTATATATTAAAATTCAATTTTGATACTGCTAATTTTTGTTTGCATGTAATAATATTCATATATAAAATATTTGCTTTTGTTTAATTTTTTTAATTGCTTTTGAATATAAATAAATAATCAAATGCAAGATTTCCTTCCAAACAATCAATTAAAAATCTTAAATTCTAAATGGAAGGGAAATTTGTGAAATTAGAGTAATGAAATCAGACAGGCTGAGTTAACTGTTTTGGCAAATTGCATGAAATTTTGTGAAAATAAATTCTTTTGAAACGAATGTCTTAATAATTTTACCTGATACTTTGGAGAATGTTTCAACGTAGTGTCTTCCATTGAGATAAAATATGCTCTGACATGAGCAAGATTGTTCCTAATAAAAGAAAACAGCAGTCTATTCAAGCAATTTAATTTGTAAATAAGATTCTCAACAGAATAGCTATAGACTGAATTAATTAATGCTTAAAAATTTCATGCAGGAAAAAAGCATAAATTTTTCAAAAAAATTTGCAATTTTTAAATGATGTAAAACACAAATAACCTCACTTTTTAACTACTAGGGAACACAGGGATAATAATATTTCATATAAATTACATGGAGATTAAGAATACATAATTTTACAAACTGATATACAAGAACAATAATGGTATTTACCAGAGCCGTGCCAAGATATTTTTTCACCTGAAGCAAAACGTAAATGCGTGTCCCTATACATACATATACCAAAATAGCTATATTTGTATTAAATAAAAGTAACTGTATTAAATCAAAATATCATAATTCTTAAAGTATGTTTAATCGTAACTTTATTAATTCAGAAAAATAATATAGCCAGTTATTTATAACTTTCAAAGAAAATGTTAAAAAAATTCATTTTTTGATAAATAAGAAATATCACTGAAACTAACATTGCTTTAAATTTCCATGTTTTCTTGCAGTTCTGCCTATTGTTTTATTAATTTAAGTTTGCCGAAGCTTATTTTCCCTAATAATAACCAACGAATTTAAAAACATAATTAAAGTAATTTTCGAATTCGCTTAATGTGGCGCCCCTTCTAGTGATTCACCTGAGGCAAGTGCCTCACTTGCCTCACCCTTGTCCTGGCTCTGGTATTTACACTGGCAGGATAAAACAACTATAAAATGGTGCTTTATGTTAATTCTATTTTAGTGAAGTCCTACGAAAGTAGTTGATTTAATCTGAAGATCAATATTATGACGTAATTCAATGGAATTATCTTCATCACTAGAAATATCAAAAGTTTTGCGATTGTTCTTTGAGTGCGCTTGGAGCAGAGTGTAAGTTGCCTCAGATTCTACTTTCAAGGATTGCAGAAGGAGCTGGATAAAATTTTCATGAATGGAAGTTGGAATATTTCAATGGAAAGACATCTGAACGGATTATCGGAAAAGACGTGGGATTAGCAGAATGCAAGCAGGACAGACACTGACATGTAGGCAGACAACCAAATCGAAAATACAGCAGCACCCAACAAGGAGACCGGAACAACGAGTGCTGACAACAAGATTGGAAAGAGCAGCAATAGATTCTAAGGACCATTATTTGACAACAAATGCTAAAAGAACTGGCCAACTGACGTCAACTCAGATGACAACAACAGGAAACTCGACTATCCAGATATATCAGGAGTGACAGCCTGCATAAAAAAAGGCTATAAGCAAGGAAACCCATTATTTGTGTTCCACTAACTTCGGCTGCGAAATAGTCTCAGTTGCTGTGGTACAGAGATCATCGTGATTGAAGTACCACCTACTGGACCAGAGTAATCTTTACTGATGAGTTTCGTTTTTGTTTGGAGAGTGATTACAGACAGAAACAACATATACACAATAAGTCTGAAAACAGCCATGAAAGGCATCGGTACAAAAATGATAGGATTATTCTATGGGCGAGTATCATTTTGCATGGCGCACTGACCTACTCATTTTTACTGGTGCATCTGTGAATGCTGAAATATACTGAGATGAAATTCTTGAGCCTTATGTGAAGTTGTTCAGTGGTTCAATTGGTAATAAATTCCTCTGGATGGGTAATAATTCATGTCTCCATGCTAAAACTATTAACCAATTATCTTCAGGGCAAAGGAATTCAACGGATGAAGTGGCCAGCCTATTCTCTGGATTTCAATCTTTTTGATAGAACAAGTATGAGACGCCAATTTGTATCACTGCAGCTCCCATCTAACACTCTTCAAGAGCTTCAAGGCGCTATTCACGGTGCATTTGTTGACAAATAACGGTCTTGAGAATATATTGCGGGTTTCTCTCCTCTCGTTGTCAGCGCACGTTGTTCCGATCTCACTGTTTGTTGTTGCTGTCTTTTCGATTTGGTTGTCTGCCCACATGTCTTCCTTCTTCCATTCATCGTGTATAAACTTTCTTAATTTTTTTTATGTAGCTCTAAAAAGTTCTTAAGCCAACTTTTTTGTTCTCCAATTTATGCCACATTTCTTATGCTCTAATTTAAATTTATTTTTTTGCCCCCCAAAAAGAACACGTTTCTGCATTTTGAAGATATGTGAGGTGTGCTAAAATAAGGATCTTGTGCAATCTTGGATCTTGTGCTAGAATAAGGATCTTGTGTGTGTTCTTAGCTGCAAAAGAATTCGAGTTACACGATTCCTTTAATTTTTCCTCCAATCTAACTAAAAATTGAACAGCACTAAACCATTAGATTAGGATTAGTTTTTACTCGGTAGATACAAGGTCTTTGGCGATTATTGGTGACATTTGGATATCGTTGGCGACATATTTCCAGTTTCGTTCGGGAGCATGATGTTCTGATTATCACTTTTATAATCGTTGTTGAGAATCACTAACATCGTACCCCCAACTGAAGATCATCCAAACTTTGAAACTTAATAAATTTGTCTTTAAACTGCTGTTACTTTTAAGAAAGGGCTTACGTATTTTAACAGAATATCTGCTGCGCAGAAGAGAATACGTGGCAAAATACATACATTTTCCAAATATTTAAGTGAAATTTGCGTAATTTAGAGGAAAAAACTTTTCTTTTTATTTTGCAAACAAATATTTCATATTTTGTATAGTCTGCATGCTATCATTAATGGCGATTTAGAAAATAATTAATTTATAAGGTTTCATCTTCTTCGATAGTATCGATAGTATGAAACGTCTAAGACCTTAAGTGAATTATCACTCTGTGTTGTAAAGTCCCAAACAGACTGAGAAAGGATACCTGCACATAGTGGAATCGATGGAAACGAGGCAGCCGATGAACTGGCTAAGAAGGCAAGAAATCTCAACAATTTAATTCCCGTCAGTCTCGAAGATGCTAATGCCATTGCCAGATATACATTCAAAGAGAAATCTATTAAGAAAGACCATCAGATATGTGAGATTGATGTAAACAGAGAAATCACAAAGGCCATTTCTAGATTGAGAACACGCCATTTTAGAGGAATGAAAATGAATGAAGTTGGTACCGCATCATATAGAACTTGTAGAAACTGCTCCAAAACGGAGTTTTCTCCAGAACACACCTTCACCTGTCCGGCAATACTTGTAGCTCTACAAAGCTTGGGGGAAATTTCCTTTCCAGGGCGATCTATATAATGATAAGACTGTGGAACTGGCAAAAGCTGTGATTACCATGCAGGGATCCATTTGACTTCTCAAAGGCCACGAAACAACCAACTAGCCAGACTCAGAAAAGGTGTAAAGGACCCATCTCAAATAAAAGTTTAACAGAAGGCATCATCACTCGTGATCACAGAACAGCCAGCATTTATGCTTTAAAACGAAACTAATAAACTAACTAAGTAAATGTAAGTAGTAACTAAGTAAATGTAATTTAACTAAGTAGCCCAATAGCTACACAGACAGAGAAAACACGCAAGTTGGTTCTGACCTAAATTGGTGTGGTAAGCCTAAATGGTGAGAATAAGGCAACACTGCAGAATACAGCTCTCAAGAGAATCAAAATCGCCTGCCTTCTCTGACTGTACCATCTAAAACTTTCCTTTAATATTATCTCTTTCCCACCTCATTTGAATATACGTAAGCTAAAATTTTTTATTCTGGCAGGAAAATGGATAAGAAATCAAGAAAGACAGAAAAGCAAACCAAAATAAAATAAAATAACTGGCTAATAAAACTCTACGAAACCTTTAAATTTTAATTAGTAATACAATATAAAATGACATACGTAATTTCATAAAAAGGTCTTCTTCTCCATGGTCCCAATTCAGCTTCTTCTGACACCTGAAAAGAAGATTCTTCTTCTTATTTCGGCATTAGTAATGAAAGATAGGGACAATTTCTCAAAAAATTCAGTTGCATCTATTTTGATATTTAAAAATTTACTTATTTCCAATCTTAACATAATTAATTTTTAAATGCCCGAAATCAAAAGCTTGACAAAACGTTCAATACTTGACCCTAAACATCAGTTACAGAAAGCTTCAGTTTGACGAAGTTATCAGTCTACAAAACTTCAGAACCAAATTGTTTCAATTAATTTAAGAGAATGTCCTAACTAAGACCAAGCGGAAATGTTCAGTAAATATGCTTCAGCATTTTTACTTTCTTGTATGAAGCAAAGGAAATATTGTAATGGTGAAAAATTTCAGGTACAGTATTTCAAAGGGAAAATTCATTTTGACCATTCCTGAATCCATTTGAATTTCTTTTGCGTGATGTCTATATATATAGACAGAATAAAGGACTGTTTTTCCAAAACGGATAGTAAAAGGGGTTTCTTTATTTAAATAATTTAAATAATTTTATTATCGATAGTAAAGGGATTTCTTTCTTTAGGGACGCAATCTCGCAAAAGTCAAAATCGATTAGCCATAGAACGTTGAAATTTTGTGCATGGCGTTGCTATAACATTTAGTTGCGCACGTCCTCTTTTCATTGCAATCTGCCCTGCTTTGAGCACTCTAATTTTTTCAAAGTAAATTTGTCGGTCACCCAAGACAACCGGTGAAGATCACCAGGGGAAACCGACTGGCTGTTCAGAACAGGCAGTAACCACCGGTAGGCGGACCACCCGTCTGGAACTGAGATCCAACCATATACAGCGGTACCTTGACATGCGAGTTTACCTTGCTCGTATGTCAAATTGCTCCTATCTCAAAGCAATTTTCCCCATTGAAATTAATGGAAATGCCATTAATCCGTTCCAGCTCCCAAAACACCACCTCGGTTGTTTTTGCTAAGTGTTTTTGAATAAGAAAAATGTATTTACGAGAAGAAACCTTTATTGATAAATAACAAATACGTATTCTATAAAAACATAATAAAAAAAAGTGAAGTGCTTACGGAAGTGCTTCATTTTCGTGACTGGTCTTCGCTTTTTTCGTCACGTTTTGTTCATTTTCACCTGCAGATCGTTTAAAAAAACTGTTCAAGGAGGTTTGTTTCTTCCTCCCTTTCAGGATATTGCGGAAATGAGTCAGGCAAGTTTCGTCGAACAACTCCGATGCCCGACCAGTTGCAACTTTTTCGAGATGACTTTTATCCACGAACTCTACAACTTTCTCCCCCATTCCCAAGATCTTCTTCATATCTCTCGTAGGGATAACCTCCTCCATCCTCTGGCTCCTTTTCAAAACTAATTTTTCGCTGCATCAACACACTGTTAGACGCTGCACACGACACCAACAGGCGTGCACAGCGGTGTAATGTGCGATTCCTCGTATCTGAAATCAAAATATCGCTCGCTCGACGGCTCCTATCTCAAAACTCTCATATATTAGGGCAGTCGTATATCGAAGTACCACTGTACGAGCTTTTGAACCGCAACAACTTTAATAAGCGCTATTGGAGCTGGAATTACCGCGGCTGCTGGCACCAGACTTGTAATCCAATTGATCCTGGTTAAAGGATTTCGAGTGCACTCATTCCAATTAAGAGGTCTCAAAAGAGTCTCGTATGCATATTTCCTAAGTGCACATCTGTATCGCCCCCGAGGGAGTGGCTTCCAGGATAGACCAATGGGTTTCCAATAATATTTATGTTATTTCACATGACCTTTGACCCGCTTTAAGGAAGATGGTTGAAAATGTTTTGCCACGCAGTTTCCCCTATAAAATAATCAAAGCATCGTGGATTTCTTGTGAAAATTTTCAATGCTTAAGTTACATCAAATGTAAGCATAATTATATACGTAAATAATAGAAGTCTTAACATATTTTATTACAATCAATAATATTTATGTTATTTCACATGACCTTTGACCCGCTTTAAGGAAGATGGTTGAAAATGTTTTGCCACGCAGTTTCCCCTATAAAATAATCAAAGCATCGTGGATTTCTTGTGAAAATTTTCAATGCTTAAGTTACATCAAATGTAAGCATAATTATATACGTAAATAATAGAAGTCTTAACATATTTTATTACAATCTATATGGAAAAACTCTTCCATAATAATAGACAATGCACAGTTTTATTCAAATTGAAATTTTC
>KK118743.1:9344-29324 GCA_000611955.2 Stegodyphus mimosarum | reverse complement strand
GCTGTAACTGTAAAGGTAGCTTCACGGCAACACTAAACTTATAATAAGCACCGTGGAACAATCACCAATACACTGTCAAGCTATACTGTAAAGGTAGCTTCACGGCAAAGCACTATCTCGATGGCTTTCCGTTCACAAAACTCTCGCGTAGCTTAGCAGTCACAGTAAGCAGCGATCCTCACAACTCTCACACTACTTCACAATCTCCTCAACTAACTGCTCTCAGAAACGCAAGGGTTTATATAGCTTTTCTTTAAGTTCCACACGTTTCGAGAAATATCTCGACAGGAAGTTATTCTAGAAGCTTCCCGATTGGACCATGGGATATCGCCGATTTGGTCGCCAAATGGGCGATAAAGTCGCCAATCTGGCAACCCTACCATACACTATTTTATGGCAACCCTAGTGCTATGCCGGAAAGCTTACATACAGGCGCAACCGCCGAATTTTTCGTAACAATATGTTTATGCAAACTGTACTCGCTAACGCTTAAGTATTTAAATTGTGGCTTTTTGCCAAAAGAGTAGAAGGAAGGAGAGAGAGCCCTCTTGCTACGAGGCTTCACGCGAGCTTGCCCTCAGTAACTGTCCGCCTTTGAGGACAGAGTTTAACCCTCTCGAAAGTTAAAGTCGTATTGTAGTTTTCCGCAGTTTGCGTGCTACAGACGTAGTCATTTAAAAAGCCAGTCTTAGTCATAGTCATCTGTGTGAAATATTAAAAGTTAACTCTTATTTAAATTTTAGTTAGTTAGTAGTCTTATATTCTTTTACGTTCAGGCCACAAGTGGTTGGTCTTTGTATCCCGAAGAGCGGGAACGTCTGTAAAATCGATAAGCAAATAAAGGGTAATTTGAATCCTCCTTATCTTTGTTGTATCTTCTACACACGCAGGAGCATAGCTTTTAGTAATCTCCCTGTTCCTACTCAGGACACCAGCCATGTTTGCAAAATCAGCTAGAAGAAACACAAGTCCTGATAGGGTTATCAAATGGAACATTTAAAACACAAAAGTTTAGGTAAAAGGTTTCGTAAATATGTAAGGTTTTAGTTTAAACTAACAAAGTTTTATGTTAATTTTTTCTTTCCTGTAAGTTCTTATTTCAACTTCCCGTTAGAATGAGCGCGCGTTTCAGCTGTATGCTAACTTGCAGTGGAGCCAAGTTTTGGTATTTAAAGGTTAGCGACGAACTTCTCAGTGTGAGAGAGCTTTCAGTCTGAGATCACTGCGGTTCTGTTCGACGTCCGCCTGACCAGCTAGTATTTAAATTCTAAGCCTTAGCGCTGTTACACTATTACTTATCAAAGAAATCTAAGTGCGTTAGTATTAGCGAAGTCTTGCTACGCACCATTGATCGTTTAGCATAGAGGCCAACCTCGTGTTCATAGCTCTGTGAGCAATGACTACTTAATTTCAATTAACTTTATTTTAAATTATTTGATTGTTCAAGTTAGACCCAAGAGCGGTCATTATTTTCTGCTATCCTTCCCTAGTTGGGAAGTGGCTGTAAATAATAGTGGTTTAATAAAAGAGGATTTTAAATCCTTCTTACGTGCAGCCACAGAACATAGCTGCATTCAGCTCCCTGTTCAAGATCGGGACTTTAACTACTTCACGAATATGTTCGTCAAAAGTATGCACAGAACACTCAGTGCTACACTGGCGCCTGAACTAAAAAGGTGGTGGATGATGATTCTCCACCACCGTGATTTGGTGTCTCTACAAATACAATAAAAGTCTATAAGATATTTCTCCCACCTTCTTCGCATGCCTTCGTGGTGTAGTGGTCAGCACGCACGACGCGTATTCGAGAAGTCTGTGGTTCGAGTCCAGGCGAGGGCATTGCTCATTTTCCATCTCTTCTGCTTCCAAATAACCTAATGACTCTACAAGTGGTGTCTGAACAAAAACAAAGGTGGTGGATGATGATTCTCCACAACCAGGATTTGGCGAATGTATCTCCTAATCTCCAGTCACCCTTTAAAAGGGGGAGTATATGAGGTATTTCTCCACCCTTCTTCGCATGCCTTCGTGGTGTAGTAGTCAACACGCTCGGCGCGTATTCGAGAGAAGCACGGTTAGAGTCCCGGCGAGGACATTGCTTATTTTTCACGTCTTCTGCTTCCAAAATGCCACATGTCGTTATAACTAAAAAATGTATTTTTTTGTAACTGTCACCTGTCATTATAATCATCATATGACACACCACTGGCAATAAGAGTTTAGATTAGTACTTATTTTCACACATCAACAAATGGAAATAAAAAAAAAATTGGAGAGTTATTCTGCAAGTTCAACCAACCAGAATAAATTTTAGTTGTGTAATGTCATCAAAACTTACTTGCAAGGTACCCTGCAAAGGGATCGGCAGTATTCCTTAGTTTCATTAGAGACTCTTTCCGCACATTCGATCTTTTCTGGAACAAATACGAAAGAAAAGTTTGAAATTTATGAAAAAAATAAATCGCTCTAACTGTAAACTTAGAGTACTTACTGAAAATTAAATACCTCCTGTAAAACAATTATCGGTTTTATAACAAGGGCGTTCATACAATATTAAATGCATAAGAAAATTAAAATTACTAGTTTTAATTTGAAATTTCTTAGTACTTCTAGAGGAATGAATTATCATTAAGATTTCTGAGCATAGAACCCCGCAGTATTATACTCTCAAGTAATTATTTCTTATCGTTTTTTTCAAGTCATTTTTCTCATCGTGCAAGAGTTCATATTCTTGGCGAACATCTTCGTGTAAATCTTAAGTCCTGATCTTGAACAGGGAGCTGAATGCAGCTATGTTCTGTGGTAGAATACTGTGGTTAAGTGGTAGAATAACTATACGTAAGAAGGATTTAAAATCCTCTTTTATTAAACCACAATTATTTACAGCCACTTTCCAACTCGGGAGGGATGCAAAAAATAATGACCGCCACCTGGGTCTAAACTGAACAATCAGATTTAATTTAAACTAAAGCTAAATAGAAATTAAGTAACCGTTGCTCACGGAGCTAGCTATGAACGCGAGGTTGGCCTCTAAACTAAATGGTGCGTAGTAAGATTTAACTAATACTGACGCACTTAGAATTACTTCAATAAGTAATAGCGTAACAGCGCTACGGCTTAGAATTTAAATACTAGCTGGTCAGGCGAACGTTGAATAGAGTAACAGTGGTCTCAGACTAAAAGCTCTCTCACACTGAGAGGTTCCCATCTACGGTTTAAATAGAACTTGGCTCCACTTCAAATTAGCATAAAGCTGAAACGCGCGCTTATTCTAAACGGAAAACTGAAATGAGAACAGATACAAAAAGGCAAATTAAAAAAAAACTTTGTTAGTTTAACTAAAACCTTACAAGCATCTTTGCAAATAATACTCTGGTTGGTTGCTGCAGATGAAAAATCGTGAATAGAAATCAATAGCACAACAGCAACAGAATAAAAAAAAAGTGTGTGTGTGGGGGGGGGGAACTGAAAGTTTTCAGATTTTAAATTACATCCAAAGGGGCGTTTTTTTAACGTTTTGTGTTTTAACCTTTATTTATTAAATATCACGTTCTTCGCACTAAAACCATAAAATTCAGTTCATCAACAATATCTCAAAATAATTTAAAAAGATCATATCTTCAGAATTTCCGATATATAGTTTCGCGCGCTGGAGATAAAAATGTTATTGTTTTTTTCAATACAGTGTTGTTATTGCTCGCTTTGAAATCGTCGAGTTTCTTAATCAAAAACTCATAATTGCTTTTCAAAATATGAAATAGATAATAAAACAAATTCCAAATTTGGGCTTCCAGATGCCCATATTCGGGTGGAAACGTACATTATTCAAAATTGGATGACTCTAGGTACCGTTGTTTTATCAGAACGCGAGAAGCATGAATATGTTCATGCAGATTCTTAATTATTCAATTTCTTTAATGCAGGGCTCTAATATTTGGTGGCAAAAATTTGAAAAGTGAAACGCCGTTTATATTGAAACGCAGAAAATGCCAAAACGAAGTTAATAGCCCTTTGGGCTAATCAAAACAAATTTAGGCTCGCAAGTCTCCGCTTAGTGGAACCAAAATATTCTATGAATCTTCGGATTTCGAGAAGCCGTACTTTACAAAAGGTTTCAAATTGCAAGCGTATGATGAGATCATTGTGTCAGATGAAGCTGAGTATGATATCTCTAAATTCTTTTATTCCTTAAAACACTAAGTGAAACGCTCTTTCACCTGCACCTATGCTAAACTATCAATAGTGTGTAGCAAGATTTGGCTAATACTAACGCACTTAGATTGCTTCAATAAGTATTAGAGTAACAGCGCTAAGGCTTAGAACTTAAATACTAACTGGTCAGGTGGACGTCGTACAGAGCCGCAGTGATCCGAGACTAAAAGCTCTCTCACACCGAGAAGTTCCTCGCTAACTTTTAAATAAAAAACTTGGCTCCACTTCAAATTAGCATAAAGCTGAAACGTGCGCTCATTCTTACGAGAAGTTGAAATAAGAGTTCACAGGAAAGAGAAATTAATGTAAAACTTTGTTAGTTTAAACTAAAACCTTACAAGCTGACCATATCGTGCCTATTAATCCATGCTTTTTATTTCCTTGTACGAAGTAAAGGAAGTATTGTAATCGCGAACGTTTTCGAATATCACATTTCAGAGAAAATACCCATTTCAAACGCTATCGAATACAATTTAGCGATGGCTTTGCGTGACATCTGTATCTAAGGACAGAATAAAGGGTTCTGTTCTTTTGCCTAAAACGGATTGCAAAAAGGATTTAAAACAGATTTAGAAGAGATTTTTTTCGTGACGTCTGTACGCACGTATCTCGCATAACACAAAAACAAATAGTCAGGACGTTGAAATTTTGTATATAGGAATGCTATGACATGCAGTTGTGCACCTCTGTTTTTGGTTGCAATCGGCCGCCCCAAAAGTATATATATATATATATATGCGGCCTATTCTGTTACTCGACTCGGTTATAAGGTATTTCACCCGCCTTCTTCGCATGCCTTCGTGGTGTAGTGGTCAGCAGCCTTTCGCGTATTCGAGAGGTCCATGGTTCGAGTCCCGGCGATGGCGTTGCTCATTTTTCCTCTCTCCTGTTTTCAGAAAATACCTAATGCCTTTACACGATGAGCTCAGTATTTTTATTCTTATATGTTCGTAAACTGCGCACATTTTGCTTTAAAAATGATTGAATCATGTTGTTCTTATCTTCCGGTTGAGGTTTTTATTTTTTTAGTTAACCTGCATGCATTAGTTATAGAATTATCAACAATTTACTGTTACAATAGAAGAGAAACACGCCAATGTGACAATCAAATTCGCTGAAACAACCTTGTATTTGGCGTACATTTACTAAAAACACTCAGTCGATTTCGAGGGCTACAGGTCCCTCCTCGTTAGGAGAACAAAATATCTAGAAAGGGAAAGAAACCTCAGTAACGGCTTTTTACACCCTCGGGTAGAACCACGCGCGAGGAGGCAACGCCCTCTATCGGCAAAAATATTCATCAAAAATTATGTTAATAGAATTTTAAAAGCGCTAGGAAGAACTGGATTACACTTAATATCGTTCACTAAACTTGCTAAATCTTTGTGAATATGAAAAGCCCCAAGAAAATCCAATTCACCAACGGAAGAAGCTTTTTGGATAATTTTTTCAGATCCAAAGTCAACATTATGATTAAATTTCCAACTATGATACGCTATTGAGGACTTGGTGATTTCGCCCTTTCGGACATAAGATTCACGTTCCTTGATACGAAACTTTAACGCTCTTTTTGTTTGGCCAATGTATCTCGAGCCACACTGACACGATATACTATAAATTCCCCAAGAATTTAACTGTTGTTTAAGTGCGGCTAAACCTATTTTTTTTACCATAGCGGCCATATTTGTTTACATTCGAAACTTAGCAGTATATTGAATCAAGTCAGTTTCTGCACGTTCAGTGTCTTTTTGCCGAGAGGAACCAAAAGTAAACTTTCAGTTTTGCGCACCGAAAAATCTGCCTTCTGGCCGAATGGCTTGTTTTTGCGCAGAAACTCTTATTTTAATTGTAAAAATTGTTTATTTAATTGGTGTAATTGTATTTGGTCTTCTCCATTTTTCAATTTTAAATAAAGATATTTTGAGGTTTTATGTTTTTCGTCTTGTCCCTAACTCAGAACTGACTTAATTAAATGGGAATTATATTCCTCTAATGAAATTCGAAGAAATAAGTTTAAATGAAATGCAGAAAAAAGTGCGTATAATTTAATATTCCTCTGAAGAAAGTCATGTGGGCATCAGATTTTTTGATAGGAGGATTGTATAACTTCGCAATCAGTCCACTGCTTGTTAATCTGTAGACGGCAGGTCTCATATTTTAATGATTTTTGTTTTTCAAAATGGAAGAAAAAAAAATGCAGCAATAGCAATAACAGTTAATTTACATCCTTTTTCATAAAAGCAAAATGTAGCTTAACGATAATCAATCGAGATTATAAAAAACAGAGATGCAGCTATTATGAGTGTGTTATTACGTCCCGCTTATCCATACTGGTGATGATGAAAAACAGTATTTGACGATAGTTTCGCGGTCGATGGGATAATATGTAAGTACCAGTTTTTCTAACGCCACATATTACGTACTTGGGTTTTCTTTAAAAATGTATAGGAATATTCAGAATTTGTAAAACTTACGAAGGGAAATCTGAAAAGAAAGTTTAAAATTATTTTTCGAAACATTGCACTGCAAGAGTCTTCGAAAAGGAACCTAATACTTATTTGCTATTAATAACGAAGAACAGACTGCTTCCAAGTAAAATTTACGTAGGACATTTTGATTGATACCTCAGGCCTTCTCAGTAAAATTTAGGTAGAACGTCTTGATTGATTTCTTCTTTGAAGCACTGCACTGCAAATGTATGCACGGTCTTCGAAAAAGAAACGACTACTTATTAGTCCAAAGGAGCTTTGTCCCTGAAGGACTATTGTTTTCGTTTTGCGATTTTGCGTTGAATCACCCTGAATGTCCGTTTCTCTTTCATACTGTTGCCACCAAATATTATCGGTCTGTATTATATTTGAAGAAATTAAATAAAGAAGAATCTGCAGCCATCCAATTTTGGATGATGTAATCGTACTGCAAATATGGGCATCTGGAAGCCCAAATTTAGAATTTAGAATTTGTTTTATTATCGATTCCATATTTTGTAAAACTTTAACGAATTTTTGATAAACAAACTCAATGATTTCAAAGCGAGCCATGGCAACGTTGAACAGAAAAAAACATGTTTATCTCCAGTGCGTGAGACTATGTATCAGAAATTCTAAAGATGTGCTCCTTTTCAAATAATTTTGCGATATTGCTGTTGAACTGAATTTTATGGTTTAAGTGCGAAGAACATGATATTTAATAAATGAAGGTAACACACAAAATGTTAAAAAAACGCCCCTTTGTACGTAATTTAAAATCTGAATCCTTTCGGATTTTCTTTTTTTTAATATTACTATTAATAACGAAGTGCAACAGACTGCTTCCCAGTGAAATTTACATACGACGTTTTGATTGATTTTTTAGGCCTTGAAATTCACTCATGTCCATAAATTAAGCATAATGCAAAATCAGACAAAGGCATTTTACAGAGTTAGAAGCAAAACAAATTTGACTTATTTTTAAAGCTTATTTATTAAACAAAAGGTAAACAGCAAAAAAAAAAGATGCTATATGTTTGATATGATTAAAAAAAATGAGCGATTTTTTCTCCCTGGAGCAAATTACAAAAAAAAAAACCTATTTACAAAAAACCAATATTACATGGTTGGTATGATTGTTAATACATTGTATGTCTCCCAGACGATGCAATACAGTCCGTACAACTCCTAGGCATGCTGAGTATCAAACGATCGATCTGATCTTGGGGGATATTACACCACTCAAAAAGCAATGCTCTCCGAAGTTTCGGTAGACATGTAGGAGGAGGTTGACGGGCTGCAACTCGTCGGCCAAGCATGTCTCACACGTGCTGTACCGGATTCGAGTCCCGTGAGAATGCTGGCCAGTCCATACGGGTGATATCCTCCGATTGAAGGCATTCGCTTACGATGCTTGCGCGGTGAGGACGGGCGTTGTCATCCATAAACACAAATTGTGCGCCCACGGCGCCCCGAAACAAACCTGCATGTTGTTCCAGAATGACGTCCCGATAGATTTGGCTTGTCATGGTTCCAATTTGAACATGCACGTCAGTTCTGAAACCCAGAATAATTCCACCCCAAACGAGCACTCCTGCACCACCGTAACGGTGTCGTTCAATGATGTTTTCTTGGTGATAACGGGTACCTGGAGCTCTCCATATGAAAGTCCGGCGAGAATCAGACTGCAAGCTAAACCCGGACTTGTCGGAAAACATCACACAAGACCACCGTTGCGGTGTCCACAATGCATGCTCTCTACTCTAGGCTAACCGCAGGCGACAGTGAGTTGCAGTAAGTGGAACGCATCTGACTGGTCTACGAGCATATAGACCAATCTGCCCGAAGCGTCTGTACATGGTCTGCCTTGAAATTGTCCTACCAATGGCTGAAGAGGGCCGACGAGACAGGTCTGAGGCTGTGCTCCACCTGTTTCTTTTGGCAGCAACTGCCAAATACCGGTCCTGATTCGGCGTTGTAACTCTGGGGCGACCTGTGCTGTAACGTCTACTCACATGACCATCATCTTGGAATCGTTGCCAAAGCCTGGAGATGACACTCTGGGCAATTCCAAGTTCGTCTGATATTTCCAGTTGGGTACGCCCACATTCCAGACGGCCGATCATTCTACCACGTAAAAAATCATCCAAATGCGTCCTTTGTGTCATAACTATTCGGTTATTGCACTGAAATGCTTATAAAGCGCCTGCGAAGAATTTTACTTCTTTGCCTGTATTCTTTATATATCACTCTCTTACACTCTCGTCATTGTGACGTACCATCGGTGTCTTCTAGTTACTTCCTGAAATTTGCATATGATTCTTCAAGATGTGTGTAGTGATTTTACAGGTGATATGTTTATTTTAGAGTTCGATTTCCGCGTTACTCCGAATTATCCTTAATTTATGGACATGAGTGTACTTAGAAAATTCTTTTTTCATAACACAAATTTATATTAAAGTATTCTTACAGTTTCTACGGTTGTATTTTGATTTCTTTTTCAAAATAATTTTATAGTGGATTAAATAGCTTTAACTTACGCAATGCATAATGTTATCTGAAACAAAATAATATGTACACTGGGGGGGGAATAAAATCTCAATTCTAAATCTCCCGTTCTACTGGGCCGATTGACGAAATTCAAATTGTGTTTTTCATGTCTCAAAACCGCGAATTAGGACCTATATTAGAGTTGTATATAGCATTGTTCTAATATAGGTCTTTTGACAATCGTCTTTTGTCAATTGAAAATCGGACCTTTTTCTTAAATGGCATGCCAATGTTTTTCTATATTTCGATTTCTACGACTCAAATTATGCCTAACTATTTAAAGTTTTAAAATTTGGTGAGAAAGTTACAAAGAAATTCAAAAATTTGTCTTGGCGTATTTTTTTCAGTTTGCGCGAAGAATAACTCACTTGGCGAACATCTTCATACATGGCAACCTATTTTCCTTTGCATTTTTTCTTTGAGCACGGACGGGGAAAAAGGACATTGTTCATAATTTCAAATAATTTTAACGAAGTGCCTAAACCACATTTGACGTTATTATGGCTTTGAATAAATATGCCAAATTTCAAAACGGGGTAATATATGAGTTCACTTCACGTATATCTTGGAAAATTGTGAATAAAAAACTCTGATTTTATGCAGGTATGCTTAGAAATACATCTAATTTAAGATGATGGTAAACATTTTTCAGATTACAACATACAAAACTTGTTTCGAAAAATTTATAAAAATTATTTAAAAATATAAATTTTAAAAATACATCATAAAAAATGGAAGAATTTATTTGAAATGAACCTAAATTTCGAAATGTGAAAGGAAGAATTAAATAAGTTTAATAAATTCAATTAACACTGAAGAGCTAAATTTTGAGAGCTAACGTTTTAAAAACTACTCGTGCGGTTTTGACAAAATTTGGTAGTTTGGCATAATTTGAGTCATAGAATCGAAATGCGGAAAAAAATTGTTATGTCTTTTCAGAAAAAGGTCCGATTTTGTGTCAGAATACTTATATTAGAACAATGCTATATATAAATCTAATACGTATCCTAAGTCGCGCTTTCGAGACATGAAAAACGAGAGTTGAGTTTCGTCAATCAGCCCAGTAGAACGGGAGATATAGAAGTGTTCCTCTGTTCTGCGCAGTGTACATCTGCTGTCTTTTCTTTCCTTTTCCATATTTATATCACTTAGTGTAATTCTCTTATTTTAGCACTCACAGGAAGCTTATCAATTTTTACTTTTTAAAGCACGTACGATTCGCCATTAAGTGAGTAAGAATGGTTTAGATTTTAGGATTATCAGTGAATTTTTAGTTTGAAATTATACTTTTACTTGAAATCAGAACTTACCGGGATCAAAAGATTCTTGCTTCCAAGGTAAAGCTTCAAAGAAAAGACTGAGTTCTACAGTTACGTAATTGCACTCTTTCAATTGCAAGCTCTGTGAACATTCGGCTGTACACATCTGCAAAAAAACGTATTTCTCCACATCAGAAATGTGACGGGGAACTTTACATAAACGTAGAAAAATAAAACAGTTAATTTTGTTGAACAGTTGCGATTACCCTTCGCCATTTTATGTTCTGCTCGAAATCAGACGTTTACATACAGTTTTTCTCTGCCATTTCTCTAAGGTAACACACTCTATAACAAAAAAATGGACGCACCAAGAAGGAATCATCCGACTGCTTTGAAATTATTTTGTATGCTGAAATGTTTTGACCAAATATGGAAAGGATTAAAATTTGCGTCCAATGAATCAATAGTGAGATCTCCAGCGCATCGGAACTGCGCATCCAGCAGATGTATATAAGAAGCTGTTCTTGAACTGTTGTTAAAATTTTCTGTTGCTATGCGATTTAGGATACCTTTCACAGACTGAAAAAATGCCTCTCCGCAGGATTCGAGCTCATTAAGAGCAACTGTCAGAGTTTGAAAAAGGTCGTATCGTTGGACTGAAAGAGACAGGTTGGGCAAATCGGGGAATCGCTCGTGTTATGAATAGAAGTTATGCTGCGGTTAGAAGATGCTGGCAAGAATGGGCGGACAATGGCAGATTTCAGCGTCATCATTGTAATCACAACAGACCGGGAGGACAGAGTGATTGTCAGATCAGTTGTCACAGCGCCTGATTCAGCGCTATCAACCATCAGACGTGCGATCCGCACAAGAGTGTCCACCATACCCATTCACAGACGGCTGATAGAGCAAACTCTATGCTCGTACCGGCCGTTACGCCGCCTGCCACTCACGCCTGCACATTGTCCAGCCAGATTACAAATGTGCTTGGCTCGATCAGGTTGGAATGATGCTGACTGGGGACGTCTAGTCTTTAGCGACGAATCCCGCTTCCAACTGTGTCGTGACGATCATCGAAGACGTATCTGGAGACATCCAGAGCAGCGTGCCGATCCTGCTTTCACTACTGCACGCCAAATAGGTCCAAGAGTTATGGTCTGGGGTGCAATTTCCCTTGACATCCGGAACCCTTTGGTCGTCATTAGACGCACACTTACAGCACAGAGGTACGTCGACGACATTCTGAGACCTATTTTGCCACCGTTCCTTGGCCTTATTTTTCAGCAAGATAATGCACGTGTTGCTATGAACTGTCTTACAGCTTCTCAAACACTTCCTTGGCAAGCCAGATCTCCCTCCCATCGAGCATGTTTGGGATATGATTGGAAGGTGAATGCATCTACCAGGGAATGTTGATGACCTAGCTCCACAACTGGAGCAAATTTGGCAAGAAATACCACAGGAGACCATCCGGGAGCTTTATCAATCTATGCCACTCCGTGTGGCAGTTTGCATCCAGGCTAGAGCGGATCAACACATTATTGGGATCGTTACTTTCTAACTATGTAACTCTGAAATAAATCACTCAATTGTTCTGAAATTTCAATCATTTTCTATTCTTTACATATTCTTCTTATCCACCAATTTTCTTCTTCTTGATGCGTCGATTTTTTTTGTAACAGAGGATAATATGGTTTTATGAGATTACGGCGAAGTCTAGAGGGCTATCTGCCTAACGGGACAGATGCCTTCGTGGAGGACTGGCTCGTACACATGAGAAAAACAACGAAAACGTCCATGCAACCAGTCCATTCGCGGGATTCGAACCTTGGAACGAACTTCCGGTGTTCAGCAACTTTTACCGCTCGGTCGCTAGTGGGCCTCTAAGTTAATGAGAATATATAGATATATAAAATAATAAATTTAGAACCGATTTTACATAAAGAGCAAAAATTGAAATTCATAATTATGGTCTTTGTGTAAAATTGGTTCTAAATTTCTTGCTTTTTGTCTTTACTGATAATTTTTCACCAGATTAATGCGCGAAAAAACAACGCATGATTATATTTAGTTATTTCACAAAATTGTTATATATATATAAGATTCCTTTGTTCTTTCATCCTCGGGCGCAGTAAAGGGAGTATTGTAATTGCGAAAAATTTCAGTTATCAGATTTCAATGGTAATATGCATTTTGAGTGCTCCGGAATCCATTCGGATTATTGTTTGCGTAACCTTTCTACATATGGATACAGCAAATGAATCTTTATTCGAAAACGGGTTGTGAAATGGATTCAAAAGTGAATTTTTAGTGCCGTCTGTATCTCCCATACCTCAAAAACTATTAACCGTACTACGTTGGAATTTTGTACACGGGACTGCCATAACATCTAGAGGTGCACCTCCCTTTTTTACTTCCTTCTACGAAGTAAAAAGGAAGTATTGTAATCGCGAAAAATTTCGGGTATCATATTTCAAAGAAAATATACATTTTGAAAGTTATCGAATGCAATTTAACGATGTTTTTGCGTGACATCCGTACGTAAGGACAGAATAAAGGACTCTTTTTGCGTCAAAAAATTATAAAACTGATTTAAAATGGATTCTGAAGAGATTTTTTCCTGGCGTCTGTACGTACGTACGTATCTCGCATAACTCAAAAACGAGTTGCCTTTCAACGTTGCAATTTTGTATGTAGAACTGCTATAACATGTAGATGTCCACCTGCTATTTTGACTGCAATCCGCCGCACCAAAAGTATATAAATATATGTATATATATATAAATATATCCACTCTGTTACTTGACTCAGTGAGCTCAGTTTGTTTATGCTTATATGTTGGTAAATTGTGCATTTTTTGCTTTAAAAATGATTGAATTATGTTGTTCTTATCTTCCGGTAAAGGTTATTATACCGTTAATTAACCTGCATGCAATAATTATAGAATTATCAACAATTTATAAATTGTTTAAGTGCGGCTAGGCGTAATTTTTGTTTAACATACCAGCCATATTTGTTTACAATTGAAACTTAGCAAAATAGTGGATTTGTTGCCTGTTAAGAGAAATTAAGCTTCGCAATAACAAAGGTAACGTGTTCTTTCATTATCGCGAATTAAATCATGCTTAATCCATTCTGGAATTATCATTTAAGTTATTATATTGTCCCGTACATTGACTCGACATAGCGTCCGCAACACACAAAATGTATTTATGTTTTTCTATATCTCTCAAATTTTAGTATAGATATTTTGAGTTTTTATGCATTTTTGCCTTGTCGCGAAGTGAGAACTGTATTAATTGAATGAGAAATACCGGGTAGCCATAATTAAACTGAAAGTGCTCACAGTGTTCTGCAGCGCGATCTATCTGCGAGAATGACGCCACATTTTGTAAGAAGATTAAACAAGACGGGGGACGAAGGATTCCGCGAAAAAACAAATTACTTCCAAAAGGGAACATTTTGCGCTGTGTAATAGAAAATACATTGTTAACAAATGCAAATCAATACCGAATAAAATTACCTTTTATTATGCACATTTTCTGATTTAGTTCAAGTGCAATATGGCAACACTTTTAAAAAAGCGTAAAATTTTTTATGACAAATCACCACATGCAGTCACAGCAATTCCCTTACATTCACCGAAGGTAACTGTTTGGTGTGGGTTCACAGCGGAATTTATCTTAGGTCCATTCTTCTATGAGAACATTACCCCGACAGGATCGGAAACCTGTTCTGTTACCGGAGAGAAATATCGCCACATGTTGAACAGCTTTGTCATTTCGGCACTTCAGCAAAGACAATGCCTGGGGGAAATGATTTCATGCACGGGTGCAACAGATGCTACAACGGAAATTCACAACAGAGAGAGTCATTAGCCGCTTCTTTCCAATTGCATGGCCACCTCGGTCGCCTGATCTTACCCCATGTTACTTCTGGCTATGGGGTTACCTTAAGTCCAAGGTCTATCAAGGAGTGGTCCAGGATCTGGCTAAGTTGAAGAATAACATATCACGGACTGTACGAGAGATTCCTGCAGACATGTTACTTTCTGCTGTTGTACATACTGTGCACAGAATGCAATATGTGGTCCACAGCAACGACAGCCATATTGAACCTCATTTGAATGCAAAATAAAAGGTAATTTCCGTATTGATTTGCATTTGTTAACACACTATTTTCTATTGCACAGCGCCAAATATTCCCCTAGCGGAGACTTTTGGAACTAATTTGTTTTTTCGCGGAATCCTTCGTCCCCCGTCTTGTTTAATCTTCCTACAAAATGTGGCGTCATTCTCGCAAATAGATCGCGCTACAGAACACTGTGAGCACTGTCACTTTAATTATAGTCACCCGGTATATCTCTTACGAAGTTCGAGGAAATAAGTTTAAACAAAAGGCAGGAAAAAATGCGTTCAATTTATTATTCCGTACAAGGAAGTGATGTGGTGCACACATCAGATTTTTTTTATTTCAATTGACAGTACCAATCTCTCTCTATATATTATATCCACCCCATTACCCGCTTTACAAATCTGTACTCCAGTTTTATTTTCGTAATACGTGGTCGTAATCATATACTTTCAATAACGGAAGTGTTTTAAATGACGAAAATATTCATGTTCTGGCAATGTCAAGTTTAAAAAAGATAATTTTTGGAAAACAGTGAAATTTTGCTTTTAAAATGGTGCACTAGTTCCTATACTTATATTTGGGAAAGTTTTATTTTCATTATCAAAAAATAAAATTAGAAGCTTGACTCCGGTACGACAAAAATTGACCAGGACATTTAATTTCAAAATTTAAAGTTTTTGATCTCATTTTCAACTTACCTTGAGGGATGGGTTAATGAAGTTAGAATAACTTCAGGAAATAAGTTTGTGAGGTGTAGCAAAAAAAAAGCTTACAACTTAATAGGCCGTACAAATGAAGTCGCGTTGTCCGCATCAGATTTTTTTAGTCCAAAGAGGGTTCGTCCCTGAAGAACTATTGTTTCCGCTTTGGCATTTTGCGTTGATTTACTATAAATGTCCAATCATTTTTCAAATTGTTGCCACCGAACACTATCGACCTGTATTATATTTAAAGAAATTAAATAATGAAGAATCTGCATAAATGTATGTACGTTTCTCGTATTGTGATAAAACAACGGCACCTAAAGCCATTTAAGTTTGAATAACGTAATCCTGCTGCGAATATGGGCATCTGGATGGCCAAATTTGAAATTTGTTTTATTATCTACACTCACTTCCAAAGGTTAAGCATGGAGAGGAAAGTGCTAATTTCCGGAAGCCAATCGGATTTGAAGAGGATGCAGTTCGCTGCAGAGGTAGATGGAAGTATGCAAATATGTTAGGTAACAGCCAACCGCGCTTTCATGTCAAGAAATATGCAAAAAAGGCAGTCTTATAAGAAGCCAGCATTATGAAGAGTTACACAAGTTGATTGTAAGTGCTGATAAAAGGTGTTTAAAATTTTCGTACAATTTGTTTTCAAGACATACGTGTTTCTATGACTTCCAGAAGACGAATGGAAGATTTTGAGCACTGGCCTGCTCTGGGGCGCATTGAAGCCGGACAGTCGATCCCAGATGTTGCTCTTTTCTTCGGCGTTCATCATTCTGTAATTTCACATTTATGGAAACAATTCCAAACGCACAGACAGTCGTCCGAAGGCCCGTAGCCGGTCTCCCAAGGGTTACAACACCCGCGGAAAATCGATATATTGCTATTGTAGCCAAACGGAATCGCAGAGTGGGGCCTCCACACGTGTGACATCTGTGGTTACAGCGTCCATTGGTAAGGCGATATCTGCAGCTACTGTACGCCGAAGATTACATATGGGTGGACTGTACGCCCGCGTGCCTCGAGTTTGTGTTCCTCTATCCATCTAATCAAGAGCGGCACGATGACAGTGGTGCCGGGAACATGTCAATTGGAATGTGTCTGACTGGGGCAATGTCATGTTTACTGATGAGTCAAGATTTGCTCTGGGGCCAGATGACAAGCGTATAAGGATATGGCGTGAACAACGAACACGCAATCAGTCCCAAAACATCACCGAATATCACGCATTTCGAGGCGGAAGCATTATGGTGTGGGCAGGGATTTCATTAGGATACCGCACCGACCTGCACATCTTTAAACGGGGTTCTTTGACGGCTGTCCGGTATCGAGATGAAGTCCTAGAACCCATTGTGAGATTGTACGCTGCAACAGTTGGCTCTACTTTTGTTTTATGGACGATAACGCGCGTTGCCATAGAGCCGACATCGTCGATGGCTACCTGGAGAGTGAAGGGATTGCGCGTATGGCGTGGCCAGCATATTCACCCGACCTTAATCCCATTCAAAATCTTTGGAATGCTCTCGGCCGTGCTGTATCTTCTCGGTTCCCACCTCAGCCACTCTGCACTTGAGCTGCAATCTGCTCTACAAGAAGAATGGCAATCGCTTAATTCTGCGGTGGTGGACCACCTAATTGAAAGCATGGTCTCAAGGTGTAAACTTTGTATACAAATGAGGGGGATCACATACCCTGTTAATGTCCTTTTTTTCATGTTATTCTGTTTATTTTCACTTTATGAATAATTCTGTTTAAGTCTCCAGTCTGATAACTTACAAAAATTTAATGTTGTTTTCATTTCTGTATATAATTATCAATTTTGTTTTATGCATAAATATATATGCTACTTTCCTGCCGAATTTTGTGTCGATCAAAGCAGTATTTGTTGATTTTGTTTTGCATTTTACATCTTTGTGCTTAATTTTTGGAAGGGAGTGTATTTCATATTTTGTAACACATTAACGAATTTTGATTAAGAATCTCAACGATTTCAAAGCGAGCAATGACAACAGTGTACGGAAAGAAAAATATTTTTATCTCCAGCATGCGAGACTGTGTTTCGGAAATTCTAAAGATAGGCTCACTTAAAAATTATTTTGCGATATTTGCTGTTAAATTGAATTTTATGGTTTAAGTGCGAAGAACATGATATTTAATAAATAAAGGTAGCACACAAAACGTTAAAAAACCCTTCTTTGGACGTAATTAAAAATCTGAAATATTTCAGATTTCTTTTTTTTATTAATTTTGCGCATAAAGCAAACGAACACAATGCAGCCAGTTTTTAAAACTAAGCGGTTTAAGACATTAGGTGTTGCAAAAAGTAACGCTGTAGAGACCACTGGACCTTTTGTGGCAAGAAGTGGAAAAAGAGTAACTGTACTCTCGCCGGCACTCGAATCCCGGATTTTTCATTTGTCACCCAGATATGCTAACCAGTTAAAGCACAATAATACGCACAGCGAAATGCTATAGTTCCATTTATTTATCTTCTTTTAAAGGGGAACTAGGGAGAAGCAGGAGACTTAGTCAACCAAATCTAAATGGTGACGTGCTATAGTTCGGGAGCTGTTTTGGAGGCATAAGTTCTTCAGAGCAGAAGCTCTGACCACACTACTGAACCTTCGTTGGGACTCAAACCACGGATCTTCTGCCTGTTACCTAAAGGTGAAAACCACTTATTCAAAACAGGTTTTTTTTTTTGAGTAAGCGTTTTTTTTTTTTTTTGAGTAAGGTTGTTCAATCAAAAAACAAACCAAACCCCTGAGGTTTGGTTTGTTTTTGGATTTTTTTATTACTGTAAAGCACTTGAGAGCTATCTGCCAAAGGGATACCTTGAGAGCTATCTGCTACTGTGGAGGATTTTCTAAGGGAAACTGGCTCGTATGTATACACGTTACACACGGGGAAAATGATGAAAACGCCCACCCAGCAAGCTCATTCGCCGGTTATTCGAACCCAGGACTGAGCTAATTTTACAAATTTTCTTTCTTTATAATTCGAATTTTTTTTCTTACTTTCTTTTCTTTCTTATTACCTATGTGTTACTTTATTATTACCTGTGTCTATACTTACCCTAGTACTTAGAGTTTTGTCGTGCAGTTTTTCCCAAGGGAGGTTCTCATAATTGGTGCAGTTGGAGCTGTACGGAGCTGGTAGCATCTCCACCGTGTTCTGTTCAAAGACATAAAAAATGTCAAGAACAAGGAAGAGAAATATCAAGGAAACGGGAAGGTATTTTTAATATGCTGGAAAAAGAAACTTATTTTCTTTTCCGTCTAGAAAATTTGAAAGAATTACTTTCATTATTATAACTACTATGCTATCGTATCTATTTTTAAAACTTCCTTGTAGGAATTAAAGGAAGCACTGTGGCAAAAAAATTGCGGGTATCATATTTCAACGGAAATATCAACTCTAACCGTTCCCAAATCCATTTAGACAGTCTTTTTTTTCCTTTTTGCGCGTAACGTCTGTATGGACGCACAGAATAAACCCCCCTTTTCTTAAAAGATTGCAAATTGCATTTCAAATGGACTTAAAAGGGAATTTTTCATGATGTCTGTCCGTACGTACTTATGTAGGTATCTCACATGACTCAAAACCGATTAGCCGTACAATATTGAAATTTTATATATGGATATCCAGTTATGTACCTTCATTTTTTATCGCAATTATATATATATATATATATGTTACTGTGAAAGACCGAAATTGGAGAATGTCGACTTTCACCGGGAGAATGTCAACATTCACCAAATACGTCGGTGAAATATCGAATATAACATTGCATTCTTGTACATTCGGACCCTCACCGGTGTATGTCGACTATCACAGATATGCTCCGGTGTAGGTCGGAAAGAGAGGCGACTGGCTGTTTCCCATAAATGCAGTCGTAAAAGCGAGGGCCTCTCGTGCAATTCAAAATCTCGTAATAGTTGAAGTTGTTGCAATGAATCGAATTTGAATCACGTAATTTAGTAAGTTTTTTATTACTATTATTTTATTTTCGCATTTACTACGTACTGTATAATTAAGTAAGTTTTTAACTTCTATTATTTTCCTTTGTCGTTTTGAATGTATTGTGTGTTTTAAGTATTTGTGCGTTTTTTCGCGACTGAATGACGGAGAAGAAAATATAATATTCTCATATATTCAACATTCACCATTAGTACAGGGTGAATGTCGACATTCACCGGTGTAAGTCAGAAATAAGAGTATTTGGAAAATATTTAGGACATACACCAAGCGATTATGTGAATGATGACATTCATCGCTGAAAGTCCACATTCTCCAGATTTCGGTGTTTCACCGTAACATATATATATGTTACGGCCAAAGCCCGAAATCGGCCAGTTTCCGAATTGGCCGGATAAATCGCGAAACAACCAATATCGCCTCACAATGACCGGCCAATGTCCGATCTTTCCTTGATTTCGGGGTTTGGCCAGCCAGTTCGCGAAATGGCATGGGGCGATCGGCCAAAGACAGAAGAAAAAGGTCATGAGCAAATTTTGAGTGTTTGTATACCGTAATGCTAATGATAATCACATTATAGCTGCCAAAGAGAAGTTTTCCGACGAGTCCGCCCCTCTTAGGCGCCTAGGATCGTCCTTCGGAACAAAGGCCAAGGAGGTACGGTAATAT
>KK118742.1:79087-102620 GCA_000611955.2 Stegodyphus mimosarum | reverse complement strand
GGGAGGGCTTAGCTAATAACTAAATTTCTATGGGAAATTAGAAACAAATCCCTTTTTAGTCATATTTCTAACAGACGTAGACAAAATTAATCTACAAAAATATAATAAATATATTAAATTCTAGAATAAACCAGCAGAAGATATTGCATTTAATTTTGGTTGAAGAGTATGAAAAGTGTAATTCCTTTCAATTTGTAACTTGGGGAGATCTTCATGTTATAATTTTACCTCATGCACAAACATATACATAGATTTAAAATTCTTGCTATAATAGCAGTTAAAGTAATAAGTAACATTTTAAATTAATAGAATGACCTATCTGTTAATTTATAAATTATGGAACTGAATAAAGTTGAAAGAGATAATAAAATACAAAGTCTTAAGTAAGAAACCGGGCTATAGGATTTTTTATTTTTGTTAAAATTATTCTGGTAATAAATATATTCAAATTTCTATACCGTTAAAAATGTTATTTAATTAGCCCAATGTGGAAAAATATGAAAATGAAATGTCACCGAAAAGTAATAAAATTAATGTCTTAAAAAATTGCTGAAAAGTATGAAAGTTCGATTTTAAATAATTGGTTAACAAAGAGATATATTTTTAAAGCTTACAAATATTGGAAAATTCAGTGAAAAAGTTTTCAACATATGAATGGCTAATAAATGTACCATAAGGTAAATGTGAAAAAATTAAACAAACCAAACTATTTAAATAGGAAATAAATATTTCTACACGTACTAAAATTTTTACTGCTCAAGAAAGGAGGCAGTTAACACTTAGAAATAATAAAATTCTGTAGTGACTGCCTGCTGTGATTAACTCCAAATCATTAAATAAATGATATATATTTCATTATACAAGTTCAATTTTCCTGATATATTAGCAAAGATTTTTTTTTAAAAAGTTCTTTTCATACGTATATCTGCATGGAACAACTGACTTTCTAAAGATTGGATATTAGATTATGATGAATACATACAAACAACTACTGAATTGCATTAATGTACACCAAACTAAAAGGTATTAAACTAATGCACTGTACTGCTAAAAAAGAAAATCTAGTGATACACTCGCATCAAGAAATTACACATGATACTAAGCAAGTAGAAAGTCAAACTTTAAAATGATGAAAACACAAATTTATTAAGGCCGATGCCAACAAAATTTTTTTTTTCAATGACAACATATTAAAACTTTAATTCATCTCATTAAGAAGACCTTTTACTTAGATACTTGCCAGACACTTATTTGATATATTTGGATAGAAACTGCTAAAACTCACTTTAACTGTGAAAAAGAGTGAGTCAGAATGTTTTCTAATAAACTCTGAATAAAATAAGAGAAAAATCTGTGAAAATAAAATTATCACTCAACGTGAAGAAAAGAATGGAGAAAAGCATCTAAAATTAAAAGTTCATTTCAAATATTGCATATTCAAAACTGCCCATTAAGAGCAGAACCACAAAGGTTCTGCTTGAGGTACAGAAATGCACTAACGGTATTCTATTTAAAGCATTTTATATTTGAAACAAAAATATGGTGGTACTTCATGCCATTTCACATTTTTTTATGTAAAGTCTGGAATCATTAACAGATTTTTGTATGCACTAGAACATACTCACAAAAGGAAGCTATTTTTATGATAAATTGTGGAACAACTCTACAACTGAACCACAACTCAAGATATCATTACACAAAGCTAATATTACTACTACAATTTTCACGCTTTTTGATGTTATTTAATAATAATGCAGACATTAGGAATACTTCTACCTTAGATAATGAGGGAACAAATATCTAAAATTTATACTAAGTTTCCCTCCGGAAAAGGAATTGCAAGTTGGGAAAGGACCTAAATTTCTTTTCATGGAACATGACTTCTGTTAATTTTAATTAATTTATACTGAACCCTGCTTAATTATGTAAAATTACCTCATTTTTAGAACTAAAAATATAAGTGACAATTAGAACACACAACAAATCTCTGGTGTGACATGCATTATATAGTAGAATGGAAAATGCTACATATTCTTATTCAAGATTTAAAATTTCATCATTTGCATGAACATGTGCTGCCTTAGTTGTTGGTTAGTGTGAATATAACAAAGAACAGAACGGCTATCTACCGAAGTAGACAAATGCCTTCATGAAAGAATTTTCATAGGAAACTGGCTTGCATTTATTTTTAAATTACATGCACCACATTAGTAAAGCACTACTATTTGCTCTGAGCCTTATTTAATGGTGGTCCTAGGTTTCAATCTCAGAGAAAGAATAGAGTGTGACATGAAAGAACTGTAAAATACTGCGCAGTGGAAACACTGGTGGTAGGAAAAGCTAACTAGGAAACACTCAGATCCATCCCTTCTGGAGATTCACATGCAGAGCTAAGATAGAGCCGAATTAATCCATGTTGTACCGTGGCTCCATGTTGTCCCGTGGCAACAAAACTGATATCTGTGGTCTGGGAGCAATGGAAATAAGAATACCTTTTTTTAAATAACAGTCATACACACATGAAAGTTCACATGCATGTGCATTTTAAAGTAAGCAAATTAAATACCTTTTTTTGTAAAGGAACTGCAATATGACGTTTTTTTCAAACATAAATTTTTCTAACCAGCAGTTGAGTTATAATTTTGCTGTTAGTTTGATCTGGGTTCAGTCATGGTCGACTACAGTTCCTGTAGTTGGCCGTGGTTCAATGCTAGGTGAACGGGCTTGCTGCAAGAGCATTTGCATAATTTCTCTCGTGTAATGTGAGCATCAGCCAGCTTTCCTTAGAAACTCTTTCAGGAAAGTGTCATTCTCCCTAGGCAAGTAACGTTGTGCGCTTTACTCCAACATTCCTATTGAAACATGGGACTTCAAGCTATTTGTTAACATGATACTGAGGGAGTAATGGGTTGTCACAGCCTTGGGCCTAGAACTGAAATTTAGAGAAAGCATGGAGTGTCTTTGTGGCATGGAAGAACTATCAAATACTGTCCAGCAGAATAGTCATGGTAAGGTAGCCAGGACCTTACCACAAAGACCCTCAGATTGCAGATTGCCTTTCAGAACTACAGTAGCCAAGCTAATTGAAGTTCTCCTCTGGCAACATAGCCTGGGACCTGTAGTCTGGGAGCAATAAACACTGAAATAATTTGTTTTTCGGATAATTGCCATATACAAAAGAAAGTCTACATGCATATGCATTTTTAACTTAAGGAAACCATATACTTTTCACTTTTTTAGAAGTTGCAACATGATGTTTTGCAGATATAAATTTGGCCAAGAAGTTGTTGTTGCAAGGGCTGAAACCCCCGGCCCCTGGGCCAAAATAAGTTGAGCCATCAGGCCACAACAGGGGCCAACCCATCAAACAATAATGGAGAACAGTGAGCCAGCCATGTTCCATCAAATTATCCAATCAAATCAAAGTCCCCATTGCTTCTCTATTCTGATTAATTCTCATCATAATTTCTTCAGCTACTTATTTAAATTTCTCATAATTTTCAAAATCCCCATTTATATCAAACTGGTGCCTTTGATCTATGTCTCTAGTAAAACTAAAAGATTCAAGAAGGTAGCAATTATTACCTTTTACAAAATTGATAATTTTCATTTTCTTGAAGACCAAATCTCTTAAAATATGCTGGGACTCGTCCATTACTAGTAATAATTTGGTTCATATCTAGATTATTATATATCTTTTTCCTTTTATCAATTTTCAAAATTCTGATATAACCATTATTTTTTCCAATTTTCTTTCCATTCTACAAATATCTCCTTTTCATAATATTTAACAACTTTCTTTTTGAATACAGCACTTCAATATCTTTCTTTCCTAGGCCTTGAGCAGCTTCCTTTGCCAGAGTGTCCACCCACTCATTACCAATATATCCCACATGGGCCTTGATCCAGTGTAAATTTATATTAAAATAAATATTTCAGTTATACCAAGTGGTTACTGAAATGGGATGAAATTGCCTATCCCCATAATTAACAACATAATAAGCAAATGATTAATCTTTGGCAGCCAATGATTGATCAGCTGGTTTCCACACATTCAATGCAGCATCTGAATGGTACATAAAACAGATTCAAGATGCTAAGGCATAACTTCTATGCAAATGTGGTCGCATTGTACCGAGTAGAATGTACCAATGACTTGCAGATGGATTTGCAAACATTATGAGCAGATATCACCATATATGAAAGGATGTGATGGACTAAAAGAAGCAGGGTGGTCTAATCACAAAATCACTAGACATTTGGATCAGACTGATGCTACAATTAGATGATGTAATGGATGAGCCATGGCCACACAGAGCATCAAGAAGGAAGCGGTCAACTGAATACAAGGATAGAATGATCACTCACTTGGTGCTCATAGCCTCTGTTGCATCCTTATCAATGAGATGTAACCAATATGGAAGTGTCATACCAATGACTGCAGTGACCACTGACATGTAACTTAGAAAACATGGGCTCAAAATACTGAGGCCATTCTGCTGATTGGTCCTTGCCACTGTATACCACAAGGCATGACGCCTATGCATTCAACCTGGGATCTCACAGATTGAAGTAAAATTGATTTCAACAATGTGTTTTGCTTAGAACTGAGCTCTGGTGATTAATGAAGACATGCTTGGAGACATCCAGGACAGCAGTCAAATACTTACCTGACTGTCAACTGCTATACAGCCCAACAGCTGGGAGTTATAAGTATAGGATATAATTAAATTTGATAGTCAGACCAGTTTGTTTGTCATCTGTGACACCTTTACACTGATACATAGAAAAGGTTCTGTACCTCATAGCATTGCCCTTCCTTTGACAGACTCCAGGGCTTACATTTCAACAGGATAATGTCTGACTGCACATGGTGCACCTTTCTACTGCTTGCCTGTGCTTCTTCAACATTTTCCTGGTTGGTGCACCTGCCAGATATCTCTCCAACAAAGCACATTCAGGCTCGGATGAGCAGCCATCTCTGACCATCCCTAGATTGCCCTTATCTAACTCACTGGTTGGAATGTGTTTGGCAAGAAATCTTGCAGGAGAACATCCACAAAATGTATGAGTCAGTGCCCAGTTGAATGAAGAATTTCTTAACAATACATTTAATGTTTCAAATTCTTTATTCTGATGAATGTTTGAAAGAAAAAACACTTTTATGGCTTATGTAAGATATTTCAGAAAGTCAAAAAAATATATTGCAATTTCTTTTCATGGAATACCTGAAAACAGAATCAAAACGGGAAACTATACTTACATCATTTAAAATTACTATACAGCACTTAAAATTTGCATTTAACTTCTCAATGTAGCACTTGCAATAACAGATTAGTAAGGCAAATGTGCCTTACTTCTGGAATACAAAATTCCTGAACACATTTATTCGTTGTGTCATTCACAGACAATATCATGCAGAAAAATAACAGAGTCCTGAATTGCATGATTCCAAAAGCAATTAATAAAATCAATGGAAATCCCTTACATTCACATTTATTTGCAAGATTAGAAGAAAGAATGACAAAGCAGCTGATCAACTATTATTGCATATTGAAATTGGGCAATTCTCACCTGACACCTTTAGTGCATAATGACAATTTATTAGCAATGTTATATGTAAATTCGTATATGTCAACTAGAGAGCTTTTGAAAGACACATATTATTTCACTTTTTGTAGGGTAAGCTGTAGAAGTGTAAAATTCATTTATTTTATCTAACTAACTGATATTCAGAAATTAATGAATCATAAACTCATTTGCAAAATAAGATGGTAGTCTTATTCAACTAGAATAATTTGCTTGGTTTTTCAAAAGAAATTTGAGTTATTTAAACCATCTTTATCAAAGGCAAATTTAAAATAACTTGCAAATCTTCAACTGTAAAATGAAAGCATTATTGTAGATTATTTGGAAACATCTATTAATTATTTTAAAGTGCTAATCCTCGATTTCAAAATTAGATCTGTAGATCTGCAAAATACACAAATTTCTGATTAGACTGCACATGCTTTTGATTCCTATGTTACTGTTAATTAACCCATCATCTTATTACTATTTTATCAGTACTACTTTCATTAACTCCTAACATGATACAAATAAGCAGTATATAAGAACACAGTTTATGAAAGTTATACACAGAGCTTTGAAAATGAGGTTGACTTTTGTAATATTTTCTCGCAAATCTCTAAGATTTGCTATAGACTAGTATTAACCTTTTGTTAACTGAATTTGTTTGCACAGTTAGAATAGTTTAAGTCAGTGTTTGGTAGGCTTTTTTTGCTTTGTGAATTTCCAGAAATGAATTTTGCTTTATGTTTTATGTTAATTTACAATCCCACAAATAGTGGACATTGAATTGTAAGCATGAATTGTGCAAATTGTCAAGTTTTAATTTTAATAAAACGGTTGTTCAAATCTTTTTCTGAGTTGGAATTATTTTGATAGATGATGTGATAAGTTATAAGGTATATCTCCCACATTCTCAGCGTGCCTTCGTGGTGTACTGGTCAGCACACTGAGCCGGTATTTCAGAGGTCCGTGGTTCGATCCCCGGCGAAGGAATTGCATATTTTTCATGTCTCCTGCTACTAAAAAACCTATCAAATTGTCAAGTGATGACTCTCCACACCCAGGATTTGGCGACTAGGTCCCCTAAAACCCTAGTCGCCCTTTAAAAAGGGGAGTATATAAGGTATATCTCCCACATTCTCAGCGTGCCTTCGTGGTGTAATGGTCAGCACACTGAGCTGGTATTTCAGAGGTCCGTGGTTCGATCCCCGGCGAAGGAATTGCATATTTTTCAAGTCTCCTGCTACTAAAAAACCTAATGTCTCTACAAAGTCACCAGGCAGTCTCACAAGGAACCAAGTCAAGTTAATCTAAATTAGAAGTTACACTCATTTTGAAGATTAACTATAGCACATGAAGCATTTTTAAGATGTAACAATCACGAAAATTTCATTATGAGAAAAATACGTTTTAACAATATTTTTACACTTTAATGCTTTCATATTTACTTCTCAGTATGTCCTAATGCATGATTTTATTTAACAAAATGTTTTAACATTGTTTTACATATGCATAAATATTTTTTTCTACTAATAAAATTGTAGAATGGTAAGAAATACTTAATATTATTTTTAAAATGTTTTTGAATACTTTCAGTAAATTCAAATAGATACTTTTTTTTTAAAACTAAGAATCACTTTAAAACTTCCTGCACCATATGTTACCCTTTCCTTATTTACATTTTCATTATGCTTAGCTACTTTACAGAGTTTTTTTTTGGTAATTCTTCCTTTTTGATATCCAGTCGAACACCTCTTTTCGCTTTGGTCTATATGACGTTTATCTTGCCTCTGTCCAACAGATATTGAACATGAATTCTTATCCTTCTCTTCCATATCTAAAGTATTTAAACACTCAAAATTTTAATTACTAACTGTTGTAATAGCGGCTATTTTGAGTCTGTTTCTTGATACAAATGTTTCCTTGGGGCACTATGCAAACTCTTGTTAGTGTTTTGTATTTTTCGAGATATGTATCTTGCTAAAACATTTATACTCATTCACCAATTGCATCAATCAAATTTTCCATTGTACTAAATTACTTACTAAGCTACAAAATTATTAAAAATGAAAAAAAAATTAATAAATTATAAAAAAAGAATTGAAGTAGCAATACATCTAAAGTGAATGTTTGCTATTCTATGAGAAAATTTGTCAGTCATAGTTTGAAAAATCAGCTGTGAGCCACTAGCTTTCATTTTAAAAAATATGAAGGATTCATGGACCACAGTCTGCTACCACAGCCAACTACACTACACTCTTATACATTGGTTGAAATAAAAAGTAAACTTTGAGCACTTCTTTAACAAAAACCAATCTATACTATTTCTTTTATGCTATGCAAAACAAAACAAAAATTTTTAGATATATTCTGTAATTTAATTTATGATAAATGCACTTCAAAACATTACTCTCAGAAACTATGCACAATTAAGCATGACATTTCCTTTATGTAAATAAATACATAAATAGTAATAATAATAAAAGGACCTATTATGACACAGTAGATAAAATGCTAGTTAGAACTGTCACATGAAAAAAATCAAATAAAACAAATACTTAATATATTATAATATAGTTATGCAGATCAACCGTCACAGCTACTTCACTTGATAATATAATACCCAATAACTGAAGAAAATACAAATTAGCAATGGGAAATAGCACAACAGAAAAAACATATACAGGGTTACATTTTGAAGATCAAGAAAAAACAGGTGTGAATGCAAAATGGCAGACAGAAACATGAGAACAGAGAAGCTTAAAAAAATTTCTGGCTGAATGATAGGAAATAAAAGACGTAATATGAGAGATGAATTAAGAACTGAAAAGCAACTAAGTTCATTAAATGCTAACTGTAAATAAAAATTTATATTTGGACTAAAATATTTTTGTAGATGTGAAAAAGATTTCAGGAAATATAATTCACCAGCTGAAGATGTTTTTTAAATAATTTCAACCATACAAAATTACAAAGTCCCAACCACCAATACAAAGGAACATAATTTCATGTTTTTTAGTGTGCAATTTCATGTCTTGTCTACTTATTGATGACCTTAATAAAGTAGCAAGATTTGTTGTTACTTAGTATATACAGTACAAAATCTGAGTTCCGGAATCATTAGGAGGCAATGCTGAATTTTAGATCTCCAATGCAAATCTAACAAGATAACATGTAAAAATTATAAAATTAAAATTATGAAAGACTGTTTATGAAATAATGAAGCATTTATAATTTTCAAAGAATCAAAATTTACTCCATCCCCTCAAAAAAGGGACATTTGCTCTGTATCATTCACAACATTTTTTTAAAAATTAATTGTTTAAGCAATTTTACTTTACATTAATGCTTTCTCTTTAATTTTATAGAAAAATATATTTTCTTGTTCAGTTACAAGTTTCATTGTTCGAATCTTATAACTGCCATATGGAGAATTCTCATTAAACAATTCAGCTGCCGTTTTTTCATAACCTCTTCATTACTTTCTTTGGTACCTTCCAGATTTGAAACTCTACTACAGGTTTTGCCATTTGTTAACTGATAGATGACTGGGGCATTATCATCACAGTGAAGACTTAGCTATAGTCTTCTTCTATCTTCATTTACCATTTCTCCACATATTCTATTAATAGGAAAATTTCATAGTTCTCTTCTGGAAAAGCCACTTTGCACTTTTGCTTTTGTTTCGTGTATTTCTTCAGCAGCAGGCATCACCAGTTTAGTTGGCTTCTTTTATAATGCAACCACATTTTAAATTTTTTTCCCAATCTTTTTTTTTTTTTGTAGTAACTGAAATAGATTTTACAGTTCGGAATTTTTAAAGAGATCAACAACAGATTATCCTATTCCTTCAACTCAATGGCTACATAAACACTGTGTTTGAATAACTGCCTCAAGAAATTAAAATGCAACTCAAAGCTGAAATGGCAATATTTCCTGCTATATAGATTTTGCCACTTACTGACTGATTAATGCCTAGAGCATTTTTATCGCAAAGGAAGACTTCAGTTATATCTTCATATAGCATTCTTTGTATTTCTTTCCTTAATCCATTATATAAAAAAAACCACTTTTTATATAAAAACTATTTTTAAGAAATGCATTATTGTGATATCCAAAAATTCTCAAATTCCTAACTACCATCATCATCATCATGAAAATATAGAGTTTTATACAGGTCTGGATAATAGAACATTCCAGCTACTAAATGTCTGGATTTCAGATTTAAAGACTGGATGTCCGGATTTCAGATTTATTTTTCGGATACCTTGCTATTTCAATCATTTTTTAATGTTCTTTGGTAGGTTTAATTTCATCCTAATGAAGTGAAGGTTTTGAAAACACAGAATAAAATATGTACCATATATTCCGGCATATAATGCGTACTTTCAAACACAAAAAATAAGATCGAAATTTACGGGTGCATATTATATGCTGGATATAAAAATAATAGATTTAAAAATAAGGAAGGAGCATAAAAAAAAGTTAGATTTCTATATGTACCTAAATGCTGTTTATTTAAAAGAAATGACATACCTTATTGAACTTTAAAATTTTCATTATCGGGTAGCACGAAAAGTTCATCATATGCGTTTTCTGTTGTATCTTCAGATACATCATCGAATTATGTTTTTTCTTCACAATCACTGTTACTCTGATCTCTAAATAGATAATCTTCCATTCCATCTATATTGTTAGATATACTGCAGATCTTAAAGGACTTTTGAATTATGTCAGGTTTAATTTCATTCCATGCTTTTATTATCCACTTACACACTATTTTCAAATTGACATGACGCATTTGGCCTCCTTTTGTAAATGTTTTTTTCAACTTCTAACATCAACATATTCCACTTCATTTTAAATTTTCTTTGAATGGTTTATTGACACACACATCTAAAGGCTGAACTAATGGCGTTAATCCGCTTGCAATAACTGTCGTCTGTATTATTCTGTATTACGCTCTTTCAATAATTTATTTGTATTAACCGTTAGATGAGACCTGAATACGTCCCAGACTAAGAGACTTTCTTAATTCTTTAAGGCAAAAGGACGCTTTTGCCAAATACTTCTTATCTACAGTTTCCCATCGTTTTCATCCATCCATCCTTTCTCATGAACATGAATGAAAACTCCGTTTGGGAAATTACATTTTGGCATCGTCTTTCTTTTCAAAATAACCATGGGCTTTAATTTTGAACAGTCCACTAAGCAAGAAAGCACTACAGTGGAGTGAGAACTTTCGTCACTTGTTGTTTTTATGGGAACCTTTTTGTTCCTTTCACATCAATTGTTTTATTTCCTATCATATCAAACAATACTGGAGTTTCATCCATATTTCCAATATGTGACAGTAAATAATTTTTTCACCTTTGTAGGTCAATAACATACTTCTGGAAACTAATCAATTCATTATCCAAATCTTTCTGAAGCCTTTGTGAAACTTTTGCTTTTTCTCATAGAACTAAATTATTCTGTGCCATAAATCTACCACACCAACTCAAAAATGCTTTAAAGTTTTTACTTTCATTTGCATTCATTTTGGCCCACTTTAAGGCAAATAAATGTACACTGTTTCTTGTTACAATTAATCCATTCTGGCATTTTTCTAGGACCCAGTTCACAATACTTTCTTACATAAACTCGTTACTCCTTTACACAAAGCACATTTACTCTTTGGCATATTAATTATTGCGATTTCATTTTTCTTCCACTCAGGTATGAAGTTTTCACCAACACCAAACATTGTTGCTGAAGCACAATTTCCATTTTCTTTCACAAAATGAATGAATTTACATTTGAAACCAGCACTGTATTTGTTTCTTTTTGTAGAAGCCATATTTACTATTAAAAGGAACACTAGATCAACTGTATTTTAACTGAAGCAAATGTGATTTACTAAAGCCTTCGATTTTCGCTTCAAATGACTATAGAAAATAAACCATCTAACTCCTAATTCCATGAATTCATTCAGTTTGGAAGTGCATTCTTATTCCAAATTATATCCCTCTTTTTTCGAAATCCTACAATAACATTATTTAGCAAATCTGCAGTGAATACAATCTACTCTCTTCGAGGGAATATTTACTCCCTCAAGCATTTAACTCGCATACATATTGCTCCCTTTATCGCTTGTCAATTCCTTATACCATTGTTCAAAAGGCTAGGGCAAATCTTCAAATAAGTAACCTCTGATAAGAGCATTGCACATGTATCTTTTAGGTTTTTTCACAAAGAACTAAGTGTGCATTACATGGCGAATATACCTAAAAACTGAAAAATGCAGCTTGAAATTATAGATGCAAGTTATACACTAGAAAATATGGTAATTATTAAAAAAGTAGTTTCCATTGCTCACAAAATTAAACAACACTGGCAAGAAATAATGTATCCCAAGAATCCATGTCCTGTGCAAGGTTTTCAAGAATTGAACTATAAATTTATTTTAGGATTGTGAAATAAAATATGCAAATTTGAAATTCTAATTTTACAGATACAGGTTGAAGGAAGACTAGGCTCCTCGCATAAACTCGCATGTTCCCATGTGAGTTTAATCATTTCTATGTAGTGTCTTACATTGATATTTTCCCAAAATGTCATTTGTATGTCATGCATTCCTTTGTCTAGTGCTTCATTTGGAAAGATGAAAATAATAGTCTTTGAATTTTTTTATGATTCTTTGATCCAGTGGTTAGGTAAGAAGTGAGGTTTGTTGGGAAGAATACATTCACATGCAATGCTAGGAGGGTTTCAGTACAGTGTCCTGGAGCATTAAGCTCAGGTTTTGCTATTCTAAGTAAAGTTTGATTTCTTTAATGAATATATTTTTAAGCCAGTCATTAAAGAGAGTCATCATTACTCATGTTTTTCTATTCCATTTCTACACAACTAGCAATTGCTCAATTTCATCCCTTCCCTGCAATGCACGAGGCATTTTAGATCAATAAATGAGCAGAGACTTGAATTCACCTGATGCATTTACAAAAAAAAAAAAAAAAAAATTAAAAAGTCTATCCTTAAAAGCTTTAAAATTTGGTGGAGCAATCTTTTGCATTTGTGTGATGTAGGTTCATTATCCCATTCACTTAGAAAATTGTTGAGGAACGTAACCCTTACCTTCAATTAACTTCAAAAACTGAAGTTTGAATTTCTCTGCTGCTACTTTTTCTGCAAAGCCAGCTCCTCCCTGAAGCTTTAGACTGTGCAAATTAAAATAATGCTTAAAGTTCTCAAGCCAAATTTTGCTTGTTTGAAAATCAGCTTTCTCTAAAGATTGGCTACCTTTATTTAAAATGAAAGAAAACAAATCTAAAGCATTGTTTCGAATAGCAGCACCATAAATAACTGAGCCCTTCTTCATTTACTGATTCTCAATCTAAACTACTCACATTTTTTCCAATTAAAGAATTCTTGAAACTTTAGTAACTTTTGCCAAAGTATCAATATAGGTTTCAACACCAGACCAAATTTTTTCCTTATTTTCACATATTCTTCCTATGCCTGATTCATTTATAGCTAGCTCTTTTACAAGCGATGAAACATTTAAGATGACATACTGATTTTTTAAATTAAAGAATACAAATACAAAAGAAGAGGATAAATAGTTATATGTTTATAGTGCCATCTCAACAACACCTAATTTTGCAGTTCATTTCTATTGTGTATTTTAAATCAGGTGTCTTAAATTGGTGACCCACAAGCCACATCCGGCCACTGAAGAAATTTTACATGGTCCATAAAATCAGATTATATATTTTTCTTAAATATGGTGTTCCTAGTTTTACAGACATAGAGATATGTACTGAACTTCGATATTTGACTGCCATTGAAGGAAAATGCATTATTTAGCTGCCAATATGTTTGAATTACGAAATGTAACAAACAGAATTCCTTGCAGTTAGCAAGGTTTCGATTTCAGATACAAAATAAATATGAACTTGAATTTTTTCCTATGCATTCTAATCATTGTTGTTTATATATTATTAGAAAGCATTGTTGTTTATATATTATTATTATTATAAGAAGAAAAGAAACACATTGTAGAAAATACAATTAACTATTATTGAAACAAATTTTCAATCAAATTAATTTTGAGGTAAATCGAATTTTAAAAGTAAAATTTCCAAATATATTACTAGCTTATACTCAGCATATCACATTGTTTCACACACATGCATCATGCTTAATAGCAGGCTATAAAGGGGTAAGTATAGCGTAATATACAGCGTTGGCCCAAAAGTATTATGTACCCTATAATACTGCATTTTCAGTTTTGAGATAAATCAAAAACCAAACTTTTTGTCACTGGACATTTAATAATATTTATTCACAATTTTAATATTGGACGTTTCTACCTTTCGCTTTAATTATAACAGTCACTCTGCTTCACATACTAGCCAGCAGTTTACTACACTCTTTTGTATTTCCAAATTTGCTCAAGAGTAATTCTGAGAGAAATTTTGGATGTTACTGAACAATGGCACAGCTTTCACTTTACAAGATCCCACAGATATTCTCTCAGGTTAAAATCTAGGGACTGTGATGACTAGCCTAAAACATCGAAATAATTATGAAGAATCTGCTGCACTGAAGTCGCTGATTTTTGGCATGGTCTCTGAAATCTGACACAATCCATGTTTGTATCACTGAATAAGTTATAAAAGATGATGCTGGAGATGTTTAAAAACATTGATGTATTTTTAGCTATTCATGTAGCCTTCACTAAAGTATATTTTACATACACCACTGGCCGCTGAGACCCATTAAGATGCAAATACTCATCTTTTACGATTACTAACTAGCTGTGCACTAGAGATGAGATAACTTATCCCCTAAACAATGTTTTTCTATATTGTTGCAACATGTCCAGTAACTTATTATTAATTTTTCAGAGCATCCTTGTCCACATTATCATGTTTTCACAAAATTCCTACAGGATTTTGCTAATCTCAGTAATTTTACGGCTATGCTGCAATTTTCATATCTGCACAACTTGCTACATTTGTCATAAGTTTTACACATTTTTTACTTTTTTTGAAGAGAAATATGAGTAAACAAAAACTTTTCTCAATTGACAAGACAATAAATTATCTCAATTTATTTGACAAAGAGCTTGTTGATGACATCAATTCAGATAGCGAAAAGTAGTTAGTGACTGCATTTGCGATTCAAGCACCAAAGATGATGCAGAAAGAGATGAAGCAAATATGAAGTCACTTCAATATTCTTCAGGCTTAAAGACTGATGATGATAGAATAGTAAGTACTTAGTTGATAGAAGAGAAAGTAGTGAAAGTGAAACTGATGATTATTAGATAGCTTCAAAATCATATGAATGACATAACATTGGTGCCAATTACACACTGACTAATGATATTATTTTTCAGGGTAGCAGTGGTAAAATGTACCTAAACTGTGCAGTCCTGTCGACCTCTTCGTAACCAATAGAATTTTTTCATTTATTTGTCACTGAAGAAATTATCCAAATCATGGTACCAGAAACCAACAGAATGCAAAGCAATGCATTCATGAATCAACAACTAAACTGAAAAGTCACGTATATCATTAGAAACCAACTGATATTGTAAAAATGGATTTTTGCAATGGGACTTATCAAGAAATCTCATCTTGAAAATTATGCATCAAGTGATTCAATGTTCTTATTTTTAGTAACACAATGCAAGAGATTGATTCAAACTCTTACTAAAGTTTTGGCACTTTATCAGTACTGAAGCAACCAATAGAAATATGTTGTACAAGTTGAATAAGATTTGTGACGCTCTCTGGATAATTTTCAAAAAAATTATACAGTAGGTAAGGAACTATCAATAGCTGAGACAATATTTTGTAACAAGGAAGTCATGCTACACAACTATCGACATGGACAACTATTACATTAGACACATTACCCTCATTACACAGACACAATATACAGACCCAACTTTACATGGACACAATAACTACAACTTCAACTATAACTATGCCAACACAGAATGGTGTTGTCTGTCATTCTAACCAAATCTGATGAGAAACAAGTTATCTGTGCAAAGCATGCACATCACAGCTTGCATTATGTGCAGTGCCTTATTTAGAAAACTACTAAAAGTTAAAAAAATTCTAGACTTGGACAAGATTTATGATTACTATTATTGTTCTTGTAAAAAGAGACATGTAAGGGTATTTAATTAAATTAAGTTTTAAAGGAATTTGCATTTTGTTTTAACTTTAGCACTAGAGGGATTGTCTTAGTGCAGGGGGTATGAGGAAGGCACACCATTGCCATGATAAATGCGTTTAATCCTTTAAATGGTACCATTATATGATATATACCAGCAGTTTGTCAATTCTTTAATCTCCTAAAAAGTGCTAATTTTTCTACACCAAAAGCTGTAATCTAGAGTTTCTAGTGTTTCCTTCTCATTCTAAATGGCAGCACTACTATATGAATGCTCAATATTTTGCAGTTATGAAATTAATATACCTTGTTCAAAGGTATCATGTTTGAATATAAATTAAAATAACAATTAATTACATAAATTCTATAAGAGAGGAGGAAAAATTTAAAATCTTCAAATATATGATGCACACATGTTGAACCTTATATATTTATTGCGTTTCAATCAAAACTGATGATTAAAAGATTATTTATACGTTTTTAATACCGGTATTTAAAATATACCAGCGCCCATCTTGAGAGTACCATGCCAATAGATGGTAGCACCAGGCTTCTTCTCTACTGAGTGTGGTGACAGAATTTCTTTATATTATAATTGTTTATGATGTAATAATTTGTTCATGATTAATTTACAAGTTGTTTAGGATTCAATATTACATCCAGGGAGGATGGGGAGTTTAATGACCTCATGCTTTAGGAATCAATAAAAGTATTTTAGTTTCTTTTTTTCTTTGCTTAGTCCAGTTGAGTTTAATTTGTCTCTGTTTAGCTAAAATTTAAATTTCACCACATCACCCTTTCACTTGAGACAAACTTATTGATTTCAAAACTATTGTCTGGTGTCAAAACATTACACAATTGTAGGGATTCAATGCTGCAAGTTAGCCCTGAAATATGCTTCCTGTTTTCCAAAACCCTAGAATGCAGTGAAAACAAAAAGAAGCGATTGATGGCTAATTTGTCATATTAGTGGGGTTTTGATAAGAGAAAAAATTCTAAAAGACACAAACCACGGGGGTAATAAGATCATACAAAAAGGGAAGCTCAGCCAAAAACACAGGAAATAAGCATGCACTTTAGATATTCACCTGGCAGGAAATAGGCATGCACTTTAGGTATTCACCTGCTATTGGAATGGAAAATCTGATGATTTGGTAACATGCTTTTATCAGGGTTGCCACTCAGACAGAAGAATGAAATTCCCCAACTTTTCCAGGCGTGTTTTAAGAAAATTCCAGTCTTTCCACATAGTGTGTGTTGGCTGTGCTGAGAAGTAAATTAATTAGAGTAACACTTGAAAACACAAATATTTGCCAATTACATATGACTCACACACACACACACACATATATATATGGATGTGTAATATATATAATCCCCAAAGCATTACTATTATAACTATAATAGGAGTTATTTTCTCCACCTCCACTGAAGATTGAGATTAGAAGCTGCCTCTCTGGATTAAAAAATGTCTTTTTTTTTTTGCAGACATTTTGCAGCTAGATGAAAGCAAGAAATCTATTTAATGATATTTTTATATAAATTTAGGTATTTTATGTTTATTTAACAGCATACCTAAGCAAAAAATATGTGCATTAAATTTTGTGATAGTATGTCATCATACTGCGAGAATTAGTTTCATAATTATGCCAGAGAAAATTGTCTGAAATTTAAAAGTATTATTAACTAATAATAAATAAATTTAGAGGGAAGAAGCCACATTAAATGATATGAATAACATTAAAATAAAGTTAATTACTTGAAAATTGAATTACAATAATCAATGATATTTTGGGCAATTATAGTTTTATTAAATGGTTAGCTTAGATGACTGACTGCAATTTTTTTATTTTACTGCAAAATGACAAATAAGGCATTTATTAAAAAAAAGTTTAAAAGACTATGCAGTAAAATCCTAGTATATGCTATGGCCTTTGCACGATTTTGAAAATCATCGGCAACACCAAAATGACCCGTTTACTGCTCATTATTATGTCACCAAATCCTGGGTCTACCATATATTAGGATTCAACTGATTTTGCTTTATGCGAGAATGGGAAGGTATTTTGTTTAGTTCAATATGCACTGCACATGCAAGTCTCTTGACTCTCTTGATTACTGGAAACCAAAGTTGCAGGAAACTTGCTTTGCCTTTCTAAAAGACAATCTGATTGGAGCTACGAAAATTGGCTCTATGCCAGCTGCCCAAATGATGCTCATGTGATACGTAATTTGGGAAGAAAATCACTTCCAACGTTAGTGGAACGTTCGCTTTTTTTGGGGGAAATTCCCTGACTTTCCCTAATTTTGAGTAAAATATTTAAATTCCATGAGTTTTTTGGTCAATTTTTGAATTCCCCGACTTTTCCGGTTTTCCAGCTAGCGTGGCAACCCTATTTTGTGCTTTAAAGGATCGTCTTTGTTAATTTCAGGTGAGAGACTGGGGAACACATGAGAAATGTTCCCCCATGGGTACAGATACAAATAGGTAGTTTTCGAAAGAAGTCTTTACAGTTGGTGGAAGGGAGGGGGTAATATTTCTTAGGCTAGCTTTAGATGCAAAACATTGGGAGAAAAATATCTTTGGGAGGCAAATAGTCCCTGGTTCCACAAGGCCCATGGGTCTGACAGTAAAAAAAGGGGTTGTTTGTACTTAACCTCTATTGAAAAGATGTTCTTCTTGAGCAAAATTATGTATTACCTTATTTATTGAAAAGTTAAGAAGGGGCACCTAGGGCTGAAAATTGAAATAAATGCTTTGAGATGTATCAAATAATGAAATTGCTAATGTTTCCTCCTCTAAACAAAATTATATTTTACAACCTATATTTACAAAAAATTAAAAAGGGGCCCTTATGGTGCCCAACAATCAAAAGTGTGCAGCAGCAGAGGGGCCTTATGGTATCACAGCAAGAAGCATGTTCTTTTTATATATTATCTAAAGCATAAAATATAATAATTTTAAAAAAGTAACTTTAATTTCCCAGCTGAGTCATAATATTTCATTTTTTAACCTTTTGTTTTTCAGCTGAGTTCATTTCTGTGTAACTTTATACTAGTTTAGTTAGAGCATGATATGGTTTACTCATGCAGTGTTATATTTGCTAACATTTTTTGATAAAATAATAATATTGAATTTAAATCACTTTTAAAAGACTTTTACACATATTTTACATAAGTATGTTCAACTGGTGACATCATCAGAGTACCTAAAAACACAAATTTTATTCTTAAAATTTTAAATTTCTAGAGAAATTTTAGAACTTTTTGATTTCAAACTTACATAACTATATTCATGAACCCATTTCTATAGACACATATCAAAAGTATGCAAAAATGGAATTAAAAACAAAAATTAACATTTGACAGCTGCAATGGAAAAAAATGCCCTACAGGGGCAGTGGTAATAAAATATATACTGGCTCTTCAAAATTCAGGATTTCACTCTAGATTTTTAAGTCTCAATTGTGTGTTTTTGGGGTCCATAAGTTACGATTTGTGCAAAATTTTACAATTAAAATTTTTTTGCATACCATCCCGGTAAAGGTTGAGATAACTTCAGGGATATCTACAGCTTTCATTACTAGCGCATCTTAATATACATTGACTGAACAAGCTAAATCTTGAAACTTAGTACTAAAAGCACAAAATTATGACTGGAAAAGAAATTCATAAACCTTTCACTCTGAATAATTTCTAGTTAAAAATACTGCATTTTTCAATCTTTGTGGCCCAATAATTTTAAAAACATCTTCAATTTTTCAAGTGGATTTCCTTGAGGTTCTTTACATACATAAAATTCTTTTTCATTTAATTTATGAACCAAATTTCTAATTCTTATTTATAGTTAACCATAAATGAATCTATTTTTTTATCTATTTCGCCTTTCCTTTTCTGGCAACAGACAGAAGTTTAATTTTTTATCACTTGGCTAGAAATTTTTTGTTTTCAATTAAACACCATGATTCACTTCATCTCATTTTCACACATACAGTTAAAAAAAGGCTCTGTTTGATCTCTGGAACAACACATTTTATTTGCCTAATGCAAATTCCTGTTGCTTTTTTTTAAAGCATTAAGTTTATTTGAAATGTCCTTGTATCTCACATTTTAATTACATATTTCTTAACCAGCAAGAATAATTACTGGGTGAATAATATTGTTGCGACTAATCTCACTTGTCTGATATCAGGACAAGCCAGTGAAATTCATGATGGCAAGGAGACAAGTTTGCCCCCGTCATCGGCAAGAGCCTTGGGCACCATAGAGATCACAGTACAACTTTGCTCAGTTTCACCCCCAATTTGGGTAAATAATTACTCAGTGATTAGAAATATGTCCTAGTTTGGATTAATAGAAATTCTAGCCTGTTTTATGTTCAACTAGCAGAAACATTTACCATAAAATGCACTTCAAAAAATTTCAGACTAATTGAAAACAGTTGCAAACTTATGGCTGTTAAGAAGTAAAATAATAAAACTAAATGACAACATTACAATTATTTAATGTTTTTACAGTAGATATCTGCCAAATATAACACAGAGAAAATAACATCATATTCAGATCCAACAGTGTCATATTTTTGCAGCACACAGTTTTATATTGTATAATTGATATAAAAATATTTTACATTCCAATATCTATCCCTTAACAACATAGTTAACATAATTTACCATATCTTCTCTCTTGATTATATTTTATGTAACATAAATTAAAGACCGAGAAAACACTGGATGTTTGTTCTCTGTCATGGCAGGAATGATGAACTAGAAAATAAGACAACAGATTTAATGATTGTATGACATTTTAAATAATTTTAACAAGATATTTAAAAATATTTTATTGAAAACTGATACTTTTGAATCAGATTTACTGAAAGCAATAAGTTATATAAGGAATATCTTTAAGGAATCTTTGTTATATGAGGAAAAAAAGAAGATGCTTTCAAACAGAATAATTAGCGACATATTATTTCAGTGGTGTACAAAACTGAAGTCAGAAATAAAATCAGGGTTTAGTAAATGGATACAGAAATGAATTATTATTATTAAGGGAAAAAACGAAATAAAGGGGGAAGGCAAAACGGTAACTATAATTTTGAATATCCAGTTAAAATTGCCTAGCTTTTACAGAAACGTGCAAATTAAAGCATAATACAAGGCATCTATAAATTAGTTGGGCAATTTCATAAGTTAATAACTTCTGAAATATTAAATGAAATTAACCAGTTTAACATCAGATTAGTAGTAATATTTCTTAAGTTTATTCATAGATGGCATTACGTGTCTTAACTGCCACTATCTTTTAGTATGCACTTTTCATTGTAGTTCAGCATTACGATAATGGAGACATACAACAGGGCTGAAAAAGCGAAATGCTGTCTTTGGTTCCATGAAACTAATTCTGCTGTGCAAGTAAGATGAAATTTTGTTCAAGAATACAAGAAACCAGTCCCAAAAAGTGATACTAATATGGCATGGTATTGTCGACTTACCGAAATAAGGTGTGTGGCTCATTGGCTCAGGTCGACCGGCACTTTCAGAAGAGACAGTTAATGTAATAAGAAAAATGTTCATGAGAAGTCCCACAAAATCCACATCATGAGCTAGTTTGGAGCTGGGAATTTCAAAACCAACAGTTTCAAAAATCCTGCGTAAACATCTCAAGTTCATCTGAAGCCTGATGATCAGAAAAAGCGACAAGAATTTTGCATAGATATGCTAAGGCGCATGGTCCAGGTAATCAACTCTAAATTTTCCATTAATAAATAAACAGCTGAACTGGAAGTTAAAAGTATGAGACTAAACAAAAAGAACACTGCATATAAACTTTATCTTGGTGGGGGGGGAATAAATAAAAAATAATGTTGGATTCAATAATAAATGAATAAAATCAATGTTTTTCCTAGACACTGACTTATTATGTAAGTCAATCTAGTTAAACAATCTAGCAAGAGACATAGATTTGCCAAAAAAAAGAAAAAAAAAAAAAATTTTAAAAAAAAAAAAAAAAAAAAAAAAAAAAAAAAGGGGCTGTTAGGGCTGTAAATAGTTTATTTGGAGCTCTTGATATGAATCATAAGCTGGAAGAATGGAAATTGTTCAGAGATGGTTCAACATTAAGCTTAAAAGTTGTTCTGCTACACAATGGAAACAATTTACTATTGGTTCCTCTTAATCACATTGTTCATATGAAGAAATTGTATGAAAATTTGAAGAATCTCTTTAAGTGCATCATATGCAAACATTATAAACGACAACTGTGTGGAGATTTAAAAGTAGTTGCGCTTTTACTAGGGATGCATCAAGGATACAAGAAATTCTGCTGGTTTTTGTGTAAATGGTGTAGTTAAGCAAGGGAAGATCATTTTTTTAAAAAAAGAAAGGCCTATTAGATAGTCCTTGGAAAGTTGCAAAGAAAAGTGCACCCATAAAATGATGCATAACGACAAGTACAATATACAGGCAAAAATTTTGTTATGCTAAAATGAAATAGATCTCTACATGCAGAAATATGCATCTTCATCATATGACCTTGCTGGCAACATTGCTTTCAGACACAGATCACACAGTTTTGACACTAGTATTGATAAATAAGTAAAAATAACACCAACTCCCTATATTCCCTATATATTTATATAACTCCCCTGATATCAAATTGCAAATTTTTTGTCAAAATTTTTACAGAACAGTTTAAAATGAATTTCCAGACATACTCAAGTTCCTCTTTTTCTACATATAATTCTTGTTAATTTTCCTGTAATATCAATGAATAAGTATTTTCCAAAACAATTTTTTAACTGTTATATTGATACTGAATTGATTTTCTTTTTTTACATGCAGACAAATTGGAAAGTTGCATATAATTTGTATCATATGAGCTGCTTAAGTCAAGAATGAATTTTATATAAATTAATTTCATTTAAATATACCATGATAGAATAATAAATTTATATTGCATCTGTTATATGAATAAGCAGCTTGCTTTGAATACTTCCTCCTTCAGTTTACATTCCCCACCAGTTTCATTTAAAATGTGAAAAATTATTTTTTTATGCATATGAGTAACAAATACACATCTCTTCTAAGTAGATTAAATGTAGGAACTGTAATAAGAGAAGATAATTTTACTAATATTAAAATAAGTAACCAACTTTATTAAATAAAACTGATAGCATGTCTTAAAACATGTTAAAAAAGGAATGAAAGGGAAATGTAACTACATGTCTTTTAATAAAAATTTAATAGATTATACTAATTAACAGCAAAAAAGTATCAGAGATGAAAACAACTAATACCTATTAATTTTGATCTGCTGAATATGAAAATAATTTCTAAAATTTTTTATTAGTTCACGTTTTGAAGATCTATGAACTAGTAGTTATTTGCACATTAATGAAATATCCCTAACATATGAATGCCTCCTCCTGATGTTTACCTTCGGAATGTGAGGCAATTGGCACAAAGCGTTGTACAGTGCTTCTTTAGTCAATTGTACGACAGCATTCAAGCAAAGATGTCTTGTAAATATGTTCATAACGTGGAATCTTTCTGTTATATTTGTGGTGAGATGACTTTTGCATTACAGAGATAAAGCTGAATCCCATGGTTAAAAAGGCTTATGATTTCTATTTTGGCTACAAAGTGGGAGAACAACAGAAGTCCTAGGCCTCACATGTCTGCTGTAATTCATGCCCTTCTGATCTGTGAAACTAGTTAAATCAGAAAAAAAAAAAACTGATGCCCTCTGCAGACAGAGCCATCAGATCATGTAAGTGATTGCCATTTCT